>ONZH01005024.1:0-51948 GCA_900303285.1 Rhinella marina
AGTCTTCAGCCCCTTTACTCAGGACATAAGTCTTCAGCCCCTTTACTCAGGACAATAAGTCTTCAGCCCTTTACTCGGACATAAGTCTTCAGCCCTTTACTCAGGACATAAGTCTTCAGCCCTTTACTCAGGACATAAGTCTTCAGCCCCTTTACTCAGGACATAAGTCTTCAGCCCCTTTACTCAGGACATAAGTCTTCAGCCCTTTACTCTGGACATAAGTCTTCAGCCCTTTACTCAGGACATAAGTCTTCAGCCCTTTACTCAGGGACATAAGTCTTCAGCCCCTTTACTCAGGACATAAGTCTTCAGCCCCTTTACTCAGGACATAAGTCTTCAGCCCCTTTACTCAGGACATAAGTCTTCAGCCCCTTTACTCAGGACATAAGTCTTCAGCCCCTTTACTCAGGACATAAGTCTTCAGCCCCTTTACTCAGGACATAAGTCTTTCAGCCCTTTACTCGGACATAAGTCTTCAGCCCCTTTACTCAGGACATAAGTCTTCAGCCCCTTTACTCAGGACATAAGTCTTCAGCCCCTTTACTCAGGACATAAGTCTTCAGCCCTTTACTCAGGGACATAAGTCTTCAGCCCTTTTACTCAGGACATAAGTCTTCAGCCCTTTTACTCAGGACATAAGTCTTCAGCCCCTTTACTCAGGACATAAGTCTTCAGCCCCTTTACTCAGGACATAAGTCTTCAGCCCCTTTACTCGGACATAAGTCTTCAGCCCCTTTACTCAGGACATAAGTCTTCAGCCCCTTTACTCAGGACATAAGTCTTCAGCCCCTTTACTCAGGGACATAAGTCTTCAGCCCCTTTACTCGGGACATAAGTCTTCAGCCCCTTTACTCAGGAACATAAGTCTTCAGCCCTTTACTCAGGACATAAGTCTTCAGCCCCTTTACTCAGGACATAAGTCTTCAGCCCCTTTACTCAGGACATAAGTCTTTCAGCCCTTTACTCAGGACATAAGTCTTCAGCCCCTTTACTCAGGACATAAGTCTTCAGCCCCTTTACTCAGGACATAAGTCTTCAGCCCCTTTACTCAGGACATAAGTCTTCAGACCCTTTACTCAGGACATAAGTCTTCAGCCCCTTTACTCAGGACATAAGTCTTCAGCCCCTTTACTCGGGACATAAGTCTTCAGCCCCCTTTACTCAGGACATAAGTCTTCAGCCCTTTACTCAGGACATAAGTCTTCAGCCCCTTTACTCAGGACATAAGTCTTCAGCCCCTTTACTCAGGACATAAGTCTTCAGCCCTTTACTCAGGACATAAGTCTTCAGCCCCTTTACTCAGGACATAAGTCTTCAGCCCCTTTACTCAGGACATAAGTCTTCAGCCCCTTTACTCAGGACATAAGTCTTCAGCCCCTTTACTCAGGACATAAGTCTTCAGCCCCTTTACTCAGGACATAAGTCTTCAGCCCCTTTACTCAGGACATAAGTCTTCAGCCCCTTTACTCAGGACATAAGTCTTCAGCCCCTTTACTCAGGACATAAGTCTTCAGCCCCTTTACTCAGGACATAAGTCTTCAGCCCCCTTTACTCAGGACATAAGTCTTCAGCCCCTTTACTCAGGACATAAGTCTTCAGCCCCTTTACTCAGGGACATAAGTCTTCAGCCCCTTTACTCAGGACATAAGTCTTCAGCCCCTTTACTCAGGACATAAGTCTTCAGCCCTTTACTCAGGACATAAGTCTTCAGCCCCTTTACTCAGGACATAAGTCTTCAGCCCCTTTACTCAGGACATAAGTCTTCAGCCCCTTTACTCAGGACATAAGTCTTCAGCCCTTTACTCAGGACATAAGTCTTCAGCCCCTTTACTCAGGACATAAGTCTTCAGCCCCTTTACTCAGGACATAAGTCTTCAGCCCCTTTACTCAGGACATAAGTCTTCAGCCCCTTTTACTCAGGACATAAGTCTTCAGCCCCTTTACTCAGGACATAAGTCTTCAGCCCCTTTACTCAGGACATAAGTCTTCAGCCCCTTTACTCAGGACATAAGTCTTCAGCCCCTTTACTCAGGACATAAGTCTTCAGCCCTTTACTCAGGACATAAGTCTTCAGCCCCTTTACTCAGGACATAAGTCTTCAGCCCTTTTTACTCAGGACATAAGTCTTCAGCCCCTTTACTCAGGACATAAGTCTTCAGCCCCCTTTACTCAGGACATAAGTCTTCAGCCCCTTTACTCAGGACATAAGTCTTCAGCCCCTTTACTCAGGACATAAGTCTTCAGCCCCTTTACTCAGGACATAAGTCTTCAGCCCCTTTACTCAGGACATAAGTCTTCAGCCCCTTTACTCAGGACATAAGTCTTCAGCCCCTTTACTCAGGACATAAGTCTTCAGCCCCTTTTACTCAGGACATAAGTCTTCAGCCCCTTTACTCAGGACATAAGTCTTCAGCCCCTTTACTCAGGACATAAGTCTTCAGCCCCTTTACTCAGGACATAAGTCTTTCAGCCCCTTTACTCAGGACATAAGTCTTCAGCCCCTTTACTCAGGACATAAGTCTTCAGCCCCTTTACTCAGGACATAAGTCTTCAGCCCCTTTACTCAGGACATAAGTCTTCAGCCCCTTTACTCAGGACATAAGTCTTCAGCCCTTTACTCAGGACATAAGTCTTCAGCCCCTTTACTCAGGACATAAGTCTTCAGCCCCTTTACTCAGGACATAAGTCTTCAGCCCCTTTACTCAGGACATAAGTCTTCAGCCCCTTTACTCAGGACATAAGTCTTCAGCCCCTTTACTCAGGACATAAGTCTTCAGCCCTTTACTCAGGACATAAGTCTTCAGCCCCTTTACTCAGGGACATAAGTCTTCAGCCCCTTTACTCGGACATAAGTCTTTCAGCCCCTTTACTCAGGACATAAGTCTTCAGCCCCTTTACTTCAGGACATAAGTCTTCAGCCCCTTTACTCGGACATAAGTCTTCAGCCCCTTTACTCAGGACATAAGTCTTCAGCCCCCTTTACTCAGGACATAAGTCTTCAGCCCCTTTACTCGGACATAAGTCTTCAGCCCTTTACTCAGGACATAAGTCTTCAGCCCCTTTACTCAGGACATAAGTCTTCAGCCCTTTACTCAGGACATAAGTCTTCAGCCCCTTTACTCAGGACATAAGTCTTCAGCCCTTTACTCAGGACATAAGTCTTCAGCCCCTTTACTCAGGACATAAGTCTTCAGCCCCTTTACTCAGGACATAAGTCTTCAGCCCCTTTACTCAGGACATAAGTCTTCAGCCCCTTTACTCAGGACATAAGTCTTCAGCCCCTTTACTCAGGACATAAGTCTTCAGCCCCTTTACTCAGGACATAAGTCTTCAGCCCTTTACTCAGGACATAAGTCTTCAGCCCTTTTACTCAGGACATAAGTCTTCAGCCCTTTACTCAGGACATAAGTCTTCAGCCCCTTTACTCGGGACATAAGTCTTCAGCCCCTTTACTCAGGACATAAGTCTTCAGCCCCTTTACTCAGGACATAAGTCTTCAGCCCCTTTTACTCGGGACATAAGTCTTCAGCCCCTTTTACTCAGGACATAAGTCTTCAGCCCCTTTACTCAGGACATTAAGTCTTCAGCCCCTTTACTCAGGACATAAGTCTTCAGCCCCTTTACTCAGGACATAAGTCTTCAGCCCCTTTACTCAGGACATAAGTCTTCAGCCCTTTACTCAGGACATAAGTCTTCAGCCCTTTACTCAGGACATAAGTCTTCAGCCCCTTTACTCAGGACATAAGTCTTCAGCCCCTTTACTCAGGACATAAGTCTTCAGCCCCTTTACTCAGGACATAAAGTCTTCAGCCCTTTTACTCAGGACATAAGTCTTCAGCCCCTTTACTCAGGACATAAGTCTTCAGCCCCTTTTACTCAGGACATAAGTCTTCAGCCCTTTACTCAGGACATAAGTCTTCAGCCCCTTTTACTCAGGACATAAGTCTTCAGCCCCTTTACTCAGGACATAAGTCTTCAGCCCCTTTACTCAGGACATAAGTCTTCAGCCCTTTACTCAGGACATAAGTCTTCAGCCCCTTTACTCAGGACATAAGTCTTCAGCCCTTTTACTCAGGACATAAGTCTTCAGCCCCTTTACTCAGGACATAAGTCTTCAGCCCCTTTACTCAGGACATAAGTCTTCAGCCCCTTTACTCAGGACATAAGTCTTCAGCCCCTTTACTCGGGACATAAGTCTTCAGCCCCCTTTACTCAGGACATAAGTCTTCAGCCCCTTTACTCAGGACATAAGTCTTCAGCCCCTTTACTCAGGACATAAGTCTTCAGCCCCTTTACTCAGGACATAAGTCTTCAGCCCTTTTACTCGGGACATAAGTCTTCAGCCCCTTTACTCAGGACATAAGTCTTCAGCCCCTTTACTCAGGACATAAGTCTTCAGCCCCTTTACTCAGGACATAAGTCTTCAGCCCCTTTACTCAGGACATAAGTCTTCAGCCCTTTACTCAGGACATAAGTCTTCAGCCCCTTTACTCGGGACATAAGTCTTCAGCCCCTTTACTCAGGAACATAAGTCTTCAGCCCTTTACTCGGGGACATAAGTCTTCAGCCCCTTTACTCAGGACATAAGTCTTCAGCCCCTTTACTCAGGACATAAGTCTTCAGCCCTTTACTCGGGACATAAGTCTTCAGCCCCTTTACTCAGGGACATAAGTCTTCAGCCCCTTTACTCAGGACATAAGTCTTTCAGCCCCTTTACTCAGGACATAAGTCTTCAGCCCCCTTTACTCAGGACATAAGTCTTCAGCCCCTTTACTCGGGACATAAGTCTTCAGCCCCTTTACTCAGGACATAAGTCTTCAGCCCCTTTACTCAGGACATAAGTCTTCAGCCCCTTTACTCAGGACATAAGTCTTCAGCCCCTTTACTCAGGACATAAGTCTTCAGCCCCTTTACTCAGGACATAAGTCTTCAGCCCCTTTACTCAGGACATAAGTCTTCAGCCCCTTTACTCGGGACATAAGTCTTCAGCCCCTTTACTCGGGACATATAAGTCTTCAGCCCCTTTACTCAGGACATAAGTCTTCAGCCCCTTTACTCAGGACATAAGTCTTCAGCCCCTTTACTCAGGACATAAGTCTTCAGCCCCTTTACTCAGGACATAAGTCTTCAGCCCCTTTACTCAGGACATAAGTCTTCAGCCCCTTTACTCAGGGACATAAGTCTTCAGCCCCTTTACTCAGGACATAAGTCTTCAGCCCCTTTACTCAGGACATAAGTCTTCAGCCCTTTACTCAGGACATAAGTCTTCAGCCCCTTTACTCAGGACATAAGTCTTCAGCCCCTTTACTCAGGACATAAGTCTTCAGCCCCCTTTACTCGGGACATAAGTCTTCAGCCCCTTTACTCAGGACATAAGTCTTCAGCCCCTTTACTCAGGACATAAGTCTTTTCAGCCCCTTTACTCGGACATAAGTCTTCAGCCCCTTTACTCGGACATAAGTCTTCAGCCCCTTTACTCGGGACATAAGTCTTCAGCCCCTTTACTCAGGACATAAGTCTTCAGCCCTTTACTCAGGACATAAGTCTTCAGCCCCTTTACTCGGACATAAGTCTTCAGCCCCTTTACTCAGGACATAAGTCTTCAGCCCCTTTACTCAGGACATAAGTCTTCAGCCCCTTTACTCAGGACATAAGTCTTCAGCCCCTTTACTCAGGACATAAGTCTTCAGCCCCTTTACTCAGGACATAAGTCTTCAGCCCCTTTACTCGGGACATAAGTCTTCAGCCCCTTTACTCAGGACATAAAGTCTTCAGCCCCTTTACTCAGGACATAAGTCTTCAGCCCCTTTACTCAGGACATAAGTCTTCAGCCCCTTTACTCAGGACATAAGTCTTTCAGCCCCTTTACTCGGGACATAAGTTTCAGCCCCCTTTACTCGGGACATAAGTCTTCAGCCCCTTTACTCAGGGACATAAGTCTTCAGCCCCTTTACTCAGGACATAAGTCTTCAGCCCCTTTACTCAGGACATAAGTCTTCAGCCCCGTTACTCAGGACATAAGTTTTCAGCCCCTTTACTCGGGACATAAGTTTTTCAGCCCCTTTACTCAGGAACATAAGTCTTCAGCCCCTTTACTCGGGACATAAGTCTTCAGCCCCTTTACTCAGGACATAAGTCTTCAGGCCCCTTTACTCAGGACATAAGTCTTCAGCCCCTTTACTCGGGACATAAGTCTTCAGCCCCTTTACTCAGGGACATAAGTCTTCAGCCCCTTTACTCAGGACATAAGTCTTCAGCCCTTTACTCAGGACATAAGTCTTCAGCCCCTTTAACTAAGGACATAAGTCTTCAGCCCCTTTACTCAGTCTTCAGCCCCTTTACTCAGACATAATCTTCAGCCCCTTTAGGACATAAGTCTTCAGCCCCTTTACTAGGTCTTCAGCCCTTTATCAGCCCCTTACAGGAATAAGGCCCCTTTACTTCATTCTTCAGCCCTTTACTTCACCCACTCAACATAAGTCTTCACCCCTTTACTCTGACATAAGTCTTCATCCCCTTTACTCAGGACATAAGTCTTCAGCCCTTTACTCTGGACATAAGTCTTCAGCCCCTTTACTCAGTTCACATAACTTGGACATAAGTCTTCAGCCCCTTTTACTCAGGACATAAGTTCTTCAGCCCCTTTACTCAGGACATAAGTCTTCAGCCCCTTTACTCAGGACATAAGTCTTCAGCCCCTTTACTCACATAAGTCTCAGCCCCTTACTCAGGACATAGTCTTCAGCCCTTTACTCAGGACATAAGTCTTCAGCCCCTTTACTCAGGACATAAGTCTTCAGCCCCTTTACTCAGGACATAAGTCTTCAGCCCTTTACTCAGGACATAAGTCTTCAGCCCCTTTACTCAGGACATAAGTCTTCAGCCCCTTTACTCAGGACATAAGTCTTCAGCCCCTTTACTCAGGACATAAGTCTTCACCCCTTTACTAGACATAAGTCTTCAGCCCCTTTACTCAGGACATAAGTCTCAGGACATCAGCCCTTTACTCAGGACATAAGTCTTCACCCCTTTACTTTACAGGACATAAGTCTTCAGCCCCTTTACTCAGGGACATAAGTCTTCAGCCCCTTTACTCAGGACATAAGTCTTCAGCCCTTTACTCAGGACATAATCTTCAGCCCCTTTACTAAGTTCAGCTTCAGGGACATTAAGTCTCAGCCCCTTTACTCACGTCTTCGACTCAAGTCTTCAGCCCCTTACTCAGACATAAGTCTTCAGCCCCTTTACTCAGGACATAAGTCTTCAGCCCCTTTACTCAGGACATAAGTCTCAGCCCCTTTACTCAGGACATAAGTCTTCAGCCCTTTACAGGACATAAGTCTTCACTTTACTCAGGACATAAGTCTTCAGCCCTTTACTCAGGACATAAGTTTTCAGCCCCTTTAAGGACTAAGTCAGCCCCTTTACTCAGTACATAAGTCTTCAGCCCCTTACTCAGGACATAAGTCTTCAGCCCCTTTACTCAGGACATAAGTCTTCAGCCCCTTTACTCAGGACATAAGTCTTCAGCCCCTTTACTCAGGACATAAGTCTTCGCCCCCTTTACTCGGACATAAGTCTTCAGCCCTTTACTCTGGACATAAGTCTTCAGCCCTTTACTCAGGACATAAGTCTTCAGGACACTTTACTCAGGACATAAGTCTTCAGCCCTTTACTCAGACATAAGTCTCAGCCCCTTTACTCAGGACATAAGTCTTCAGCCCCTTTACTCAGGACATAAGTCTTCAGCCCCTTTTACTCAGGACATAAGTCTTCAGCCCCTTTACTCAGGACATAAGTCTTCAGCCCCTTTACTCAGACATAAGTCTTCAGACCCTTTACTCAGGACATAAGTCTTCAGCCCCTTTTACTCGGGACATAAGTCTTCAGCCCCTTTACTCAGGACATAAGTCTTCAGCCCCTTTACTCAGGACATAAAGTCTTCAGCCCCTTTACTCAGGACATAAGTCTTCAGCCCCTTTACTCAGGACAAAGTCAGCCCCTTTACTCTGGACATAAGTCTTTCAGCCCCTTTACTCAGGACATAAGTCTTCAGCCCCTTTACTCAGGACATAAGTCTTCAGCCCCTTTACTCAGGACATAAGTCTTCAGCCCCTTTACTCGGGACATAAGTCTTCAGCCCCTTACTCAGGGACATAAGTCTTCAGCCCCTTTACAGGACATAGTCTTCAGCCCCTTACTCAGGACATAAGTCTTCAGCCCTTCAGTTTCAGCCCTTTACTCGGACATAAGTCTTCAGCCCCTTTACTCAGGACATAAGTCTTCAGCCCCTTTACTCAGGACATAAGTCTTCAGCCCTTTACTCAGGACATAAGTCTTCAGCCCCTTTACTCGGACATAAGTCTTCAGCCCCTTTACTCAGGACATAAGTCTTCAGCCCCTTTACTCAGGACATAGGAAAGCCCTACATAAGCTCAGTACTCAGTACATAAGTCTTCAGCCCCTTTACTCAGGGACATAAGTCTTCAGCCCCTTTACTCAGGACATAAGTCTTCAGCCCCTTTACTCAGGACATAAGTCTTCAGCCCCCTTTACTCGACAAAGTCTTCAGGATTAAGAGATCAAGTCTTCAGCCCCTTTACTCGGACATAAGTCTTCAGCCCTTACTTTTCCAGCCCCTTTACTCAGGACATAAGTCTTCAGCCCCTTTACTCATAAGGACATAAGTTCTTCAGCCCCTTTACTCAGACATAAGTCTTCAGCCCTTACTCAGTACATTAGTCTTCAGCCCCTTTACTCAGGACATAAGTCTTCAGCCCCTTTTACTCGGGACATAAGTCTTCAGCCCCTTTACTCGGGATATAAGTCTTCAGCCCCTTTACTCAGGACATAAGTCTTCAGCCCCTTACTCAGCAGCCCTTTACAGGACATAAGTCTTCAGCCCCTTTACTCAGGACATAAGTCTTCAGCCTCTGGACATAAGTCTTCAGCCCCTTTACTCAGGACATAAGTCTTCAGCCCCTTTACTCTCAGGACATAAGTCTTCAGCCCCTTTACTCAGGACATACTAAGTCTTCAGCCCCTTTACTCAGGACATAAGTCTTCAGCCCCTTTACTCAGGACATAAGTCTTCAGCCCCTTTTACTCAGGGACATAAGTCTTCAGCCCCTTTACTCAGGACATAAGTCTTCAGCCCCTTTACTCAGACATAAGTCTTCAGACCCCTTTACTCAGGACATAAAGTCTTCAGCCCCTTTACTCAGGACATAAGTCTTTCAGCCCCTTTACTCAGGGACATAAGTCTTCAGCCCCTTTACTCAGGACATAAGTCTTCAGCCCCTTTACTCAGGACATAAGTCTTCAGCCCCTTTACTCAGGACATAAGTCTTCAGCCCTTTACTCAGGACATAAGTCTTCTTCAGCATAAGTCCCTTTTACTCAGGACATAAGTCTTCAGCCCCTTTACTCAGGACATAAGTCTTCAGCCCCTTTACTCAGGACATAAGTCTTCAGCCCCTTTACTCAGGACATAAGTCTTCAGCCCCTTTACTCAGGACATAAGTCTTTCAGCCCTTTACTCAGGACATAAGTCTTCAGCCCCTTTACTCAGGACATAAGTCTTCAGCCCCTTTACTCAGGACATAAGTCTTCAGCCCCTTTACTCGGGACATAAGTCTTCAGCCCCCTTAACTCAGGAACATAAGTCTTCAGCCCCTTTACTCAGGACATAAGTCTTCAGCCCCTTTTACTCAGGACATAAGTCTTCAGCCCTTTACTCAGGACATAAGTCTTCAGCCCCTTTACTCAGGGACATAAGTCTTCAGCCCCTTTACTCAGGACATAAGTCTTCAGCCCTTTACTCAGGGACATAAGTCTTCAGCCCCTTTACTCAGGACATAAGTCTTCAGCCCCTTTACTCAGGACATAAGTCTTCAGCCCCTTTACTCAGGACATAAGTCTTCAGCCCCTTTACTCAGGACATAAGTCTTCAGCCCCTTTACTCAGGACATAAGTCTTCAGCCCCTTTACTCAGGACATTAAGTCTTCAGGCCCCTTTACTCAGGACATAAGTCTTCAGCCCCTTTACTCAGGACATAAGTCTTCAGCCCCTTTACTCGGGGACATAAGTCTTCAGCCCCTTTACTCAGGACATAAGTCTTCAGCCCCTTTACTCAGGACATAAGTCTTCAGCCCCTTACTCAGGACATAAGTCTTCAGCCCCTTTACTCAGGACATAAGTCTTCAGCCCTTTACTCAGGACATAAGTCTTCAGCCCCTTTACTCAGGACATAAGTCTTCAGCCCCTTTACTCAGGACATAAGTCTTTCAGCCCCTTTTACTCAGGACATAAGTCTTCAGCCCCTTTACTCGGGACATAAGTCTTCAGCCCCTTTACTCAGGACATAAGTCTTCAGCCCCTTTACTCAGGACATAAGTCTTCAGCCCCTTTACTCAGGACATAAGTCTTCAGCCCCTTTACTCAGGACATAAGTCTTCAGCCCCTTTACTCAGGGACATAAGTCTTCAGCCCCTTTACTCAGGACATAAGTCTTCAGCCCCTTTACTCAGGACATAAGTCTTCAGCCCCTTTACTCAGGACATAAGTCTTCAGCCCTTTACTCAGGACATAAGTCTTCAGCCCCTTTACTCAGGACATAAGTCTTCAGCCCCTTTACTCAGGACATAAGTCTTCAGGCCCCTTTTACTCGGGACATAAGTCTTCAGCCCCTTTACTCGGACATAAGTCTTCAGCCCCTTTACTCGGGACATAAGTCTTCAGCCCCTTTACTCGGGACATAAGTCTTCAGCCCCTTTACTCAGGACATAAGTCTTCAGCCCCTTTACTCGGACATAAGTCTTCAGCCCCTTTACTCGGGACATAAGTCTTCAGCCCCTTTACTCAGGACATAAGTCTTCAGCCCCTTTACTCAGGACATAAGTCTTCAGCCCCTTTACTCAGGACATAAGTCTTCAGCCCCTTTACTCGGGACATAAGTCTTCAGCCCCTTTACTCGGGACATAAGTCTTCAGCCCCTTTACTCGGGACATAAGTCTTCAGCCCCGTTACTCAGGACATAAGTTTTCAGCCCCTTTACTCGGGACATAAGTTTTCAGCCCCTTTACTCGGGACATAAGTCTTCAGCCCCTTTACTCGGGACATAAGTCTTCAGCCCCTTTACTCAGGACATAAGTCTTCAGCCCCTTTACTCAGGACATAAGTCTTCAGCCCCTTTACTCGGGACATAAGTCTTCAGCCCCTTTACTCGGGATATAAGTCTTCAGCCCCTTTACTCAGGACATAAGTCTTCAGCCCCTTTACTCAGGACATAAGTCTTCAGCCCCTTTTTTCCTTCAGGGACATAAGTCTTCAGCCCCTTTACTCGGGACATAAGTCTTCAGCCCCTTTACTCGGGGACATAAGTCTTCAGCCCCTTTACTCAGGACATAAGTCTTTCAGCCCCTTTACTCAGGACATAAGTCTTCAGCCCCTTTTACTAAGGACATAAGTCTTCAGCCCCTTTACTCAGGACATAAGTCTTCAGCCCCTTTACTCAGGACATAAGTCTTTCAGCCCTTTTACTCGGACATAAGTCTTCAGCCCCTTTACTCGGGACATAAGTCTTCAGCCCCTTTACTCAGGACATAAGTCTTCAGCCCCTTTACTCAGGACATAAGTCTTCAGCCCCTTTACTCAGGACATAAGTCTTCAGCCCCTTTACTCAGGACATAAGTCTTCAGCCCCTTTTACTCAGGACATAAGTCTTCAGCCCCTTTACTCAGGACATAAGTCTTCAGCCCCTTTACTCAGGACATAAGTCTTTCAGCCCCTTTACTCAGGACATAAGTCTTCAGCCCTTTACTCAGGACATAAGTCTTCAGCCCCTTTACTCAGGACATAAGTCTTCAGCCCCTTTACTCAGGACATAAGTCTTCAGCCCCTTTACTCGGGACATAAGTCTTCAGCCCCTTTACTCAGGACATAAGTCTTCAGCCCCTTTACTCAGGACATAAGTCTTCAGCCCCTTTACTCAGGACATAAGTCTTCAGCCCTTACTCAGGGACATAAGTCTTCAGCCCTTTACTCAGGACATAAGTTCAGCCCTTTCTCGGACATAAGTCTTCAGCCCTTTACTCAGGACATAAGTCTTCAGCCCTTTACTCAGGACATAAGTCTTCAGCCCCTTTACTCAGCGACATAAGTCTTCAGCCCTTTACTCGGACATAAGTCTTCAGCCCCCTTTACTCGGACATAAGTCTTCAGCCCCTTTACTCAGGACATAAGTCTTCAGCCCCTTTACTCAGGACATTAAGTCTTCAGCCCCTTTACTCAGGACATAATCTTCAGCCCCTTTACTCAGGACATAAGTCTTCAGCCCCTTTACTCAGGGACATAAGTCTTTCAGCCCCTTTACTCAGGGACATAAGTCTTCAGCCCCCTTTACTCAGGACATAAGTCTTCAGCCCCTTTACTCAGGACATAAGTCTTCAGCCCCTTTACTCGGGACAGTAAGTCTTCAGCCCCTTTACTCAGGACATAAGTCTTCAGCCCCTTTACTCAGGACATAAGTCTTCAGCCCCTTTACTCAGGACATAAGTCTTCAGCCCCTTTACTCAGGACATAAGTCTTCAGCCCCTTTTACTCAGGACATAAGTCTTCAGCCCCTTTACTCAGGACATAAGTCTTCAGCCCCTTACTCAGGACATAAGTCTTCAGCCCCTTTACTCAGGACATAAGTCTTCAGCCCCTTCTTTACTCAGGACATAAGTCTTCAGCCCCTTTACTCTGGACATAAGTCTTCAGCCCCTTTACTCAGGACATAAGTCTTCAGCCCCTTTTACTCAGGACATAAGTCTTCAGCCCCTTTACTCAGGACATAAGTCTTCAGCCCCTTTACTCAGGACATAAGTCTTTCAGCCCCTTTACTCAGGACATAAGTCTTCAGCCCCTTTACTCTGGACATAAGTCTTCAGCCCCTTTACTCAGGACATAAGTCTTCAGCCCCTTTTACTCTGGACATAAGTCTTCAGCCCCTTTACTCAGGACATAAGTCTTCAGCCCCTTTACTTAAGGACATAAGTCTTTCAGCCCCTTTACTCAGGACATAAGTCTTCAGCCCCTTACTCAGGACATAAGTCTTCAGCCCCTTTACTCAGACATAAGTCTTCAGCCCCTTTACTCAGGACATAAGTCTTCAGCCCCTTTACTCAGGACATAAGTCTTCAGCCCCCTTTACTCAGGGACATAAGTCTTCAGCCCCTTTACTTAGGACATAAGTCTTCAGCCCCTTTACTCAGGACATAAGTCTTCAGCCCCTTTACTAGGACATAAGTCTTCAGCCCCTTACTCAGGACATAAGTCTTCAGCCCCTTTACTTCAGGACATAAGTCTTCAGCCCTTTACTCAGGACATAAGTCTTCAGACCCTTTACTCAGGAACATAAGTCTTCAGCCCCTTTACTCAGGACATAAGTCTCAGCCCCTTTACTCAGGACATAAGTCTTCAGCCTTTACTCAGGACATAAGTCTTCAGCCCCTTTACTCAGGGACATAAGTCTTCAGCCCCTTTACTTAGGACATAAGTCTTCAGCCCCTTTACTCAGGACATAAGTCTTCAGCCCCTTTACTCAGGACATAAGTCTTCAGCCCCTTTACTCAGGACATAAGTCTTCAGCCCTTCTTTACTCAGGACATAAGTCTTCAGCCCCTTTACTCAGGACATAAGTCTTCAGCCCTTTACTCAGGACATAAGTCTTCAGCCCCTTTACTCAGGACATAAGTCTTCAGCCCCTTTACTCAGGACATAAGTCTTCAGCCCCTTTACTCAGGACATAAGTCTTCAGCCCCTTTACTCAGGACATAAGTCTTCAGCCCCTTTACTCAGGACATAAGTCTTCAGCCCCTTTACTCAGGACATAAGTCTTCAGCCCCTTTACTCAGGACATAAGTCTTCAGCCCCTTTACTCGGGACATAAGTCTTCAGCCCCTTTACTCGGGACATAAGTCTTCAGCCCCTTTACTCGGGACATAAGTCTTCAGCCCCTTTACTCAGGACATAAGTCTTCAGCCCCTTTACTCAGGACATAAGTCTTCAGCCCCTTTACTCAGGACATAAGTCTTCAGCCCCTTTACTCAGGACATAAGTCTTCAGCCCCTTTACTCGGGACATAAGTCTTCAGCCCCTTTACTCAGGACATAAGTCTTCAGCCCCTTTACTCAGGACATAAGTCTTCAGCCCCTTTACTCAGGACATAAGTCTTCAGCCCCTTACTCAGGACATAAGTCTTCAGCCCTCCCTTTACAGGGACATAAGTCTTCAGCCCCTTTACTCAGGACAGTCTTCAGCCCCTTTACTCAGGACATAAGTCTTCAGCCCCTTACTCAGGACATAAGTCTCACTCCTTTAGACAGGACATAAGTCTTCATCCCCGTTACTCGGGACATAAGTATTCAGCCCCTTTACTCAGGACATAAGTCTTCAGCCCCTTTACTCAGGACATAAGTCTTCAGCCCCTTTACTCCGGACATAAGTCTTCAGCCCCTTTACTCAGGACATAAGTCTTCAGCCCCTTTACTCAGGACATAAGTCTTCAGCCCCTTTACTCGGGACATAAGTCTTCAGCCCCTTTACTCGGGACATAAGTCTTCAGGCCCTTTACTCAGGACATAAGTCTTCAGCTCCTTTACTCAGGACATATGTCTTCAAATTCAAAGTCTTCCAAATTCCGTAAAACGCTTAGGGGGTCAAAGTGGTCAGTACCCCCCTTAATATATTTTTTAAGGGGTGTAGTTTCCAAAATGGGTTCACTTTTTGAGGGTTTCCACTGTAGGGGTACGTCAGGGTCTCTTCAAATACAAAATGGTGCCTAAAAATCATTCTAGCAAAATCTGCCTCCAAAATCCGTATGGCGCTCCTTTCCTTCTGACCACTGCTGTGTGCCCATAGAGACGTTTACCACGACATATGGGGTATTTCCGTAAACTTCAGAATCAGAGCAATGTATATTGAGGTTTAGTTTGCTTTTAACCCTTGCTGTGTTGCAAAAAAAATTATTAACATGAATAATCTACCAAAAAAATGAAATTTTGAAATTTCACCTCCATTTTCCTTTAATTCTTGTGGAACACCTCAAGGGTTAACAAAGTTTGTAACATCAGTTTTTTATAATTTGAGGGGTGTAGTTTCTAAAATGGGGTCATTTATGGGGGGTTTCCATTAGGTAAGCCCCTTAAAATCACTTTATAACTGAATTGGTGCTTAAAAAAAAATGGTTTTGGAAATTTTGTTGAAAATTTGAAAAATTGCTTCGAAACTTCTAAGACCTCTAACTTCCTAAAAAACGTAAAATTACATTTACAAAATGATGCCAACATAAAGTAGACATATGGGGAATGTTAAGTAATAAATATTTTATGAGGTATCACTTTCTGTTTTAAAAGCAGAGAAATTGAAAATTTGAAAATTGAAAATGTTTCAAAATTTTTGGTAAATTTGGAATTTTTTCATAAATAAAGGTGAAATATATTGAGTCAAATTTATGACTGCCATGAAGTACAATGTGTCACGAGAAAACAATCTCAGAATGGCTTGGATAAGTAAAAGCGTTCTAAAGTTATTACCACATAAAGTGACACATGTCAGATTTGCAAAAATTGGCCTGGGATTTAAGGTGAAAAGTGGCTCGGTACTGAAAGGGTTAAAGAAGATTTTGTTTTGGAGAGAAACACAGACTTTTTTACGACCAAAACCAGACAAACTGACCTTTTGTATATCTGGTTTAGCTCTGTTGTTATGTCTGAAGACTTCTTTTTGTCTGGAAAAACTCTGTCATTCCCAGTAGGTATAGTTGAATCTCTAATGCAAATATATGACAGACGGGAGTTGTAACATTGTATCTGTTTGTGCTGAGTTTCTCCAGTCCACCCCTCCCACTAGAAGGTTCTAGTTCAGCCATAAACTGTATATAAGGAGAGCAATCAGAGCCCCTAGTGTGCTGCAGTTAGGGATCAGTGCTTGGAAGAGGAGACTCATTCCAGTCTGCATGACTGACCAGAAGAAGACGCTGAGATGGGAACGCTGAGCCACAGACCATTGTCACCAACCCTGTGACCAAGAAGCCACCAAGACTACTGAGCTACAGACTGTGGGCCTCCAGCCTCTGGTCAGGGTACCAGCCTTCTGAGAGAGAGAGAGAGAGAGAGAGAGAGAGAGATAGCTCAGGCCCTTCCTTAGCATCAAACCCTTCTTCTGCCAGGGAGGAGACTGGAGAAGTCAGCCCTATGCCTCGCCTGTATTGTTTTGCACTTGAATTCCCATCACGTGGTGACACCTCAAAGATGTCTAACCCGACCACTGCATCATATACCAGCACATCCCTGCCGCAGTTTGTAAACAAGCAGAACGGCATTGGAGAAAGAAATGACTATGACCTCAAAGGGACCTCAATTAAGGGGCTTCGCTGAGCTTTTTATTTATTTCACACAACCCCTTTAATAATTGAGGGCATTGTTGTAACCACTATAGATGCCACACCGATTTCATGATGTTGTGACCCAAACAGCTTACTAGGATTTTTCCCCATAGAACTAATAGTCCATGTACCCTGATCTTTTCCCCCATTGACAACACAATCTTCAGCCCCCTGCAACAGCATTTACCCCTCCCCACCCCTCCCCCTCTAGCAGCATCATGCTTCTACTCCTCCCCCTCTGGCAGCATCATGCACCCTCTCCCTACTCCTCCCCCTCTGGAAGCAGCATTCTCTCACTCCTCCACCTCTGGAAGCAGCATTCTCTCACTCCTCCACCTCTGGCAGCATCATTCTCTCACTCCTCCCCCTCTGGCAGCAGCATTCTCTCACTCCTCCCCCTCTGGAAGCAGCATTATCCCACTTCTCCCCCTCTGGAAGCAGCATTCTCTCACTCCTCCACCTCTGGCAGCAGCATTCTCTCACTCCTCCCCCTCTGGAAGCAGCATTATCCCACTCCTCCTCCTCTGGAAGCAGCATTCTCTCACTCCTCCCCCTCTGGAAGCAGCATTATCCCACTCCTCCCCCTCTGGCAGCAGCATTCTCTCACTCCTCCCCCTCTGGAAGCAGCATTATCCCACTCCTCCACCTCTGGCAGCAGCATTCTCTCACTCCTCCACCTCTGGAAGCAGCATTATCCCACTTCTCCCCCTCTGGAAGCAGCATTCTCTCACTCCTCCCCCTCTGGAAGCAGCATTATCCCACTCCACCTCTGGAAGCAGCATTCTCTCACTCCTCCCCCTCTGGCAGCAGCATTCTCTCACTCCTTCCCCTCTGACAGCAGCATTCTCTCACTCCTCCCCCTCTGGAAGCAGCATTATCCCACTCCTCCCCCTCTGGAAGCAGCATTCTCTCACTCCTCCCCCTCTGGAAGCAGCATTCTCTTACTCCTCCACCTCTGGCAGCAGCATTCTCTCACTCCTCCCCCTCTGGAATCAGCATTATCCCACTTCTCCCCCTCTGGAAGCAGCATTATCCCACTCCTCCACCTCTGGCAGCAGAATTCTCTCACTCCTCCCCCTCTGGAAGCAGCATTCTCTCACTCCTCCACCTCTGGCAGCAGAATTCTCTCACTCCTCCCCCTCTGGCAGCAGCATTGTCTCACTCATCCCCCTCTGGCAGCAGCATTCTCCCCCTCCTTAGCTGTCTCCCTCAGGGAACCAGGGGTGCACCTAGCTCCCACGACCACCTTAGAATGTGTGCCAGTACAAAAATGCTCCCTTACCTTGTGCACTAAGTACAGAAAATGCCCACTATTCTGCTGATGAGAGCATGTGCCAGTACAAAAAACTACCTCCTTTTAGTGCCTCCAGTAGAACAAATGTCCCCATAGTGGCCCACTTATAATGCGTGCCAGTACAAAAATGCTCCTTTTTACAGCTGCAATGTGCCCATAGTTACAAATAATGACCCCCACCCCATCGTGGTCAAACAGCATGCTGCCAAATAAAGATGAATCTACTTACCTCCATTCAGCTGTCAGCGATGCAGTGTTCACGGACCTCTTCTAGCCTCTGTCCTGAGCTCTATGCAGCCCGGCTCAGGGAGTGCGATGATGATGACACCGGCCTCTGATAGGCTACAGGAACTAGGACTAAAGCCTATTAGAGGAGATGGTGGGCCGGGGAGACATCGCTCCAGTACCCCATCGCAGCATTCCCCTGTATTGCGGTCCTGAGCACAGAGATGCAGTTGAATATGTAAAGATGAGCATTTCCGATGGTCCTCCCGCTAACCCCCTCTTACCCCTACCTGGTGCTGCCTGAAAAAGGTACCTCACCTCCCCTCATTGGTGGTGCCAGCCAGCAGACAGGAAGGTGGTTGTCTCCTGGAGAAAAGGTTTGCTATTTATCTAGTTCTAGATCTGCACCATTAGTCCTGACCTCGTAATCACACATAAGGAGAAAATTAATTCAAGTTTGTTTTCTACTTTCAGGAGCTAAGAATAAAAACTGTACCTACTATCCATCATCATCTTCAGGTGAGGAACACACTTGGTTCGGATTTCTCAATCTTATACATACAGCCTTTGTGATTTATTAAAAACATAATCTACAGTCTCTGTAACATACTCCAGAGCTGCACTCACTATTCTGCTGGTACAGTCACTGTGTACATACATTACTTATCCTGTACTGATCCTGAGTTACATCCTGTATTATACTCCAGAGCTGCACTCACTATTCTGCTGGTGCAGTCACTGTGTACATACATTACTTATCCTGTACTGGTCCTCAGTTACATCCTGTATTATACTCCAGAGCTGCACTCACTATTCTGCTGGTGCAGTCACTGTGTACATACATTACTTATCCTGTACTGATCCTGAGTTACATCCTATATTATACTCCAGAGCTGCACTCACTATTCTGCTGGTGCAGTCACTGTGTACATACATTACTTATCCTGTACTGATCCTGAGTTATATCCTGTATTATACTCCAGAGCTGCACTCACTATTCTGCTGGTGCAGTCACTGTGTACATACATTACTTATCCTGTACTGATCCTGAGTTACATCCTGTATTATACTCCAGAGCTGCACTCACTATTCTGCTGGTGCAGTCACTGTGTACATACATTACTTATCCTGTACTGATCCTGAGTTACATCCTGTATTATACTCCAGAGCTGCACTCACTATTCTGCTGGTGGAGTCACTGTGTACATACATTACTTACACTAGGTCTAGTGTAAAATATCTTTATTCAGGAAAGCAATTAAAAGTCTATAGATGAATCGTGTTTCGGGGACCAACCTCTTCCTCATTTACATAGGACAATGTACAGTTATACACGTCCTGTGTAACAGAAGGAGGGGGCGGTTCTGTAACCAAGAGATGAACGAACCAGTTGAAATTTGTTAAGGATCCGGTTTGCCAAAAAGTTCGGTCCGGATTTAAATTGATTCAAGGTGAACTGAACTTGCTCCAATTGCCCTAAAAGTTGGTATCTAACCCCCTCCAGCCTCCAAGGACTCTTTAGGATAACTTGCTTCCTCTTTTCGTTTATTTTTTTATGAATTTTTTATGAATTTTCTTTCTTCAGCACATGCTTCCTGAGGAGGTCTGATGCAAAAAAAAAAAATTCCGCATGTGCAATGTCGAAATCCATCGAGTTAGCACATCGCGGATTAAGTGTTGTAGCGGCAGCCATTCTGTCACTGCAGGTTCAGGTTCCTCGTAACGTAAGAGTGGCTGAAGTGCTCTGACAGTCTCCTGGACTTTTCCAGCACCTTGAACAAGCCAGGGTACTTGCAGTATTTAGAAAGCACCCAGGTTCAGGGCGGCCATGATGTTGCGCCTATTGTCGTTGACCACCTTGGCCAGTTTGAGTCGGCGGTGTGATAGCAGCGGGATGTTTGTTGCTTGATGTACTTGATCAACTGCTTGCCAGTGTGGCTACTCTCACCCAGGCCGATCAAATCCAACACAGCGTGGCAATGCGTGATAGGAAGGAGGGATAGTGCGAGCGACCCTGTGTCCTGCTGCTGTTGGGGACGGGAACGTGTCCATGGGGGAGGCGTAAAAGCGCCTGATGTGGCGATGTGGCCGCCAGGCAGACACAATCACATTTGGGCTTGTTACACAGCATTATTAAGTAGAACGTTTGCACCAAGTTGCACTATAGGTCGCTGACCTGGGGTTCTGAGTGGTCGAGGTAGGGGATCCACTTCGCGTCCCCTAGAGATCTTGAAAGCGGGCTTCCAATTCCGCCGCGTCCCTTGACAAAAGCACGGCGTGCTTCAGGAGAGGAATCCTCCGCCATGTTGGGTCTTGCTGCTCAAGTAGGAGGTCAGACACATCTCTTCTCTAACGCTCACTCAGACAATTTTTTTTTTCTTACAGACCCGCCCCCTAGGTTCACTTGCTTACGGGGGCGGCGCAAACTTCTGCAGACTTAATGTAAAGGGTAGGGTGAAGCAGCAATTATTATCTTCCCGCACTGTAGAGGGGCAGCACCCAACTTTCCCGCTTCAGAAGGGGGTGTCACTCGATTTTTTTCACCGTCTGCGGGGCGTTGGCGCAGTGATGGAGCAGTAAAACAACAAGACTGCCATTTTGTGCAAATAAAGAGTCCATTCAATGACAGCAAGCAGTTTTAGGGACACAAAAATCTTTGATTTTCCGACTTCTGACAATGCAATTCTGTAGTAGGGATGATGCACAATATCTTCATGCAATTCCAAGCCAAATAAATACTTTCTCAAGGCAATATAAGCGTTTGTATTTCTTCACTGCCAACAATGAGATAAAACACATTCAAAGTCTCTAGTAAAGCACATAGGTAATTTTCACACAAGGCACAGAGGAATTTTGTATCCTGTTTGTGACGCCAACATATGCAGCGATCGGGCAGCAGGGACGATATGAGAGTGTAGTGGTGAGCCTATGGGTGTAGTAGTTATTGTACTCACGGTTCTGCAGCTCCCTGGGCTGGCGTGCAGTGATGGGAAGGTTGGATCAAAATCCCTCGGGGCACTCTCTATGATACAGGGGCTCCCGCCAGATGGTATTTGAGGTGCCTTTGGTGGTATGTGTTTTTAGGTGCTGTGGAGGCAGGGTCATTGTTAGTCGTGACGCCAGCACCATTAGGTGCAATTGGAGGATGGCGGAGAATGAAGGAAGAGTCACTAGACTGCTGAACCAAACCAGAACTTTACTTGTAAAGTTGCCTTGAGGTAAATATTCAAAATAGGTGCTTTCTCTTACAATTGGTTTGCAAAGCTGCAAATTCTCCAACAGGCTTGGCAAGGAGTGAGTAGATGGTTTCAGCAATCGGTTAGACTGAAGTAGATGAATACTTTCTTGTCTGCATCCCTCTTTCTATAACCTGGCCTCTGGGTCCATCATAATCGCAATGTGGCAACCAACAGGGTGGTCTCCCTAGCGGCAGGCATCAATCCTCTGTGTTCATTCTTTGTACAGGTTGCTCTCACACGGTAAATGAGTCCAGTAACCTTGGCTTTGGTTTCCTTCTAGTTACTGTCCTTGAAAGTTCTCAGGAGGCACACGTCACATCTACATGCTCCATTCCTCTCCTACACTCCTCTAATCTCTCTCCCTGATACTGAACCTGTTCTATTGCACCACCTAGTGGTGGGTAAATGCATTGCAGCACCCAGTCTGTTAAGGAACTTGCAGCTTAGATACAGATACAGCATAATAATGACATGGCATATTCAAAGAGTTTAAAGTGCTCACTTTTAACACAAAGTGGACACCGCACATATTCCAGGCATTTTATTATAAGGCCTAATAAAAAATCATGATTCTCCTAAATGAAAAGTCTCGGCTTTGGTACAGTCACACAAATTATGAAACGGTTATAGCAAAGTTGCAAGTATGTTTTCTATAATTTAAAGAAAGAGGGGCAATTAAAATTTCTTTCCTTTCTATAAACACAGTGAACACTGCTATTGACAATTTACTTTGGGAGTAAAGCAGTATTAGCACCAGTAAGATTTCTGCCTACTCTGCTATTTGCAGGTTCAAACACATTGCAAACTTGTAATGTGATTATTCCCAATGCCCAACCCCCCTCAAAACCACCATTATAACAATGCAGGAAAGGCAGAAAAATTTGGACTGCGGTGCAACTGGAGTTTAATTTCACTGGTATAAAAAATTGTGTTATTGCTGCAAAATAATTTTGCTATAACACAACACATTTAAAAAAAAAATACAAAAACATGATTAAAAAATGTGCAATAGCTCAGCAGAATACCACTGTGGTGCTGTGCTGGCAATAAGCTGACAATAAGCCTACTTGAGATTTTGAAAAACCTACGCTGTCCCTGTTACACTAGAAGTGAATCTTGCTTGAGTCTCTGTTCACTGTGTAAGATGGTTTTCTGTCAGACACTGCATCCACCCACCCTCATCAACAGGACACAGAATAACACAGGACACAGTTTGTTCTGCAGCCCCCCCATCATTTAACCCCTCAGATGCTGCGTTCAATACTGATTGTGGCATCTGAGAATCACATTCATCTCTTCAGGGGTTAATCCAGTGTTAAAAAAGAAAAATAAGTTATACTCGCCTTATCCACTTGACCGTGGAGAGGCCGATTGCTCCTGTATTGATTGAAGAACACCCGCCTGCAGTGAGCGTGAAGACGTTTACTTTTAGCCACCATTTTAAGTAAAATTGATTTGTTACCATGAAGCACGAGGAAATTCGGATCAAAGTCAACTTAAGATGCTTTGATTTGCTCAACACTAATAGTCACTACAGATATGTACACACTCTCACTACATACACATAGTCATACAACACTCTGGGGTCAGGAGGGGCAACTTCTGGGATGTAAATGCTGCTTTCTACTGAAGGAGGAGACAATGCAGGAATTGAATTTGCACTGTGTACTCTGTCTACTACTACCCTCATCAGCCACTTATTGAACTACTGACCTTCTCACCTCTCACCTCCTCATCTTCTCCTGTGCTGCACCTCTACTCTGGAGCGCTCTTCTCTCTTCTTCACACCGACCTCCAACATTCACTCTTTATAGATCCTGGAGGTTCATCTCCTTCTACCTGACACTTCTATGTATTAGATCGGGGTCAGTATAAACCCTTGGTACTTACCTGTGGTCTCTGCATTGTATAAAGCAGAACTCCGACTGCCTGTGATTAGAGATGAGCGAGTAGTGTTCGATCGAGCCGGTATTCGATCGAATACTACGATATTCGGCATACTCGATTTCAATCGAGTATAACGGCGATGGCGCACTTAGAATTCGTTTCCCCTCCCACCTTCCCTGGCGCTCTTTTTCCACCAATCAACATGCAGGGGGGGTATGACAGGCACGCTGAGCACGCTGGCAGTGCGAAAACAGCGTCTACATGGATTGGCTGGAAAAACCATGTGACCTCGAATCATAAAAACTCAGCTCTTCCTGCTCGTACGCATATGCTGCGTGAACTTAGTCAGGGACAGAGGCTGGAGAAGGGACAGACAGGTTTTAGCAGTTGGACAGGCAGGAGCGTGATTAAAAGCCCTTATCAGGGCTACTACAGTGGACTTCAGTGATAGCTTTACTACAATATAGACTTTACAGAGAACGGCTGCTGTATTCAGGGATAGCTGCTGGAGTAGGGACAGAGAGAGGCATTAGTGGTGTATTAGGTGCTCTGCTACATACCAAACTATATTTGGCACTACTGTTCAGCGTTCTTTTAGGCTGAAAAACCCTGTTATATAACTAGTGTGTATATGCACCATCTGATCTGGCAGTATACGGCTGTGAATTTTATTTTATTTTTTTAAATACAGTTTATTTGGCTCTAGTGTTCTGGGTTCTGTGTGCCTGCAATACCCTTTTTGTATACCAAGTGTAAATACCCACCGTCTGTTCAGTTAGTACACGGCTGTGTACCTTGAAATATACAATATCTAGGCCATTTAATTGGCCACTGTACTGTGCGTTCTCTTGCTAAATTATCTCACATACCTGGTGTAAATACCCACCGTCTGTTCAGTTACTACACGGCTTTGTACTTTGAAATATACAATATCTAGGCCTTTTAATAGGCCACTGTACTGTGCGTTCTCTTGTTAAATTATCTCACATACCTGGTGTAAATACCCACCGTCTGTTCTGTTACTACACGGCTGTGTACTTTGAAATATACAATATCTAGGCCTTTTAATAGGCCACTGTACTGTGCGTTCTCTTGCTAAATTATCTCACATACCTGGTGTAAATACCCACCGTCTGTTCAGTTACTACACGGCTGTGTACTTTGAAATATACAATATCTAGGCATTTTAATAGGCCACTGTACTGTGCGTTCTCTTGCTAAATTATCTCACATACCTGGTGTAAATACCCACCGTCTGTTCTGTTACTACACGGCTGTGTACTTTGAAATATACAATATCTAGGCCATTTAATAGGCCACTGTACTGTGCGTTTTCTTGTTAAATTATCTCACATACCTGGTGTAAATACCCACCGTCTGTTCAGTTACTACACGGCTGTGTACTTTGAAATATACAATATCTAGGCCATTTAATAGGCCACTGTACTGTGCGTTCTCTTGTTAAATTATCTCACATACCTGGTGTAAATACCCACCGTCTGTTCAGTTACTACACGGCTGTGTACTTTGAAATATACAATATCTAGGCCTTTTAATAGGCCACTGTACTGTGCGTTCTCTTGCTAAATTATTTCACATACCTAATTATATACCCAAATATTGTATTTGCAACAAAAAAAAAATAAAATGCGGAGGGGGGCTAGCGGAATAGGACGTGGACGTGGACGAGGACGGGGGCGCGGAAATGCTGTTGGGGGCCTTGTTGAAGCCAGTGGGGATACAATGTGTGCTGGTGAGGATCAGCCAGGATCCCGCTCATCCAGAATCCCTGCCTTTATGGGACAGTTAAGCAGGGGGCGGGTTACACCGCTGTTGAGGCCTGAGCAGGTTGAACAGGTGGTGCAATGGATAGCCGATAGCGCTTCCACACAGTTGTCCACCAGCCAGTCATCCACACAGTCTCACTCTGACCCTCCTTCCTCCACACCTGGCCAACAGAGTCATCCCACCCTTGACCCCTCCCAGGAGCTCTTTTCGGGTCCTTTTTCAGATGTGCCGGAAGAATCCCAGGAGCTAGCAGAGGAATTTGTTTGTAGTGATGCCCAAACACTGGAGTTTTCGCCATCTCCTGCTGATGTGGACCCTGAGCCAGCATCTGTTATCATGAGCGATGATGATGATGAGACGCAGTTGCCATCAAGGGAGGCTGTTGGAATGTCCAGTGGGCAGGAGGAGGAGCAGAGTGAGGAAGTGGAAGAGGAGCTGGTGGATGACGAAATGACCGACCCCACTTGGCCAGGGGTGATGTCCAGCGAGGAAAGCAGTGGAGAGGTGGTGGTCTGCGCAGCACCGAAAAAGGCAGCAAGAGGCAGAGGGATGTCCACAGGCAGAGGGATGTCCACAGGCAGAGGGATGTCCACAGGCAGAGGGATGTCCACAGGCAGAGGCATGTCCACAGGCAGAGGGATGTCCACAGGCAGAGGGATGGCCACAGGCAGAGGGATGGCCACAGGCAGAGGACAGTTCAGACAGAGAAGTGAGGCCACAGCCAGCAGGGCCGAAGCTGTTCCCGCCAGCGGCCAGTCGCGCGAAGCTCCCCCATCGAGGCCTCGTACTTCTGTGGTGTGGAGATATTTTAATGTTTGTGCGGATGACAAACTGAGCGCGGTTTGCACACTCTGCCACTCAAAACTGAGTAGGGGCTCTGAGAAGAGCAATCTGACCACCTCAGGCATGCGGCGTCACTTGGAAGTCAAGCACTGGGCTGAGTGGGAGAGAGCAAACGCAATACAAACTGCGCCCGGTCTTGCTGCCACTGCCTCTTCCCCTTTGTTGTGTGCTGCCACTGCGGTCCAGACCTCCAGCCAGGACACCTCCACATCTGCCTCTGCCTCTGCCTCTGCTACTTTGGGGCCTTCTCCTTCAGCCTCCCCTTCCCCCGCCCCTTCCCCCGCCTCTTCGCCTGCACCTTCACACTCCTCGTCCCAACAACTGTCCATCTCGCAGGCGTTCGACCGCAGGCGGAAGTACGCCTCGAGTCACCCCCAAGCCCAAGCCTTAAACTGCCACATCTCCAAACTGCTGGCCCTGGAGATGTTGCCGTTTAGGCTTGTGGAGACGCAGGCCTTCCGCGACCTGATGGCGGCTGCCGCACCTCGCTATTCCGTCCCTAGCCGCCACTACTTTTCCCGGAGTGCCGTCCCCGCCCTGCACCAGCACGTGTCGCGTAACATCAGGCGGGCCCTGAGGTACGCAGTCAGCGCAAAGGTCCACTTGACCACCGACTCATGGACAAGCGCTTGCGGCCAGGGACGATACATTTCTCTGACGGCACACTGGGTGAATGTAGTGGAGGCGGGGACGGGGTCGCAAACAGAGACGGCCTACCTACCACCCCCGCCCAAGATTGCCAGCATGGGTTCTGATAAACCCCCCTCCTCCTCCTCCTCCTCCTCCTCCTCCTCCTCCTCCTGTGCCTTAACATCTCCCTCAGCCGCTAGCTGGAAGCATTGCAGCACTGGCGCGGGGAGACGTCAGCAGGCGGTGCTAAAGCTCATCAGCTTGGGCGACAGGAAGCACAGCGCCCCAGAGGTGAGGGACGCCATATTGCAGCAGACGGAGATGTGGCTGTCGCCGCTGCAGCTAGGACCAGGCATGGTCGTGTGCGATAACGGCCGTAACCTGGTGGCGGCTCTGGAGCTTGCCGAACTCAATCACGTACCATGCCTGGCCCACGTTTTTAATCTGGTAGTCCAAAAATTTCTGAAGACTTACCCCAACCTGGCAGAGCTACTGGTGAAAGTGCGGCGCTTGTGCGCTCACTTTCGGAAGTCAACTGTAGCTGCTGCTAGCTTAAAAAAACTCCAGCAACGCCTCCATTTGCCTGAACATCGGCTGTTGTGCGACCTGCCGACTCGCTGGAATTCCACCTATTCCATGTTGGCCAGGGTGTGTGAGCAGCAGAGAGCATTGATGGAGTACCAGATAATGAATCCACGCGTGCCTCCAACTCAGCTCCCTCAGTTTGCCAACCACGAGTGGCCATGGATGGCAGACATATGCGATGTACTGCGTATCTTTGAGGAGTCCACCAAGAAGGTCAGCAGCGAGGACGCTATAGTGAGCGTAACCATTCCGCTCCTAGGCGTCCTTAAAGAATCGCTCATCGCAATAAGGGAGAACGCATTGCACGCAGAGGAGACGGGGGTAGGAGGAGACGCAACGGAGCTACACAGTCAGACCACACTTTTGTCTGCTTCACGGTGGCAGTTGCAGGAGGAGGAGGATGAGGAGGAGGACGACGTGGAGGTGGCTGTGGAAGAGGAGGAGGATGCTGGCGGCGAGGGTAGCAGTCAGGCTGTGTGCGTCCCATTGGTTCAGCGCGGATGGGGCGGAGAGGAGGCGGAAGAGGAAGAGGAGGAAATGGCAAGTGATCCTTCTGGTGGGGGCAGTGAGGTCATGCCTATTCAGAGTCTGGCACACATGGCTGACTTCATGCTGGGCTGCTTTTCCCGGGACACACGTGTTGTCCGGATAGTGGAGAACAAACTGTACTGGGTCTTCGCACTCCTGGACCCCCGGTATAAAGATAACGTCTCCTCTTTTATTCCGGTAGAGGAGAGGACGAATCGATTGCTGGAATACCAGAGGGAACTCGTGCAGAACATGATGGAGATTTTCCCACCCACCATCGCTGGCGGCAGAGAGGAGAGGGTCTCCCAGAGTCCCACAACATCCATCAGGCCCACAGCCACCAGGGGAACACTCTCCAAGGTGTGGGACACGTTCATGGCACCCCCTCGTGCAACTTCCATCACTGCGGGGCCCGCTATCAGCAGGAGGGACAAGTATCGGCGGATGTTGCGGGAGTACCTGGCAGACCGTAACCCTGTCCTCCCCGATCCCTCGGCGTCCTACACTTACTGGGTCTCCAAGTTGGACACGTGGCTGGAACTGTCCCTGTACGCCTTGGAGGTGCTTGCCTGCCCTGCCGCCAGCGTGCTATCAGAAAGGGTGTTCAGCGCAGCCGGGGGCATTATAACCGATAAGCGCAGCCGCCTGTCAACCGACAGTGCCGACAGGCTGACGCTAATCAAAATGAACAGCAAGTGGATTGACCCGGACTTTGCTTCTCCAACCGTGGAAAGCAGCCAAAAGTGAAGTGCCATCTGTATGAAGTGCCATTTCCTCCTCCTCCTCCTCCTCCTTAACCGCCGTAGAATTGCTCCGTAAATAAGAAAAATGTATATATTTATTGCTCACCTCTTGGGCCTCCACATAACTTTTTAACAGGTCTCACCTCTTGGGCCTCCACAAAAGGTTTAACAGGTCTCACCTCTTGGGCCTCCACATAATTTTTAACAGGTCTCACCTCTTGGGCCTCCACATAATTTTTAACACGTCTCTCCTCTTGGGCCTCCACATAATTTTTAATACGTCTCACCTCTTGGGCCTCCACATAATTTTTAAGAGGTCTCACCTCTTGGGGCTCTACAAAATGTTTAAGAGGTCTCACCTCTTTAGCCTCCACACAATTTTTAAGACGTCTCACCTCTTGGGCCTCCACATAATTTTTAAGAGGTCTCACCTCTTGGGCCTCCACAAAGGTTTAACAGGTCTCACCTCTTGGGCCTCCACAAAATGTTTAAGAGGTCTCACCTCTTGGGCCTCCTCATAATTTTATCGAGGTCTCACCTCTTGGGCCTCCACATAATTTTTAAGAGGTCTCACCTCTTGGGCCTGCACAAAATCTTTAAGAGGTCTCACCTCTTGGGCCTCCACAAAATCTTTGAGAGGTCTCACCTCTTGGGCCTCCACAAAATCTTTAAGAGGTCTCACCTCTTGGGCCTGCACAAAATCTTTAAGAGGTCTCACCTCTTGGGCCTCCACAAATCTTTAAGAGGTCTCACCTCTTGGGCCTCCACAAAATCTTTAAGAGGTCTCACCTCTTGGGCCTCCACAAAATCTTTAAGAGGTCTCACCTCTTGGGCCTCCACAAAATCTTTAAGAGGTCTCACCTCTTGGGCCTCCACAAAATCTTTAAGAGGTCTCACCTCTTGGGCCTCCACAAAATCTTTAAGAGGTCTCACCTCTTGGGCCTCCACAAAATCTTTAAGAGGTCTCACCTCTTGGGCCTCCACAAAAGGTAAATAAATTATAAATTATAATTTTGGTAACATTCTCATTTTAATGTGTTCAGTCTTTACATACAAAATCTGGTACAAAATAGCATTCTCAGTATTCAAAAAACAAAACAAGACTTAAAACGTTTTAAGTGGCTGCAGTAGCATCATGAAATCAACTCTCATATACTGAAGGCAACAGCATATACATATAAAAAAAGGAAAAAAATAAAAAGAATACTCCTTCCTCTGTAGAAATACTCTGTGCTGCCCTCAATACATTTAAACTGATTTTTCATGATAGTTGCCTTTATAAAATGAGTGTAACCATTTTACATTGCATGCAAATCTGTGGATAACTGCAGCCTTTAAAAGGTGTCACCTCTTGGGCCTCCACATAATTTTTAAGAGGTGTCACCTCTTGGGCCTCCACATAATTTTTAATACGTCTCACCTCTTGGGCCTGCGCAAAATGTTTAACAGGTCTCACCTCTTGGGCCTCCACATAATTTTTAATACGTCTCACCTCTTGGGCCTCCACAAAATGTTTAACAGGTCACCTCTTGGGCCTCCACATAATTTTTAAGAGGTCTCACCTCTTGGGCCTGCGCAAAATGTTTAACAGGTCTCACCTCTTGGGCCACCACATAATTTTTAAGAGGTCTCACCTCTTGGGCCTCCACATAATTTTTAACAGGTCTCACCTCTTGGGCCTCCACATAATTATACTATAAAATATTAGGCCTTATAATTGGCAACTGTACTGTGCGTTCTCTTGCAAAATTCTTTAAATACCTGGTGTTAATACCCACCGTCTGAAAAGTTAGTACACGGCTGTGTACCTTGAACTCTAAAATATTAGGCCTTATAATTGGCAACTGTACTGTGCGTTCTCTTGCAAAATTATTTCACGGCTGTGAAGGCAAAATATTGTAACCAAAAAAAAATAAAATGCGGAGGGGGGCTAGCGGAATAGGACGTGGACGAGGACGGGGGCGCGGAAATGCTGTTGGGGGCCATAGTTGCTGGTTGAATTATCTGAGGTAAATGATTCTCCTTTAGACGACGCTTTCCCTTTGCATCGTTCTGCGATTAAACCATAAATAACTCTCTGCATATTTATACCAAATGCACCCAGTACGAAAAAAGTCATAGAAAGTTTCCAAACAGAGACTGGAAAACATCAGTAAGTTGAAAAAAACTGTTCGCTAAAAAAAAAAAAAAAGTTAAAAATAAAATTGGCAGTTGATAGTATCGAGCTATTGTCACAGAGAGACGCGATTACAACACCTTCATTTACATTCAGTACATGTCTCAAGGCATTGGGAGAATGAAAACAGGCCACGGCTGGAGTATGAAATGTACCACCGCTTTGTACTGTCCGATACTGACCCGGTCCAGGGTGATGTCCAGCGAGGAAAGCAGTGGAGAGGTGGTGGTCTGCGCAGCACCGAAAAAGGCAGCAAGAGGCAGAGGGATGTCCACAGGCAGAGGAATGTCCACAGGCAGAGGGATGTCCACAGGCAGAGGCATGTCCACAGGCAGAGGGATGTCCACAGGCAGAGGGATGTCCACAGGCAGAGGGATGTCCACAGGCAGAGGGATGTCCACAGGCAGAGGACAGTTCAGACAGAGAAGTGAGGCCACAGCCAGCAGGGCCGAGCGTAACCATCCCGCTCCTATGCGTCCTTAAAGAATCCCTCATCGCAATAAGGGAGAACGCATTGCACACAGAGGAGACGGGGGCAGGAGCAGACGCAACGGAGCTACACAGTCAGACCACACTTTTGTCTGCTTCACGGTGGCAGTTGCAGGAGGAGGAGGATGAGGAGGAGGAGGACGACGTGGAGGTGGCTGTGGAAGAGGAGGAGTCCCTGTACGCCTTGGAGGTGCTTGCCTGCCCTGCCGCCAGCGTGCTATCAGAAAGGGTGTTCAGCGCTGCCGGGGGCATTATCACCGATAAGCGCAGCCGCCTGTCAACCGACAGTGCCGACAGGCTGACGCTAATCAAAATGAACAGCAAGTGGATTGACCCAGACTTTGCTTCTCCAACCGTGGAAAGCAGCCAAAAGTGAAGTGCCATGTGTATGAAGTGCCATTTCCTCCTCCACCTCCTCCTCCTCCTCCTTAACCGCCGTAGAATTGGTCCGTAAATCAGAAAAATTTTTATATTTATGGCTCACCTCTTGGGCCTCCACAAAATGTTTAAGAGGTCTCACCTCTTGGGCCTCCACATAATTTTTAAGAGGTCTCACCTCTTGGGCCTGCGCAAAATGTTTACGAGGTCTCACCTCTTGGGCCTCCACATAATTTTTAAGAGGTCTCCCCTCTTGGGCCTCCACATAATTTTTAATACGTCTCACCTCTTGGGCCTCCACAAAATGTTTAACAGGTCTCACCTCTTGGGCCTCCACATAATTTTTAATACGTCTCACCTCTTGGGCCTCCACAAAATGTTTAACAGGTCTCACCTCTTGGGCCTCCACATAATTTTTAACGGGTCTCCCCTCTTGGGCCTCCACATAATTTTTAATACGTCTCACCTCTTGGGCCTCCACAAAATCTTTAACAGGTCTCCCCTCTTGGGCCTCCACATAATTTTTAATACGTCTCACCTCTTGGGCCTCCACAAAATCTTTAACAGGTCTCACCTCTTGGGCCTCCACATAATTTTTAAGAGGTCTCACCTCTTGGGCCTCCACAAAATGTTTAAGAGGTCTCACCTCTTGGGCCTCCACAAAATGTTTAAGAGGTCTCACCTCTTGGGCCTCCACAAAATGTTTAAGAGGTCTCACCTCTTGGGCCTCCACATAATTTTTAAGAGGTCTCACCTCTTGGGCCTCCACATAATTTTTAAGAGGTGTCACCTCTTGGGCCTCCACATAATTTTTAACGGGTCTCCCCTCTTGGGCCTCCACATAATTTTTAATACGTCTCACCTCTTGGGCCTCCACAAAATCTTTAACAGGTCTCACCTCTTGGGCCTCCACATAATTTTTAAGAGGTCTCACCTCTTGGGCCTCCACAAAATGTTTAAGAGGTCTCACCTCTTGGGCCTCCACATAATTTTTAAGAGGTCTCACCTCTTGGGCCTCCACATAATTTTTAAGAGGTCTCACCTCTTGGGCCTGCGCAAAATGTTTAAGAGGTCTCACCTCTTGGGCCTCCACATAATTTTTAAGAGGTGTCAACTCTTGGGCCTCCACATAATTTTTAAGAGGTCTCACCTCTTGGGCCTCCACATAATTTTTAAGAGGTGTCACCTCTTGGGCCGCCACAAAATTTTCCATGAGCCTCTGGCCAGCCCACGGCCTCTTCCTGCCTTTTGCGGTCCTACGCATCCCTCAACATCCCCACTGCTTTACCTGCTAGACATGACACTGGGCCAGGTCGGGTCACTGACATCTCAAGCGCCAACAATTTGGGCATTTTAAGGCTTCTGCATGTGTTTGAGTTGTTTTTACATTTTAAAGAAGACATGTCTGACCACATCTCACACACACACACAATGACAATTAGGGGTGGGGTCTATTTGCTTTCCCCCTTGCCTATGCCATCTGTGGTTGTCATAGGCAACGTGATTTTAAGGGGTGCAGAATTTCATCTTTTTTTTTGTCTAGTTTGGCTTGGGGTCCATGGCAATGTAGAGGAAAGAAGGTTTCCTTGTATGGTCTCACTTTACAGAGAGGTTAGATTGTGTTTGGAGTGTATTGTTGAGAGGCTGTGATAGTGGCGTAATAGTGCGACTTGGGCGCGTTATATGCACCCAGACATGCTTCCCCTGCTGTCCCAGTTGCATTCCAGCAGTGTTGGCATCCTTTTCTGAGGTTCCAGGGTGGACTTGGTGACCTCCAAGTGGTCGAATTGAGATTTCCAAGTGGCGAGCATTTTTTTCCCATAGACTTTAATGGGATTCGATATCCGGTCGAATAGTCGAATTTCGCAGTCTATTCGAATCGAATTTCGAACTTTCGAATATTTCACTACTCGCTCATCTCTACCTGTGATACAACCCGACCTCCTCCAGTGATTAGGGGCCCTCGCTCCTTGTGTCTTCTGTCATGTCTCACACTTGCTCATTCTTCTCCTGATTACAATATGGAGGGATTTTTAATTCCAATCTCTGTGGAGATAAAAAATGAGATCAGCTCTTCTCCACCCACCACCCAGTCCCCTGGCCATACCGCTCACCCACCACCCTGTCCCCTGGCCATACTACTCACCCTCCCCCAGACCCCTGGACATACCGCTCAGCATTACTTCTATTACATGTTTCTCTCATTATCTTTCTAGTATAAATACTCTAATTGAACCGTTTCTTTTCAGCTCCTCCTATCATGAAGTTCCCTGGAGCGGTGACAGCGCCCCTACTGCTCACTATGAGTATTGCAGTCATACAACATTTCTAATTGACTGAGGCCTCGTTTGAGATTCTTCAGACCTCAGGAAGATGTGAAGTCATTTCCTTCATGGTCACCGGGGAATAATGGACTTTACTGGATTTTATATAGATGACACCAATGTGAGGAACAATTCTACGTCTCCCCTATTTCCCATATGACTGAGCAGCGGAGGGAGCTGTATACGTATAAAGCATCGTAGACCAGTCCAAAAATGTCAGAAATGTCAGGCTCCATTTCCCTCAGTCTCCAGCAGATCCTACAGAGAAGCTGCTCACAATATGGCGCCCGCACTAATAAAGTGGAAGAAATCGTACAAATGAGACATTTAATATCTGAGCCCTGAATAGGGCGATCCTGATGTGACAACCGTCTAAAAGGGGGTCTGCCGAGACTTAACTACTGACCTAGATTGGTTGAGTTCCAACACCCGGGACTCAAGCTGATCAGCTGTTCAGGTGCTGTTCAGTATCACCACGGCCTTCTCTCAGCTTTTCCTACGTTCATCGGTCTTATGGCCTAGGAGCCGCTCAGCCCCATAGAGATGAATGGGGCAATACCAAGTACACAGCTGATTGGCGGGGGTCCCGGGTGTCAGACCTCCACTGATCAGATACTGATTACCTATCCAGAGAATAGGTCATCAATAGTTAAGTCTCGGAAACCCTCTTTAAGGGTACGTTCACACACAGCAGGTAAACTGTGGATTTTTATTACACATCCTTTCCTTCATGAAAATCTGCAGAACGTTCCTTCTTTTCTGTATGTATTTCAGCAGTTTTTCAGGACTCTCCATTTCGTTTTACAACCAAAGATAACATGTTGTACAAGGAGATGGTAGAACCTCACACATTGTCCACTATTAGAGGAATCACAGATGGGACAAGGTAGATTTTTCTGTCTGACCCATGAATTCCCATACAATAAGAGGAACGGGGCAGCTTCTCCTAACCCATGATCAGCCAAGCATGCATGTTAATGGGGGACGTCTATAGAATGTTTCATAGCTCTACAATAGTATGAAATAAAAAGAACCTTTAAGAGCATTTCTTCTGTCCCTCAGTGATGACATCACCTTCAGTCCTCCTCTGTTCTATATCGTTAGAAAACCCAATTACTGTTCAAACATGAGGGTCATTGCTGTCTTAAAGGGGTATTCCGGTTATTACAAGTTATCTTCTGTCCACAGATCAGTGGGGGTCCTACCGCTAGGGGATAACTTGCATCAACCGGAATACCCCTTTAACTTTCTCTTACATCTGTGCGAGAAGCAACCCAAATCTCTATAACTTTATAGTTGTCCTTCAGGACCCTAAGAAAGCTGGGTGGCGGTTATCATTACTGCGATGTTTCAGTCATCATTGAAGCTCACACTTCAGGAGATCTGGTCTTTACAGAGAATATAACACATGGTGGTATCTGCAGATATCTAATCTCACCAGGTTGACACAACGCTGTATTACACTGGCAGATTTTCTGCCAGATGATCGAGAATGAACATTCGTTAGTGGCAGTGTAATACTTCTGCCAATAGCCCGACGAACGCGCAAACGTTTGTTCATTGGCCAATCATAATCTTTCAGGAAGGTAAAAGTTCCCGATTGGCCAGCGGCAGATTGTTCTGTCTAATTACAATCAACTAGAAAGCGTGAGGACCATCGATGACATAACAATCGCTCCTCCCCATGCTATGGAGGAGATGACTCCATGTAATAGCGGCAATCTCCTCCGCTAATGAACAGACGATTGCCTCAAAGGAACGCTTCCCTCCAGACAATCACCTCTATGATCGCTAGGTCTGATACAGGCTTTACTTTTACCAAGTCCAGCCGGTGTCCATCTGAGTGTGAACAGAGAGGAGAGAATGGTCAGGATATCACAATGCTACTGTAAGAAGCACCTATTACGGGTGTCCTGGAAAAATCAGCAGAGGGCAACTGTTTGTTACAAATATCAGGCACCGCCATGGGTACGAGATTTGTGTCTACTTATTAGGATTAAGTACAATTAAAATTCATTCCAGGAAAAAGCAAGAAAATTATCATATTTTGTTGAGGTTTTTTTTTAGAAAACTTTGACCCATCAATTTAATTACGAAAGATTGAATACTCTATCATCCACCACAGATCCCGTATCAAGATAAACCATGAAACAGCTGCCAGGAAAGGGAGACATCCCAGTAAGATGCCTGATTGCAGTATAATTGTATATTTCACTTGCACTGTCCTCTTTAAATATAACAATCAGAGATGAGCGAAGTTTTGAAACATTCGATTTGGCAGCTTCTCCAAAATCCACCAAGAAATTTAATTTGATCAAATTAATTTGTCAAGAATCACTAAAAATCTTGTATACCCAGCTCAATCTTCTTAATCATATTCTTCCCACTTGGTGGCCCAATCTCAGTGTGAAGGCTTGGAACTTAAACTGCAGGGAGACTGCAGGGAGAGTGTATCGCTGTGTACATCAGTGTGCAGTGCGCCAAGATTCATAGCTAATCCCTTCTGTTAGCTGTGGAATCACTGTGCGTCAGTATTACAGGTCAGTGTTATCTTCAGGTCTAATTTATCCCTATAGACTTAACTGTGCAGGGCACCAAGACTCAAGTAGCAGCCCCAAGACATTGGGAGCAGCAGCAGTGGCAGCAGGGCTGTGTTCACATTACCATTTATTTTTATGTTCTTCTGAAGAACAGAAACGTTAATAAAAAAAAAAAGGATCCTATCTTTTGAGCTTGATCACACGGCCAGTATTTGGTCAATATTTGTAAGCCAAAACAGGAGTGGGTCCAAAACAGAGATAAAATGTAATGGAATTATAATCATCTCTTCTGTGTGGCAGATCACAGTACTAGCAGAACCCAACAGCAGTGTGATAGCAAGGCCCAGTGGCATGCATATAACTCAAAATGTAATATGTACATATCATTAGGCCACGAAGCCCCATTGTTGGAATGCCAGTAGAGGTAGCAGGCAGGTGGCATCAAGTGGATGGCAGCAGCACATGGCCAGAAGTAACGGTCCATTTTGCAGAATATTCCTATGTGGCAGCTCACTACAGCATGATCTATTCTGTTGCATTAGGCACCGGTGTCTGGAAATCCTGGCAGATCTACACCTGATTTATCTTCATGAAGGCTAGTTCATTTTGGGAGGAAAGGATAGTTCTCTTAGGGGTAACTGTGCCCCCACAGAACTCAACACCCACTTTGATGCCACATTACTGGCCGGGCAGGAAAGTATGCCTATGATAAACTTGGTTAGTTGCAACCACAATTCAGGTCTGCATGCCCAGTAGTCCAGGGGATCTCAGATCGTGGGCAACAGGGTTAGACAGTCCAAGTATGCCACCACCTGCTGGTTGAGGTTCTGCTGCACGACTAACTGCTGCTGCTAGGTGGTTTCTTCAGAAGGCGGCTGAAGAAAACTTAGCATCAGAGACTCCAGACTTAAGTTGCTGCTTATGGAGCTGGTGCTGCTCCTGCCTACCCACAACCAGTCATGATAGTGGAGTCTGTCCAGGTCATCTGTGTCGTCTTCATCGTCGCCCTCCAGCTCCTCATGCTCCTCTCCTATTGCTTGGACAGATAAAACACCTAGTTGTATATAATTTTTTAGGCATATATCTCCTCCTCAGGGTTCAGGTGGCCATGCAATGTAGGCGCCATGTCTTCTGTCACCTCTCTAATCAGATTTTTCAGCATCCCTCCAGGACGTGAAGGAGTTGAATGACATAATTCATCCTATAGTTCTTCCAAATGATGAATAAACTGGCCTCCTCAAAGGGCCTAAGCAAACGGCATGTGTCACGCATGAGCTGCCACTGGCTATTGTGGAAATTACACCAGGGAGTAGTCCTGTCCGTCTGCAGCATTAAGAAATTGTTGACCGCTTTTCGCTGCTAGTACAGGTGGTCTAATATATAGAGTGTGGAGAGATCGCATATCATGGGAAAGAGCATTTTGCCTTTGCAGCTAAAGGAGGGCATGTTTTCCATGACAAGAGTGACTGTAGTACATGCACAGTTTCCTAAACATTTTTAAGAGCTTTTGCAGTTCATTGGAAGACTTGAGGAACCGGGTGATAATAAGATTGAAGACAAAATGTTCTTCCCGTTATAAGTATCCATGGCTCCTATCCCCAGTTGGTGAGGAAACTGCCAATGTGTTTGTCTTCACAGCGTGAATTGGATGATGATGAGGTGGAGGAGACAGTTGCCCCTGCTACAGAGGGTAGTACCCATAGCAGGTTTACTCCATCTCTTCAGCGTGGATGGGCCAAAGAGGAGGAAGAGGATGAGGAGATTGAGAGTCATCCTCCTGGTGAGGAGAGCCAAGCCTTGTCTGTTGGGACTCTGGCACACATGGCTGACTTCATGCTATGCTGCTGCCTTTCCCATGACCCTCGTATTATACGCATTTTGGCCAACACCGATTACTGGTTGTTCACACTTCTCGACCCCGACTACAAAGAGAACTTCTCATCTCTCATTCCTGTGGTGGAGAGGACAAGTAAAATGGTGCAATACCAGAAGGCCCTTGTGTACTGCCCCCAGTAATATGCCCAGTTACGGACGCAGAGACAGCTGCCAGAAGCCAGGACATACCTTCCCCGTACCGGGACAGCGGGACAGCCACTGCAATCTGGGACTGTACTGCTGGATCCAGAACAGTTGGGAGGTATGCATAATGTTTTAAAGGGTCACCAGCAGGCCCTCACCCCTAATTTTTTAGAGGGTCACCAGCAGGCCATCGATCATAATTTTTCAAGAGTGTGTATAATGCCCTCATTTATGTGTAATAAAGGGGGTATTGGAGTGCCTGTTCCTTGTAATGTTTGGCAGCCCTTTCACTTAATGCATAGGCTTTATGAGTGTAGGAGTCCCACGAACAATTGTACCACAATATGAATGAGGCGCTCCTTTATGTGATATACAGGTTGTATCGGCCTCTTCCTTGTAATTGGCAGCACTTGTGCTTTATATACAAGTAAATATATGTTTCCTAATAATTTTTCCTCTAAAATCAATGTTATCTTCGGTTTTGGGCGTATTCTTGTCATTCCGATAAAGTGGCGTAATACTCGGACAACATGGTTCCCAGCAGCGACCTGGGAGTCCAAAATGCATCCAGACATCCTCCCCATGCTGTTCCCAAACCATTTCAGTGGTGTTGTCATCATTTTCTGACCTTTCCCTATGAACCAGACGCCCTCCCCTCTTTAGAGCAGGGGGTGCCTGGTTTAGTGCTATGGTTCTCCCATTGACTTCCATTGTGCTCTGGTGCTTTGTATAGGAGTCGAGCATCACCAAGTGTTCTACCCGAGCACCCGAGCACCCGAACACTTTGGTGCTCGAGCAACACTAGTGGGTCCCCCACCGATCAGCTGTTTGAGAAGGCACAGGTGCTCCTGTGAAAACCACGGCCTTCTCCCAGCTTTCCAAGCACAGCGCTGTAAATTGTATAGTGGCCGTGCCTGGTATTGCAGCTCAGCCCCATTCCCTTCAATAGGGTAGGAAAAGCTGAGATAAGGCCACTATTGAGAGCACCACTGCCTTCTCAAACAGCTAATCGGTGGGGGTTCTGGGTGTTGGACCTCCACCGATCAGATCCAGAGGATAGGTTATCAGTATTAAAGTCTCTGAAAACCGATTTAAGGATTAAAACTTGTTTACAGGTTGGGTTTCTGGGGAGATGGACCCTGGGTCCACCCCCTGAAAGTTTCTAGTCTTTTTTTTACAATTTTCGCTATTTTTACATTTCACATTATTTTATATTTTAATTTAATTGAGATTTTTAATTTTATTTTTAATTTTTTTTTAAACATATTTTCCCTTTTTCTCTTTTCACACCATGCTATATACTTCTACTATATACTTCTTCGTGCTGTATCACTATTCCCACTTTTACACATTGTGTCACATTGTATAACTCTGGCTGGTTGTTTAAGATGAATTGTAGTTTTAATTCATGAATATTATGCATTAATAATAGAGATGAGCGAATCGAAGCTGACGAAGTTGAATTCGATCCGAATTTCAGGATTTTTTCGATTCGCACCGAATATGAATTTTCTGAAGCTTTGTGGTAACGAATTGCATTTTTTTCCCTAAAATGGCTGCTGCACGTGTTAGGACATGAAGCGAGGAACTGTGGGAAGGAGAGATCACCCACAATGCCATGCATCCAGCCAATCAGCAGCCAGCCCTGTGATGTTACAGCCCTATAAATAGCCTCAGCCATCTTGGATTCTGCCATTCTCCAGTGAACTTAGTGCAGGGAGAGACGTTTGAAGGCGCTTGGGAAAGTGATAGAAAACCTCATCAAACATATATATTGCTCAATAGAAGTGTAGGGAAAGGATAGGGAGGGAAGTATTGAAGCAGAACAGGGTTCAATAGGGGAGTTTAGAGACAGGGTAATAGGAAAAATCCTATTACACCTTGGTGCAGTGACTGGGATTCAAAATTGCCATGATACAGCTGCTCATTTCAGGTTTGCAATAGATCATACCTCTGTAATTCCGAATTTTGGGGTCTTATTAACCCTTGTGCGCTGTAGTTACATTAACCCCTTCACGCCCGCCATACGGCTATATACGTCCTATCTGCACATGCCCCGTGCAGATAGCACGTATATAGACGTGCAGGCGGCCCTTTAATCCCAGCGCTGATCAGCGCTGGGATTAAAGCTCCTGCTCCTGCAATCTAGCAGGAGCAGGTCGGGTCCCGGCTCACAGACAGAGCGGGGACCCTGAGGAGAAGACAGGAGCGGTTTATTACCGCTTCTGTCTTCTCCTAAGCCGGAGGACAGACTTACCAGCTCAGCCGGCGCAGGAGGAATGAAGCGGCAGTGCCGCTTCCTGTGTCACGTGACCGCCGGGTGTCTCGGATCAGGGGCAGTGCTGCAGGGTCTAAGGAGACCCTGATCAGCTCTGCCTGTGTGTAATGAGCCCCCAGGGGGCTGTTTTCCCCTGTAACTGGGGCTCCTGTGGATACAGTGGAAACAGTTTGGAAAAAAAGTGTAAAAAAAAGAAAAAAAAAAAAGTCAGTCCTCCAGAGGTCTTTTAATGACCTCCTGGGGGACATATTAGTTGTCAAAAATAAATTAATATATAAGTAAAAAAATAAATAAAAAACAAACAAAAAAAAGTGTAAAAAAAAAAAATTAAACACGCAGTCACCAATGTAAACAGTCACCATAGTCGCCCCGTCAAATAAAATCTATACATGCTATATACCAAATCGATCGTCATTAAATAGGGAACCCATTGCAATAATTAATTTGTGCGTCAGTTTTAATATAAAAAAAAAATAATCTATAATTTAAAAAAAATAATAAGAATTAGCTGTTTTTGTCTAAATTAAACCTAAAAAAATATAAAATATCTTTAAAAAAACCATTCTAATAATAAGTCCTAAGTGTCAAGTAAAAAAAATAACAAAAATTATTTTCGTATTCAAACGAAAAAAAAAATTAGGGTCACTAAGCCACCATGTGCCCAAATCACAAAAAGTTGCCTGGACATTCAGGCCTTTTATAGGTCCGGTCATGAAAGGGTTAAGTAAAGCTTTTTTTTGGCGTGTATTAGTGGGGAAAAATGAATTGCTTATTAGCTGTTGTGTGGTGAAGTGGGAGAATTACAGCTCTTTTTGGGGTGTTTTAATTTCCTTTTTATTTATTTATTTCATCTAACAGCATGTCAGGCAGAGAAGTCACAGGCCCTGCACAGGGGAGCGGCAGAGGCCTAAATGTTTCTGGTGCAGGCGCAGGTCACAGCAGAGTAACGGGGCGTGGCAGCAGGGGTCATTTTGAGAGGCCTGAGCTCCCGGTGTCTTCTAGCGGTCGTGTCTTGACCAGCAACCCAGCGGTTCTTGAATGGTTGACTCGGTTTTCGACTTCGTCCCAAATGACGTTAGACACCCCCAGCCAAGAATCGGTGGGTTCGTCAGACACAACCCTTAGTTGGCATGGCCCGGGAGCAGGACCTGTGCGCTCACCTGTCCTCAACCTGCCTCTGTCCTTTTCTGTTCCCTCAGCCAGAGAAGTAATGTATAGTGTTGAGCGAGCACCTCTGTGCTCGTATGCTCAGGTGCTCTGGCCGAGCACTTGGGGTTGCTCGAGTGCTCGGCCGAGCACCCGAGCATAATGTTAGTCAGTGGGACTAAACCAGGCATCCCCCGCTCGGAAGAGAGGAGGGTGTCTGGTTAATAGAAAAAGGTCAGAATCGCGACTTCTCCCCTTTTACTCCTTTTACTAGGAAAAGTATGCTAATTAACTGAATTTGTACGCATTAGAGCGCAAATCAACATTACAGTACAGGGAAGAGACTCGAGCATTGCGCTCGAGTACACTCGGTGTTCGGCCAAACACCGAGCGGACCCGAGCATAGGCATGCTCGGCCGAACAGCGAGTTTGGCCGGGCATAGGAGCAGTTCCAGCTCCATCAGCAGCAACTTGAGTCTACAGTCACTGATGAGCAGCTTTCTTTACCTGCATAGTGAAGAAACTACTAACCAACAGCTAGGTATAGAGCAGAACCTGAACCAGAAGATGCTGGCATACTTGGAGTGCACCCTTCCACCCCTCATTTAAGATAGACTACTGGGCAGACAAACTAGATTTGTGGCCGCAACTGGCTGAGTTTGCCCTGGAAAAGCTGTCCTGCCCGGCCAGTAGTGTGGTATCAGAGTGGGTGTTTATTGCGGCGGGGGTCATTGTTACCACACTGAGAACTCGCCTGTCCACCCGAAATGTGGAGAGACTGACCTTTGTCAAGATGAATCAGGCGTGGATCAGCCAGGATTTCCACCCACCAATGTCTGATGCATCAGATTAGATCATTCATGCTGCCTTACCCAACCCTTGACAAAAGAAACAGGTTTCTTCTGGATACCTGCCTCAGCTTCTATTCTGATACTGCCACCCGCCTGATGCCACACATCTGATGCCAAGTCCTCCTTCTTACATCCACCATCGTCAGCGGGTACTGTTGTTGCCACCCACCCCCCACTCTGTCAACGGGTCACTCTGTGGTCTCCTGATGCTCCTGCCACCTCACCACTCAGGTCTCCTGATGCTGCTGCCACCTCCACACTCTGTCATTGTTCCACTCTGTGGCCTCCTCCTTATACTGCTCCTGCCACCTCCACACTCTGTCATTGTGCCACTCTGTGGCCTCCTCCTGATGCTGTTGCCACCTCCACACTCTGTCATTATGCCACTCTGTGGCCTCCTCCTGATGCTGTTGCCACCTCCACACTCTGTCATTATGCCACTCTGTGGCCTCCTCCTGATGCTGTTTCCACCTCCAGTTTTGTCATTGTGCTACTCTGTGGTCTCCTCATGCTGCTTCCACCTCACAACTATGTCATTGTTCCACACTGTGGCCTCCTCCTTATACTGCTCCTGCCACCTCCACACTCTGTCATTGTGCCACTCTGTGGCCTCCTCCTGATGCTGTTGCCACCTCCACACTCTGTCATTGTGCCACTCTGTGGCCTCCTCCTGATGCTGTTGCCACCTCCAGTTTTGTCATTGTGCTACTCTGTGGTCTCCTCACGCTGCTTCCACCTCACAACTATGTCATTGTTCCACCCTGTGGCCTCCTGATGCGGATACCACCTCCACACTGTCATTGTGCCACTCTGTGGCCTCCTCCTGTTGCTGCTGCCACTTCCAGACTCTGTCATTGGGCCGCTCTGTGGCCTCCTCCTGTTGCTGCTGCCACCTCCAGACTCTGTCATTGTGCCAATCTGTCACCTCCCCATGCTGCTGCCACCTCCACACTGTCACTGTGCCACTCTGTGGCCTCCTCCTGCTGCCACCTCCACACTGTCACTGTGCCACTCTGTGGCCTCCTCCTGCTGCCACTTCCAGACTCTGTCATTGGGCCGCTCTGTGGTCTCCTCATGCTGCTTCCACCACTTCATGACTGGGCCACTATTTTGCCTTTCACCCTGGCTGACATCATCATTTATTTGACCATTCTTTTGATCTGTCAGAAGAAATGAGACGCACAACAGATCCTGTCTGTGTAGCAGCTGTAATGTCTGTACGGGTCCCATAAGAATTGGCTTATGATTTGGTCGCCAAAAGCAGGAGTGGGTACAAAACACAGACGACATGCAATTATTCCATTTACGTGTCATCTCTGGTTTGGATCCACTCCTGTTTTTTTGTGGCATTAGCAATACTGATGGATTACTGAGCAAATGCTGACCGAGTGAAGGTAGATGCTCCACAGACAGGATCCGTTTTTTGGGGGGATAATTGTTCTGATGGGTCAGAGGAAGGGCATGAAATAATCAGTGAACTTACTGCTATCAGTGAATTGGTGTAAAAGGAGTGCTCTCTTTTACGCTATATTAGGATCCTTATACCTGGTGCTAACATTGACCTGTAAGGCTGAGTGTGCAGCAATTCTAAGAGCGACGCCTGTCATCAGCGTCTCATACTGACTCACAGTATTGTTTCACTACCACAGCAGACTCCCTATGTGTGTTACTGCAAGGCACAGTGTTCTACACCGCTACACAGGCTCTCTAGGAAATAGCCGTTTTTTAACGTGATTCGACACAAATTCATTTAGATCAAATTGAATCTTCTTAGAAAATTCGGCAAACCAACCGAACCGATTTTTAAAAAATTTGCTCATCTCTAGTGACCACAGTCAATACATCAGATGCAACTAATTTATGATGTCCTTTGAATGGATTACAACTACCGCTCTGCATTGCAATAATCATTACATCTACCTCAAGACAAGTGATTCTCCGAGTTCCATTTAGCTATTCAAGCAAACTCCTCTTTACTTTACCATCTCATTTGCACCCATGGGTGCTGGCATCACAAACCTCATGTACCATGCCTTCTCTGCACCCTGCACCTGGGGTCCCCGTTGCTGCAACTGCTCTAACACTGGTTATCAATAGTGAGACTTTTTGACTATCTGCTGCAGGGTGTGTTGCCACTTCTTAGGAAAAAAGGAGGTGCTCCAGTAGTAAGAGGCAGTGAAGACAGAGATGACAGAACTGAAAGCCTTCCCTGGGGCTGCAAGGAGGAGGAGCTGGAGTAAAGTTGTGAACCCTGGCTCCAAGGCACAGTGTCAGGCTCCTAAGTCCCCTCCACATTAACCTGCTGTGACTGCGAGGAGTGAGCCATCCAATCCACAGTGTCATCCTGTTTCTCCTCAACAATAATGTAGTGCCTTTCTGAAGCCAGGGAGAACTGTTGCCTACTACTGCTACTACTTCTGGCCAGATATCTGGGGGTGTTACTACCCACATGCTGGCTCTGGGAAGGGGGGACTACGCCTGAGTCTTTTATTTTGAATTCTTTTTACGAGGCCGAATGAAAACTCACACTTTTTCTAAATGAAAATTCCTGGGTGTGATACACAGTCGCACAAAATATAAACCGGTTTTAGCAAAATTGCAAGTGTGTTTTCTCCAATTTAAAGACAGAGGCACAATTAAATGTCCTTCGTCTTTTACAAACACACTGAACACTGCTATTGACAATTTACTGTGGGAACACTGCAGTAGTGACGCCAGTAAGATTTTTGTTTAGCGTGTTTGTTGCATTTAAAAATTCAGTGCAGACCTTTCTCTGCCGTAACACACATATTTCAAACTTGTAATGTGATTATTATTATTATATGATTATTCCCATCCCCCCCAAACCACCAATATAACGAGGCAGGAAATACTAGTAACTGATTTCTTTCTTCTGTGTTATTTGCATTTAAAAATGCAAGTTAAAAAAAGACTTTCTTTTCTGTTAAGACACAGCTTGAACTCTTGTAGTGTGAGTACTGCCCTTCTCCACACCACCAATATAACAATGCAGAAAAGGCCGGTAAGATTTCTGACTACTGTGTTATTTGCATTTAAGAACTTTTGTTAACTGTTAAGACGATGTCCTAATAGCTTCTCCCCCCTTTGAATATGACTAAGCTTTTCTTCTTTGTTCTGCTGTCATTTATCTGGCAATTCATTGTCTGGGTTTGGTCGGATCCAGAGCAGAGGTGAGAGGATAGAACGAGCAGTCTGGGATTTCTGACAATTCACCAGTCATTTCAATAAATCCATAAGAACAGGATAATTATAATTGCAGAACATAGAACAGAAAGAGACGACTTAACATTATGTGATCCTGCTGCCTGGTGCCACCATCACTGTACAGTATATAGGGTACAGTAACTGCAGTGCACTGTTAGACTGGAGTTCCTTGGCCCAGATTCGATGATTTTGAGGGCACTCCAGCTACGGTGAAACTACGACTCCCAGCATGCTCCATTCATTTCTATGGATTTTTTTAGAACAGCCAAGCAAGTTTACATCTTGGGAGTTGTAGTTTTACCACAGTCGGAGTGCCGGAGGTTACCATCACAGTTCTAGAGTAACTTTGTTGATTTCAAGGGAAAAGATGGTTTGGTACCGTGTGAGCCAGTAGTCTAGAAACAATATAAAGTATTGTAATTTTATACATTTTAATGGCTAAAGCTATCAAATTATAATATTTTTTATTGTTTCTGTTTTTGAGAGATTCAAGACTTTACTGATCTCCACACAGGCTGCGGTCTGCTTCTTACCAGTAGTGCCTCTCTCTACCAATAGGGTGCGCTGTCTATAGCTCTTAAAGGACAAAAGACACATGCACCCTAATCTTACCCAGCAAATGTTTGCTAGGTTCCTCCACAGAGAGTTGTCTGCCCGTGCACCAGCTCTTGCCTGTTGTACCCTTCACTACCTGGTCTGACTTATGGCTGATTTCCATTCTGACCATGAACTCCAGAGAACTAATGTGATCTTGTATGAATGATACAACTGGATATGTGATATTCTTCTAATTGATATTTGCCAGTTGTGTACATTTCTCACTCTTCTGATAACTTCTGCAGCCGCTGTACTTGGTACAGAAGTGTCCTCAGGTGATATGATGTGTTATTACAGCTCCAGCTGTAACACTGAGGGATAATTATAGAGTCTCAGCTACGTCAAGCTACAGTCATCATTATTACCTGATCATCTGGAGAAGCAGCAGCCAAGGGAAAGTAGACTGAGAAGACACCAGGTCCAGGTCCAGGGGTAAGTGGGGAATCTACCGGCAGAACCTTCTCTCTCTGTGGATCCTCAGTCCTGTCTCTCACTGCCTGCAGCCGGACTTTTATCCTTCCCTTCTGTTACTTTTCCCTCCTGTCCGTCTCTTGTTTCTTACCCTTCCTTTTTTAGGTCTTCCTTTTTATAATTCTCAAGCTTCATTACTTATTACTTGTGATTCGATGTGTTTCTTGTAGGGTCTCATTCAGTGATGTCTCAGGCCCGGCTGCCCGTCCCCTGCATCATTCTCTTTATCCTGATATTTCTGCAGGTATAAATTATAATAATGATAATTGTCTTTGATCTTTTCATTTACTGATCATGACTGTATTTTCCATGTATGATAGGGATTGTCCCCATTACTTGGTTGTTCCACCATTTTCAGATGAATGAGGGTCCAACTGCTGCCTGTCCCCGCACGGCAATGCTTATGGCCAAGCACGGTGCGAACAACTGTAACGTAATGTAGCTCCAGTGCAAAAAAGGGGTTGCAGAGGTGGCAGTGCTGCCCTGACCCTCCGGCCTGAGGGGGTGTAAAGAAGAGACCTGTATTATGAATGGAACATGGGAGGTAGGAATCTCTTCAAGATTTCAATTCCTTCATCACTGAAGATTGAAGGGGTTTTTAAGTGATGGCCTATCCTCAGGATACGGTAGGTGATCACTAGGTGATTGGTGGAGGTCCCACACCCCGCACCCTTGTCAATCAGCTGCTCTCTGAAGCTCAGTTGGTGCAGGTCAGCTCCGGAGCTACATGTTATCAGGAATTGTAGATGCCGTCGAGCACTACTACAGGTCTGCTCCAACTGAAATGTTGTGTGTTGTGTAAAGACAAAGACAGGACTACACAGACCAGATGACCAGCGGGGGTCCGGGGTGTTAGACCGCTGCCAATCAGCGAGCGACGGTCTATCCTGAGGATAGGCCACCACTTTAAAAAACATGGACAACCCCTTTGAACGTCTAAAAAGCATTCAAATCTTGTGACTGTACCCATGGAATCAGTTATCAGAGAGAGAACCCCGACTTTAGAAGTCAGGACCAGGCTTGATGATGTTTACACTGCCAGGTCCTGTCAATCAAAGTGCAGAGGACATGGCAGTTCCAGAGAGCAGAGCCTCTAGGTGTAATGGTAACGCCCCCGTTGCTCCTAGAGGTTCCTTTGCATACAATAAAACATCATTTTTCTCAGTAGTGCAGACACATATGAACATGGGACCAACACGGACACCTTCAGCTGCCGAGCGCACATGTAACAGGTCAGCCAGTGTCATAGGGACAGATCTGCTGACAGACGCCCTTTAACTCCATCCTCCAGCTCAGTACGGTCACGGAAATACCACAGTGATATAGTTTTAAAAAATAACTTTGGGGGGGGGAAATGTTTTCTTTTCATCGCCATATTCTCCCACAGCTTTTTTAATATTTGTGCCTCAGAACTAAGGGCTCAGGTTTTTTTACATGATCTGTAGTTTTTACTGATACCATTTTGGGTTGTGTGTGTCTTTTTGATCAGTGTTCCTCAACTCCAGTCCTCGGGGCCCACCAGCCGGTCCTTAGTATTCAGCAGGTGATATATCAGTGCATCAGGACTTACCTCAGGTCTTCATTCTGTGGGATATTCTCAAATCATGACCGGTAGGTGGGCCCTGAGGACTGGATTTGGGGAACACTGTTTTTGATGACTTTTTATTCACCTTTTTGGGAGGCAAAGTGACCAAAAACAACAAATTGTCTTGGTTGTTTTAATACTCACCGATGCTAATTATTATTTATTGATTATTTTTATTATTCATTTGGGGAAAGGGGTGTGATTTGAATAGATACTTTATACCTGCCGATCATGTTAATGGTATAAAATGTGCGCCCCGGAAGAGGCTCATTGTGAGACTGGAGTTGGGCCATTACTCCAGCTGCCGTTCGTGTGGTTTTTATTCTATGGCCTTACGATTTTTGTTTGTGAGGATAATAAATAAATTTTTTTTGGAAATTATTGTCTGTGGAGCTGCACTACTTTCCGGGTCCTTCTCCCGTCTCTGTTATCTAGGGAATCGGGCGTGGTTACCCCTCCCATCACTGCCCAGTCCATGGTGTATCAGGTTGAGGACAGTCACCATGATAACTACCACCCTCATCATTGCTACTACCACAAACACTCTCCTCTTCTTGTTCTCCCCTCCTGGGATTGCTGCACACCTGGTGGCTGTGGTGTCTTCTATTCTCCTTAGCTGATGATATCTGTAAGAACTTGACATCTGCTGTACATCTACAGTGGATTCCAGGAAGGGGTTAAAGAACCAAGAGTCAATAATGAGCAGCCGTCTCCCCCTGAGTAACCTGCAGGAATTCAGCCAGAATGATGATGTTGTGAGAGATCTGGGAGCAGCTGCAGCAGGTGAAGCATCTGACTGATCATCGGGGGTAGAGACCAGGGAATTTCTTTACATTTGTTTTGAGTCTGAGTCTAATGAATTGGACATAAAATTCAAATTTGGGCAGAAATACGTCCAACCTGAATCAAAACTGTTCCAATTGCCTTTAAGATCGGTGGAGGATTCTCTAAGGTCTCCTAGGAATCATATGTTTCTCTCTTGTCTTTTGTTTAATCCAAATTTTCTCTCTCGCTGCTTCCAATCGCAGACAGTGACACATAAAGCTATGGGTAAATGTATGGTTGACCGTGATAACAAACAGCGAAGTTAAGAACACACTGTGCTGCCAGATTTATTATGCTTTTTAATATAATAAGTTTAATATATTAAATTTCCCTTATTTGGGCAGATGTCCATGTTTATACACACAATAGTATTGGAAGAAGCAGTGACTTGATCTAAACACACGTCCAGAAAAAGTTTCTTTTTTTTTTAGAGCAGCTGCATTATTGTGTGAAACCTGTATACAAGGCAGGACATGAGTGGCTGTGTAGGGGTAGTAGTAGTGGCAGAAGAAGAGGCTAGGCTGCATCACAGTATGAAACCTAATAGACAAGGTAGTAGATATGTGACTGCATAGATGTAGGAGCTGTGCCAATAGTAGCCATGACAGCAGCAGTATTTTATGGAACCTGATGGACAAAGCAGTAGATGTGTGGCTGTGTAGGGGTAGTAGTAGTGGCAGAAGAAGAGGCTAGGCTGCATCACAGTATGGAACCTAATAGACAAGATCCCAGATGTGTGACAGCATAGATTTAGCAGCCATGCCAATAGTAGCCATGACAGCAGTAGTATCTTATGGAACCTGGTGGACAAAGCAGTAGATGTGTGGCTGTGTAGGGGTAGTAGTAGTGGCAGAAGAAGAGGCAAGGCTGCATCACAGTATGGAACCTAATAGACAAGATCCTAGATGTGTGACAGCATAGATTTAGCAGCCATGCCAATAGTAGCCATGACAGCAGCAGTATCTTATGGAACCTGATGGACAAAGCAGGACATGAGTGGCTGTGTAGGGGTAGTAGTAGCGGCAGAAGAAGAGGCTAGGCTGCATCACAGTATGAAACCTAATAGACAAGGTAGTAGATATGTGACTGCATAGATGTAGGAGCTGTGCCAATAGTAGCCATGACAGCAGTAGTATCTTATGGAACCTGATATACAAAACATTAGATGTGTGGCTGTGTAGGGGTAGTAGTAGTGGCAGAAGAAGAGGCTAGGCTGCATCACAGTATGGCACCTATTAGACAAGGTAGTAGTTATGTGGCTGCGTAGAAGTAGCAGATGTGCCAATAGTAGCCATGATAGCAGCAGTATCTTATGGAACCTGATGGACAAAGCAGTAGATGTGTGGCTGTGTAGGGGTAGTAGTGGCAGAAGAAGAGGCAAGGCTGCATCACAGTATGGCACCTATTAGACAAGGTAGTAGTTATGTGTCTGCATAGAAGTAGCAGCTGTGCCAATAGTAGCCATGACAGCAGCTGTATCTTATGGAACCTGATATACAAGGCAGGACATGAGTGACTGTGTAGGGGTAGTAGTAGTGGCAGAAGAAGAGGCTAGGCTGAATCATAGTATGAAATCTAGTACACAAGGTAGTAGATATGTGACTGCGTAGAAGTAGCAGCTGTGCCAATAGTAGCCATGACAGCAGTAGTATCTTATGGAATCTGATGGACAAAGCAGTAGATGTGTGGCTGTGTAGGGGTAGTAGTTATAGCAATAGGGGGAGTAGCATCTGTGGCAGCAGAAGTAGCGACAGTACAGTATGGAAGATGATGGACAGGCAGACAGTGGCAGTGGCATCATTGGGCCAGTGTAAATGAACACTGACAACACTGGCAGATCCATTCATTGGGATCAGCTGGAGGTGTTTGAAAATCCTCTAAGGTCCATGCCAGATTCATTTTCATGGGATCCTCCTTTGTCATCTTCTCATCTTTCCAACATACTGATACATAAAATGACAAATGCAATTCACCCGAGACAAATGGCATACGTATCGAATCAATGAAAAGCAACGTTTTGGGGACGTTCACAATTAAATGTATTGGTGTACAATTGATTTGTTCATCGTTAGTCTGAGGATTCAAGGGTTTCATTCAGAAATAAAAACTGAGGGATCTTCTCTATTACTCTAATTACTAGTGTTGATCGAGCACCGTAATGCTCGGGTGCTCTGGCCAAACACTAGGTGGTGCTCGAGTGCTCAGCCGAGCACCCGAGTATAATGGAAGTCAATGGGAGAACCATAGCCCTAAACCAGGCACCCCCTGCTCTGAAGAGGGGAGGGAGTCTGGTTCATAGGGAAAGTTGAGAAAATGGTGGAAACACCACTGAAATGGTTTGGGAACAGCATGCGGAGAATGTCTGGATGCATCTTGGGCACCGAAGTCGCTGCTGGGAACGATGTTGTCTGAGTATTACATCACTTTTATGGAATGACAATAATACCCCCCTAAACCAAATATAACATCGATTTTAGAGGAAATATTGTTAGGAAACATATATTTACTTGTATATAAAGCACCAGCAGACACTGTTTCACTGCACCCAGAGCCATGGCCTCTGCGTGCACCATCAGCAGCACGCCCACTTCCCTGTCCCTTACTGCTAGCCTTGCGCATATGAAATGGTATATAAGTTTGTCAAAAGTACAGTTGCGCAGATTTTTTTTAGTGTATGAACAGATAATTTCACCGAATGTCAGAAATATTTAGAATGAGCAAACATTATGCAGCAGACACAGCGCAGGTAATGTCACATACCTGTGCTACGTGTGCAGTATAACCTTTCTGTATCCTAAATACCGTATATCCAGTGTATTTTTTTCTGCCAAAAATTGCGCAAGGTGGCCTGA
>ONZH01005025.1:0-24184 GCA_900303285.1 Rhinella marina
ATACAGTATAAAGTGGTGATCACATATCGTGTATTGGGGGCATCATATATCACTATATACAGTGTGCAGGAAGGAGAGGGCACATACTTACAGATGACATCAGTGACTGCTGCTGATATCACTGACCTGAGCCATACTGACAGCTCAGAAGGGGTTAAAGCTCCGGACCTGTTGGTCTGGCTGGAATAAACAGGTCTGTGATAAGATCACATTGCAGAGTGGTCATAGACAGGACAGACACTAGGTTTGCTCACACTTTGTTGTCCACAGCACCTTCCTGGCTCTGCTACATCACTGCAGTCAGTGAGGTCCATCACAGCTTCTCCTCAGTCTCTCTTCCTCTTGCAAAGTTTCTTTATTTCAGCTTCTAACAAGTTTCTCTGCTAAGCCCCTTCAGCCCTGTATAGTCAGGACTGCAGTCACAGCAGAAGGAAACTTCTATGACACAAGCAGGGTGCCTTCCATGGACTAGTGCACGTGCAGGCATGGACGAGCCAGGCAGCTATGAGAGCAGGACTGAGGGGGCGTGGCTTTCAATAGCAAGGGAACCAGGCAGATCTGCTGCAGAAGATATATTAGGAAGTTTATTGTCTCCCTGCTTTCTTTAGAGTTTTAATAAGTGCTAACAAAGTGGCCAACCCCTTTAAAGTGGGTTTGGAAATGTTCTTTAAAAATAGCTTCTGAAATTCAAAGCCTTCTAATGTCCTAAAAATAAAATGACATTTTCAAAATGATGCCAACATAAAGTAGGCATATGGGGAATGTTACGTAATAACTATTTTATGACATATCACTAACCGTCTTAAAAGCAAAGAAACTATTCTAATTTAGAAAATTGTGAATTTTTAAAAATATTCCTTAACTTTGTTTTTGTTTTGTTTTTTATAAATAAAGGTAAAACATATGAACTCAAATTTACCACTAACATGAAGTGTGTGACGAGAAAACAGTCTCAGAATCGTTTGGATAAGTAAAAGCTCTCCAAAGTTATTACCATATAAAGTTAAACAAGTCAGATTTGCAAAATGTGGCCTGTTCCTTATGGTGAAAACTGGTTTGGTTGAAGGGAATCTGTCATCCTGATTTTGGAATTATCATCTACAGTAATACATGAGTGTTACTGAAGATATGGAGTTCATATCACTTTTTTATTTTCTTACTGCTCCCCATTCTCTGCTGTGCTTGTGCACATTGTTAGAACAGTCTAAATTATTTGTAGTATATATTGAAGGTAGCGGTCTCTTTTAGACTGAGCAATGCCCATCTGCCTGGGGCTTCTGAGCAGAATATCAATGGAGCTGGTTCCTACACCGCCCTGAAAATTGTAGGCTTAGGTAAGTCCAATAGAGGCAGATTGTCAGAACAGTACAGCAGTCTGGACTGTGTATTTCAGTGCAGCTTTGAGCATTGACTGCGGAGGGAAAGGTGGGGGGGGGATAGGAAAATGAAAAATAGTGATCTGGACTCCTTATCTGCAATAATACTTATTTTTTATTTTATTTACTGATTCATTTCTGAGAAAGGACTTTAAAAACAGTCACCTTCAATTGTATAGGGCTGCCGGACAATGAAAACGGACAAAATATGTCCTATTTTTTGACCGCTATATTCATGTGGCTTAAAAAAAAATGGCTGTGCGAGTAACCCCATACACAACCATTGTTCTCAATTCTTCATGTGATTGTAGCCTAAAATTATCACCTTATTTGTCCTGCACAGTGAACACTATTTTAAGAAAAAAACAAAAGAGACTTTTTTTTAAATACTTGAATACTAAGGTTTCTAATTTTATTTCTTATCCTTTCACAATAGGAGGAGGTTGATAATTCCTCTAGTTCTCAGATGTCTCCGCTTTCGTTATACTGTCAACCAACAAGGAATCCAACACCCCCAGATCAAGCAGAAGAAAAGCCAACGATCACAATACCACTTAGCATGGGTATGCATTAGCACATGACTAGTAAATTTTTCATTTTCGGATTTTGAAAATGTCTGTACACAAATAACCACCTCCATTAGCAATACTTTTAGTGTGCTAGCCTGCTGCATGTACAGTGGGTGCGGGCTGTTTAAAAATACAGTGTATAAAAAACATGTACTAAAGGCTATTTTTTGAATACTTCTGAAATATCACATCACGTTATTTATCCCACATGATTGACACCTTTTTAAAACCCTTTTTTGTCAACTTGCTTCCGCAAAACATGGGATAAAATGTAAAATGTCTGCTGTGCATGGGAGATCCGTCACACCATCCAGTCTCAGACATTGTCAATGGGGTAGAGAACTAGTCTTTGAGCTGGTCAGAGGTGCTGCTGGATGCCCTGAAGAGCATGTTGTGTAGCATGGACAGTGTGTGGGCAGGCATAATCATGTTGGAAAAACACGTTTCTAAGCTAATAGTAACAGTTTATAAAGCCGAAAAAAAAGACATCTGTCCATCCAGTTCGGCCTGTTATCCTGCAAATTGATCCAGAGGAAGGCAAAAAACCCCTGTGAGGTAGAAGCCAATTTTCCCCTCTTTAGGGGAAAAAATTCTTCCCGACTCCAATCAGGCAATCAGAATAACTCCCTGGATCAACGACCCATCTCTAGTAACTATAACCTGTAATATTATTACCCTCCAGAAATACATCCAGGCCCCTCTTGAACTCTTTTCGTGAACTTACTAGGGTTGGGCGATATCAAAAATATTCCCACGGTAACGATATTAAGAAATTTATCGCTATAACGATATATATCGCGATAAATATCCATTTAGAAGAAAAAACATTTGGGGCCACAAGGAGATATTATATACTTCATGGGCTGGGATGCTAGCAGGCAGTGGACCACAAGGAGACATTATACTGTATGGGGGCCACAAGGAGACATTAAACTGTATGGGGGCCACAAGGAGACGTTATACTGTATGGGGGCAGCCACAAGGAGACGTTATACTGTATGGGGGCAGCCACAAGGAGACGTTATACTGTATGGGGGCAGCCACAAGGAGACGTTATACTGTATGGGGCAGCCACAAGGAGACATTATACTGTATGGGGGCAGCTACAAGGAGACATTATACTGTATGGGGGCCACAAGGAGACATTAAACTGTACGGGGGCCACAAGGAGACGTTATACTGTATGGGGCAGCCACAAGGAGACGTTATACTGTATGGGGGCAGCCACAAGGAGACGTTATACTGTATGGGGCAGCCACAAGGAGACGTTATACTGTATGGGGCAGCCACAAGGAGACGTTATACTGTATGGGACAGCCACAAGGCGACGTTATACTGTATGGGGGCAGCCACAAGGAGATGTTATACTGTATGGGGGCAGCCACAAGGAGATGTTATACTGTATGGAGGCAGCCACAAGGAGACGTTATACTGTATGGGGGCCACAAGGAGACGTTATACTGTATGGGGGCAGCCACAAGGAGACATTATACTGTATGGGGGCAGCCACAAGGAGACGTTATACTGTATGGGGGCCACAAGGAGATGGTATACTGTATGGGGGCAGCCACAAGGAGGACGTTATACTGTATGGGGGGCAGCCACAAGGAGACGTTATACTGTATGGGGGGCAGCCACAAGGAGACGTTATACTGTATGGGGGGGCAGCCACAAGGAGACGTTATACTGTATGGGGGGCAGCCACAAGGAGACATTATACTGTATGGGGGCACAAGAAGACGTTATACTGTATGGGGGCTCTACAAGGAGACGTTATACTGTATGGGGGCTCTACAAGGAGACGTTATACTGTATGGGGGCAGCCACAAGGAGACGTTATACTGTATGGAGGCAGCCACAAGGAGACGTTATACTGTATGGGGGCAGCCACAAGGAGATGTTATACTGTATGGGGGCCACAAGGAGACGTTATACTGTATGGGGGCTCTACAAGGAGACGTTATACTGTATGGGGGCTCTACAAGGAGACGTTATACTGTATGGGGGCAGCCACAAGGAGACATTATACTGTATGGGGGCAGCCACAAGGAGACGTTATACTGTATGGGGGCCACAAGGAGACGTTATACTGTATGGGGGCAGCCACAAGGAGACATTATACTGTATGGGGGCAGCCACAAGGAGACGTTATACTGTATGGGGGCCACAAGGAGATGGTATACTGTATGGGGGCAGCCACAAGGAGACGTTATACTGTATGGGGCAGCCACAAGGAGACGTTATACTGTATGGGGGGCAGCCACAAGGAGACGTTATACTGTATGGGGGGCAGCCACAAGGAGACGTTATACTGTATGGGGGCCACAAGGAGATGGTATACTCTACAAGGAGATGTTATACTGTATGGGGGCCACAAGGAGACGTTATACTGTATGGGGGCAGCCACAAGGAGACGTTATACTGTATGGGGGCCACAAGGAGATGGTATACTGTATGGGGGCAGCCACAAGGAGACGTTATACTGTATGGGGGCAGCCACAAGGAGACGTTATACTGTATGGGGGGCAGCCACAAGGAGACGTTATACTGTATGGGGGCCACAAGGAGATGGTATACTCTACAAGGAGATGTTATACTGTATGGGGGCCACAAGGAGACGTTATAACTGTATGGGGGCAGCCACAAGGAGACGTTATACTGTATGGGGGCAGCCACAAGGAGACATTATACTGTATGGGGGCAGCCACAAGGAGACGTTATACTGTATGGGGGCCACAAGGAGATGGTATACTGTATGGGGGCAGCCACAAGGAGACGTTATACTGTATGGGGGGCAGCCACAAGGAGACATTATACTGTATGGGGGCACAAGAAGACGTTATACTGTATGGGGGCAGCCACAAGGAGACATTATACTGTATGGGGGCAGCCACAAGGAGACGTTATACTGTATGGGGGCCACAAGGAGATGGTATACTCTACAAGGAGATGTTATACTGTATGGGGGCCACAAGGAGACGTTATACTGTATGGGGGCAGCCACAAGGGGACGTTATACTGTATGGGGGCCACAAGGAGATGGTATACTGTATGGGGGCAGCCACAAGGAGACGTTATACTGTATGGGGGGCAGCCACAAGGAGACGTTATACTGTATGGGGGGTAGCCACAAGGAGACGTTATACTGTAATGGGGGGGCAGCCACAAGGAGACGTTATACTGTATGGGGGCACAAGAAGACGTTATACTGTATGGGGGCTCTACAAGGAGACGTTATACTGTATGGGGGCTCTACAAGGAGACGTTATACTGTATGGGGGCAGCCACAAGGAGACGTTATACTGTATGGGGGCTCTACAAGGAGACGTTAGACTGTATGGGGGCACAAGAAGACATTAAACAGTATGAGGGCCACAAGAAGACATTAAACTGTATGCACAATTTTTGAAGCTCCTTCCTCCTCAGTATAATAAAGTCTTGTAGCCACCATGCAGTAATGTCTTCTGGCTTGTGTGTGGGGGACTCATTATTCTCTCATGCCTGCCATTAGAGATGAATCTGCTGATGTTAACTGCATCTTGCAGACAGGAAGGGAAGGACCACGCCAGGGCCCCACAAGACATAGATGTTCCACCTTTAATTTATGGCACCCTCCGTGACCCGGGCCAGTTCTATTCCATGTTTTATTGTCTCGCATTCCCTTTCCTCTGTGCTGGACATTCTTGCAGGCCAGGAGTCAGGTGAAGTGATCAGGAGGGAGTCAGAGTCTGGAGAGACTTTTCCCGCAGCCACCTGCTCATGCGCTCTGATTCCAGTGTCAGAGGTCGGTGGGCGGAGCCATGAACGTAGGAGCAGCGAGGATATGCCGGAGGCTGCTGCTGTTGTAAGCAATTTGTATTCCGTGGTATGCAGGAGCAGGCGGGCGCAGATTTAGAAGCGGTCAACGCAGATGACCGCTCATATGATGTCACAAAATATCGCGGTTATTAGGAAACAGCGATATCGCCATATCACTGTTTCTTAATACCGCGGTATATCGTTGCCACCGGTATACCGCTCAACCCTAGAACCTACCATCACTACCTCCTGAGGCAGAGAGTTCCATAGTCTCACTGCTCTTACCATAAAGAATCCGCTTCTATGTTTTTGTACAAACTTTCTTTCCTCCAGACGCAGAGGATGTCCCCTAGTCACAGTCACAGTCCTGGGGATAAATAGATGATGGGAGAGATCTCTGTACTGACCCCTGATATATTTATACATAGTTATTAGATCTCCCCTCAGTCATCTTTTTTCTAATAGTAAGCTGAGTCAAAAAAGGCAGTAGGATTGGTTCAACGATGTCCTGGACTTACCAAAGGATAGTAAATGTTAAGTCCACAAATACCAGACAGAAACAGCCATGGTAGCTAATGGGGTCCTACGCTGTGACTGGAGATGAACAAAGTTCTCAAAACTTTGATTCTGCTGCTTCGCCGAATTTCACAAAGAAATTTGCTTCGTGACAAATTACTTTTTCATGAAACACATTTCTTTGTGAATAGAGGGCACAATGATGGAGAATAGCGATTGAGCCACCATGTGTCATTGAATGCATCAGATACCGCATTCATTTTCCCTAAAACAAAAACAAAAAAGATTCATACTCAGCTTATCCATTTGATCACGAAGAGCCCGCTGCGGCTATCTTGCTTGAAGCTTCAGCACAAAATCTAAAACACCTAAGACCACCCTCTTGGCATTTTTTGAACTGTGTCAACAAGATCCATTTGCAAAAACAATTCTCTTCTGTGATCTACCGAAGTACTACACTTGGAATGCATCGAGAAAAACACTTGAACAGAGGAACCAGGGGCTTGATGTTGAAGGCCATCTAGGGGTCAAAGCAAATGATACTCTTGGTCGTGTCTACACTGTTCATCCGTCAAATGCAGAGTGCTTCTACCTGTACATGTTACTTCTTGTTGTCAAGGTCTCAACATCATTTTCTGACCTGAAGACTGTCGGAGGCCATGTCTGTGAAACATTCTGGAATCTTGCCAAAGAGAAGGACTTCTGGAAAATTACGGACACTGGGACATGACCCTCAGTGAAGCAGCAGCCACACAAACCCCAAATCGACTAAGACACAATTTTCAACAAAGCCGTAAATTCTCCTTGAAGACCAGAGCAATGGCAATGTCCCGAAAATGATTACATCTTCTTGGCTACTTGCCTACTCCATCAAAAGATCATGCAGTTAACCAAATGTGCAGGGAGATTTACCTAGAAACAAACTACAATGTTGATGAACTGACAGCATTTGTCTGTTGATACCAGACCAATGTAACAACCAAATTTTTCACTGCAACCAACAAAGGTGGGATTGTCTTCCTTGATGCTCCAGGTGGAACAAGAAAGCATTTTTAATCAACTTGCTCCTGGCAAAATTCCACCAGCGACAAAAGATTGCACTTGCAGTGGCATCTTCTGGAGTTGCAGCTACACTTTAAACAGGTGGCAGGACAGCACACTCCACATTCAAGCTACTGCTTAACCTGGCTCAAGGGATCAGGACAGGCCAAACTGCTTCAAAAGTGCAGTGCCATCATTTGGGATGAATACACCATGTCTCACAAGAGGGCTGTGGAAGTAGTGGATAGACTGCCGCAAGATGTGCGTGGCAACAAGTCTATCATGGTAGGAGTGGTTGTTTTGACAGGTGACTTTCATAAAAAAATACCTGTTATTCCAAGATCCACCCCTGCAGATGAACTCAATGCCTGCATCAAAGCATCGTACCTTTGGAGACAATTGAAGAAAATGTCACTAAACACAAACATGACGGTCCACATGACAGCCATTGTTTCTGCTGGACTGTTCTTGAGCCAGTTGCTGACTACTGGAGATAACAAGGTACCAGTAACCACTGGACAGATTATGTTTCCAAGCAACTTTTGCTATCTCGTGACATCCATTGAGGAGCTAAAAGCAAAGGTTTTTGCAAACATTCAGCTCCACTTCAGAAAGTCTGGCTGGCTGTGTGAAAGGGCTACTCTGGCTCCTAAAAATTGTAGCGTCAACAAGATCAATCTTTAAATTCTAAGTCTCCTTCCAGGTGTATGCAGGACCCACAAGTCAGTGGATACAGTGACAGACTCTGCTCAAGCTCAACTCCTTGGAGCCACAAGGACTTCCTCCTCACAACCTCGTTTTAAAACCTGGAGCACCAAAGTTGTGTAATGGAACAAGACTTGATAAAGAACCTGTTTCCACATGTAATTAAAGCAACCATTTTGACAGGATTTGCCAAAGGAGAGGGAGTTTTTATTTCAACAATTCCACTCATTCCATCTGATTTGCCTTTTGATTTTAAACGCCTCCAGTTTCCAGTTCGTCTGGCATTTGCAGTGTCCATCAACAAGGCTCATGGACATTCCTTGAAAGTAGCAGGAATCGTTTTTCAATCTCCATGCTTTTCTCATGGTCAGCTTTACGTGGACTGTTCAAGAGTTGGAACTGCCAAAAATTTGTTATTCTTTGCACCAGAAGGAAAAACGAAGAATGTCGTTTATCAAAAGGCTCTGGAATAAGGAGTTGCAGATAAAGTACTTCACCTTACTTGGGTAATCATTTACTTAATCTGTTTTCATATCTGTGGTGTTGAATATATTATATAAATGCTTCTATTACTTTCCTTTTTGATTTTTCATAATAACATTTCTGTCTTTGGTTTGTGATTTTTCATGTGCAAAATATTTTTCGTAAACCCATTCTATTTTGCTATAACTAAGAGCAGTTATTTACTATCCCGGGCAATGCTGGGTACTACAGCTAGTATAACTATTAAAAAGTTATGGGGGTGAGAATATGGTGAAAAAAAGACCTTTTTTTTTTTCTCAAAGTTTACATTTATTTTTACACCATAAAAACCCTATACACATCGTATCATTGTAACCGTACTGACCCAGAGAATGAAGGGCTCAGGTAAGTTTTGTCACAAAGGGAACGCCATGGGAACAAAACCCTTAAACCGTGGAGGAATTGTGTTTTTTTTTTTTTTTTTTCCAATTCCACTCCATTTGGAATTTTTGTTCTGCTTCCCACTACTTTGTATTCCATATTAAATGGTAGCATTAGAAAGTACAACTTGTCCCAGAAAAAATAACCCCTCATTCAGCTATGTGAATGGAAAAACAAAAGCGTTATGCCTATTTAATAACCACTTGCAATCGCCATATGATAACAATTCTGGAGCTTCTATTCTTATGACCCTATGATGTGCTATTCCTTTGTTATTTCTACTAGCTACAGAGGGTTGTTACCAGCGGGGGGGTGGGGGGGTCCTTGCACAGTCTGACTCTTTCCAGCTAGTGCTGAAATTGTCTGACTGTGTAGAGACACTCCCCCAGCTGGTAACACCCAGCTGTTCCCTTACTGCAAAGTACTGGAAATTCATTCATAAACATCTAGCTGGAATAATAAAGGAATGGTACAACATCGAGTTATAAGAATAGAGGCTCCTGAATTGTTATTACATGTGGAATGCAAGTAGTTACTAATACAGGCATGTCAGGAGTCCTGACATGTCCTAATTAATTGTATTGCATTGGCGTAAACTATATTATAAAATCACAAAAGAAGCATTACTAAAGAAAATTACTAAACTGTTGAATCCCTTGCCCCTTCGGTACTCCCGACAATCATTGTTTACTGGGCTGCATCATTGATGTCACATGGCCACTGCTGCCAGTTACTGCTGAGGCCAGTGATTAGCTGCAGCAGTCACATGTTGACATGACATCATCACTACATCCCAGTCAGCAAAGACAAGTTGGTGCTGGAACAGGGAGAATTTATGATGTAAGTACTACTTTCTTTGTTATTTTATACTATTGCTCTTGTCCCAATTTTTGATCTTGGTCAACCCCTTTAATGACCACCATTTCCACACCATTTTATGGTATATATAATTTATTGATTAGTGTATATACATTTTTATGGGTAGAATGCAAAAAAATAGCTATTTCTACTTGTGTGACGTAAACCCATTTAAGACATCTTTGGTGTTTGTACAGCAAATGTGTTTCTTTATTTAAAGATATTTTTGTATTGTACCATTTTGAATGGGTATATTTTACGTTCATTATATGTTGATTATAGGTAACTCTTCTACTAAACTTAGAAAACTTGCTCCAGTTGTGCCTAAGCCATCCATACAACCGAAAATTATCCTGGTTCCTACCTCTGCAGACATCCAGTCATCCTCAGGAATTGCCCCTAAATCTGTTTTACTTCAGCCCCTTACCACATTGTTGCCAAAGCCACAGCCTTTAATAACAATTCAGCCGACAAAACAAGCCGGTAAGCATGGTAGAGCAAAATATTATCACCAGTTATGTTGACTTTATTAAAGTCTATATACACCTGTGATGGGCAATTTTTATGATTACATTTTACTAATTTTGGGCTTAAAATCATGTTTTCAGTTTGGTCTTTATTAAAAATATTCAGCAGATTTGTCATAAAGGGTTAACTTCTGCTTAGCTATGAGAATCATACTTTCACTTTGTGCAAATGACTAATCGCTCAAAAACACTTAAGTCACATTCTTATCAGTAAGATAAGAATTGCTCTATAATGAGCGTTTATAAGGTCAGAGGTAAGAAGCCATTAGCTGAGCTGCCTGACGGAACACAGCAAAAATACAGAGCATAGTACTAGAAAATCTCAAGCCTGTAAAGAGAAAAGGGTTTAAAATTAAAACCAATTGAAAAGATGATTTTTTTTTAGCTCAAAATGGAGAACTATGCAACAGGGCTGTGGAGTCGGAGTCGGTGACCATTTTGGTGGAGTCCTGGAGTCGGAGTTGGAGTTGGGTCGGTATGAAATGGACCGACTCCGACTCCTAAAATATATAATAAATTGGTACAGTTAGTTCAATGCAATATGTGCTTAATATAGTTTCATAAGAATTTGGGAACATGATGAAATGTCCTATAAATGTCTGTTCTATTCCTGATCTAAGGATCTAGGCTTTCAGTTGAGATGACTGTGTGCTGCCCTTTATGTAGATGCTCAGAAGTGAAGCTCCTCCGCTACAGATCAGAGGAAAAAGGCACTGGGAAGGAATGGCTGCACTCCTCTCAGATCTACTAGAGAAAACAGGATTAAAGGGGTTTTCTCACTAGTTACAAAGATTAGCTTTCTACATAAAGGGGCAGTTAAAAGAAGACATTTTCTAAATACAGTGGTCAGTAGATTTTACTTTAGTCATGAACTATAGACAATTCAGCAGGTCTCTCACTGTACACAGGTTTCTATGGTAACCAACAAAATGGGTTGAGGCCTGAGAAGGATGGCTTTACCTGTAATTGTGTTAGGCCCCTTTCACACCTGAGGCGCGGGGCTCCGACAGGCTGTTCCGGTGCACGTGTTGGGCCAGAACTGCGCTCCGGCCCCATTCACTGTAATGGGGGCGGGCCGCGGATCCGGCCACAGCACGGCAACCCCTGCTGAGAGGCGACCAGAACGAAAATACAACAGAACAGCCTGTCGTTGTCCCGCGCCGCAGGTGTAAAAGTAGCCTTAGAGATCACAACCTCCTGCTCTGTCATAGTAAGTTAATATATGCTAATAACTGCTGGAGACCTCCCCCCGCCACGGTCTGAGGAGACATAGTGAGTGCAAACTGCCTGTCAGCCAGTGAATCAATGTGCTGAGAAAACCCCTTTAAGGCAAGTACTTCTTAGTATATCTAAATTTTCAATAAACTGTACATAAATCACTTGTCCAGTGCATGTCCTCTCTGTATGCTTTATGTTTTAGTTTGCTTTTCCTCTGAGCTCATGTTTGGAGGGGTTAGCTGATCTGATAGCTTCTATATGCTGCTGATGCAAAACACATAGGGCCTTATGTATGAAAACTGTCTAGGTGTAGAAGTTTCTTTGTTGCCCATAGAAACCAATTAGAGCTTCCCTTTCATTTCATATAGTGCTCTGAAGAAATGAAAGGGGAGCTCTGATTGGTTGCTATGGGCAACAAAGAAATTCTTAAACCTAGACAGTGTTAATACATCAGGCCCTTAGTGAGCTGTATCCAGAGAAGCCTGATACTGAAAGTTCAGAGTAAAGATATCTAGTAACACATACAGTACAGACCAAAAGTTTGGACACACCTTCTCATTCAAAGAGTTTTCTGTATCTTCATGACTATGAAAATTGTAGATTCACACTGAAGGCATCAAAACTATGAATTAACACATGTGGAATTATATACTTAACAAAAAAGTGTGAAACAACTGAAAATATGTCTTATATTCTAGATTCTTCAAAGTAGCCACCTTTTGCTTAGATTACTGCTTTGCACACTCTTGGCATTCTCTTGATGAGCTTCAAGAGGTAGTCACCTGAAATGGTATTCCAACAGTCTTGAAGGCTTGAAGGAGTTCCCAGAGATGCTTAGCACTTGTTGGCCCTTTTGCCTTCACTCTGCGGTCCAGCTCACCCCAAACCATCTCGATTGGGTTCAGGTCATCTGGCGTAGCACCCCATCACTCTCCTTCTTGGTCAAATAGCCCTTACACAGCCTGGAGGTGTGTTTGGGGTCATTGTCCTGTTGATAAATAAATGATGGTCCAACTAAACGCAAACCGGATGGAATAGCATGCCGCTGCAAGATTCTGTGGTACCCATGCTGGTTCAGTATGCCTTCAATTTTGAATAAATCCCCAACAGTGTTACCAGCAAAGCATCCCCACAACGTCACACCTCCTACTCCATGCTTCACGGTGGGAATTAGGGATGTAGAGTCCATCCGCACGGTTGGAACCAAAGATCTCAAATTAGGACTCATCAGACCAAAGCACAGATTTCCACTGGTCTAATGTCCATTCCTTGTGTTCTTTAGCCCAAACAAGTCTCTTCTACTTGTTGCCTGTCCTTAGCAGTGGTTTCCTAGCAGCTATTTTACCATGAAGGCCTGCAGCACACAGTCTCCTCTTAACAGTTGTTGTAGAGATGTGTCTGCTGCTAGAACTCTGTGTGGCATTGGCCTGGTCTCTAATCTGAGCTGCTGTTAACCTGTGATTTCTGAGGCTGGTGACTTGGATGAACTTATCCTCCGCAGCAGAGGTGACTCTTGGTCTTCCTTTCCTGGGGCGGTCCTCATGTCAGCCAGTTTCTTTGTAGCGCTTGATGGTTTTTGCGACTGCACTTGGGGACACTTTCAAAGTTTTCCCAATTTTTCGGACTGAATGACCTTCATTTCTTAATGTTGTCCACTTGTTTTTCTTTACTTAGCTGTTTTTTTCTTGTCATAATACAAATTCTAACAGTCTATTCAGTAGGACTATCAGCTGTGTATCCACCTGACTTCTGCCCAACACAACTCATGGTCCCAACCCCATTTATAAGGCAAGAAATCCCACTTCTTAAACCTGACAGGGCACACCTGTGAAGTGAAAACCATTTCAGGTGACTACCTCTTGAAGCTCATCAAGAGAATGCCAAGAGTGTGCAAAGCAGTAATCAAAGCAAAAGGTGGCTACTTTGAAGAACCTAGAATATAAGACATATTTTCAGTTGCTTCACACTTTTTTGTTAAAGGGTTTCTGTCACCAGTTTTTCGGTATGAATCAGGCTGACATTAGAGATGTGCTAATGTCACCTGATTCCATATATATATCTGTTTTATTTACTGGTGCCCCCATTTTTATATAAAATGAACTTTTATTTTATGCTAATAAGGCTCCTAGGTGCAAGGGGCGTTACCTCTGCTCCATACCTCCCAAGTGTCCCTCTTTTGGAGGGACAGTCCCTCTTTTTGACCCAAGTCCCTCTGTCCCTCTTTTATCCTCAAATGTCCCTCTTTTTGACCTGGAGGATTAATGCATAAATGTGCACTAATAAATTTACTAAATTGCTCCTTACTAAAGTGTCTGTATGGTTTCTACCTATAAATTAGACCAGAACTTCATTATTTGGTATAATTTGGACCTTAAAATATCTATAATCTGATGATTTATGTGCCAATATTTATATGGACATTGAAACGCAAGAAAAAAATTGCCGCAGGGGCTTTAGTAATTATGCTTTGGGCGGAGTTAGAGGCGTGACCTAGTATGAAAAAAACGCACATATTGTCCCTCTTCGCAATTTTCAAAAGTTGGGAGGTATGCTGCTCCTAGAGGCTCTGTTGATTGACAGGACCAGGCAGAGAAGAAACACTGCATTCACCATACCTTTTAAGGACCTTCAATGATGTCATGACCATGTGATCAGTCACATGGTTTAGGAGGAGACAGGCTGTTTGTGTGATCCTAACCATGTGACTGATCACATGGTCATGACATCATTGAAGGTCCTTAAAAGGTATGGTGAATGCAGTGTTTCTTCTCTGCCTGGTCCTGTCAATCAACAGAGCCTCTAGGAGCAGAGGTAACGCCCCTTGCACCTAGGAGCCTTATTAGCATAAAATAAAAGTTCATTTTATATAAAAATGGGGGCACCAGTAAATAAAACAGATATATATTTTGGAATCAGGTGACATTAGCACATCTCTAATGTCAGCCTGATTCATACCGAAAAAACTGGTGACAGAAACCCTTTAAGTATATAACTCCACATGTGTTAATTCATAGTTTTGATGCCTTCAGTGTGAATCTACAATTTTCATAGTCATGAAAATACAGAAAACTCTTTGAATGAGAAGGTGTGTCCAAACTTTTGGTCTGTACTGTATATTACAAACTCTTTTTGTCATGACATATCTGTACTATTGATTTATGCAAAGTTTGTTTAAAGTTATCACTTAGACAAGCGCCATGTATGAGGGAGTTGGAGTTGGAGTCAGGGGAAATTGAGGGGAGTCGGAGTTGGAGTCGGGGCTTTGGCTTACCGACTCCACAGCCCTGCTATGCAATAATAAAAAATTACCCCAAAGGTGTCCATAACCTTTGGTATTAAAGGGTTATTCTCATCTCAGACAATGGAGGCATATCGGTAGGAGCCTCAAAAGTGGTGGAGGGCGCACTGTACATGCACAGCCACCCTCCATTAATTTTCTATGGGGCTGCCGAAAATAGCCAAGCACTGGCTCGGGCCCATAGCAGTGAATGGCAGGGGTGGCCAGTCATGTGCAGTGTGCTCCGATTCACTTCTATGGGGAGAGCGCTCGGTGATGGCTGGGCTGGAGTCCTCCAGCCACCACTTTGCGGGGCTCTGTTCCCAAAATAGGTGCAGGTTCCAGCACCTATAAGACAATGGGGGCATATCCTAGCAATTTGCCCCCATTGTCTGAGATGAGACAACCCCTTTAGGCAAAAAGTTGAGCAACTTTGTCAATAGTTTGTTTTGCATACTTTGTGGGAGCTCAGATGACAGGCTTAGAGAGCCCCTATCAGCATGATCAATGCTATTTAAAGGTGTATTCCGGTAATGTAACTTAATTTTTGATAAACTGCATTAAAGAGGCTCTGTCACCCTGTTCTAACCTATGTATATTAATACATAGGTTAATAGGGTCAGTTTTCCTATGAAGGCACATACCTGAATAGCAGAGTATAAAGCAGCGGTTGAGGAGAAATCCTTACTTTAAAAATTGTGCTAATGAGCCTTCGGAGCACCGCCCTCCCGGCTCCGAGTTTAAGTGTTTAAGTGCACGCCCTTCGTTGAGTGATGGACATTCGGTCTAGCGCTGAAATCCCGCGCCTGCGCATTGTAATCGTGCCCGGCGCATGCGCAATAGCGCTTGCAGTGCCGAACACTGCAAGCGCTTCCATTCATTTGCGCACGCGCCGTCACTTCTGGGTTCAGGGAAGTGACGGCGCGTGCGCAAATGAATGGAAGCGCTTGCAGTGTTCGGCACTGCAAGCGCTATTGCGCATGCGCCGGGCACGATTACAATGCGCAGGCGCGGGATTTCATCGCTAGACCGAACGGTCTAGCGCTGTCGATCACTCAACGAAGGGGCGTGCACTTAGGCAGGGGGGCGAGCCTCGGAGCCGGGAGGGCGGTGAAGAACCAGTGATCGGAAGGAAAGAGCCTGCCCCCCCGGTGCTCCGAAGGCTCATTAGCACAATTTTTAAAGTAAGGATTTCTCCTCAACCGCTGCTTTATACTCTGCTATTCAGGTATGTGCCTTCATAGGAAAACTGACCCTATTAACCTATGTATTAATATACATAGGTTAGAACAGGGTGACAGAGCCTCTTTAAGGCTGCAAGCTGTGACCCAACCAGAACCCAGAACTATACATATAACCAGAGCTACATTTTACCTTGCAATCCATTTGTCTAGCTCCTGTGTGAGCCTGCAACACACTGAGAGTATCATGGCTCCTGATCTTCCCTCACAAAACTACAATTCCCACAATGCCTAGCTTTCCTGCTGTGAGTTTCTGCTTGTTCATAAGTGTTGATGATTAGTGATTGGCTGCCTGACATTCCAGTCCAGACACGCCTCCTCTACTCAGTAAGCTGCAACACACTGAGCATGCCTGACCTGACAAAGGCTCAGAACTACAGGTCGGTGCCATGGTAACTTATGAGGAACACAGTGGTTAGCAGGGGAAGAAAAGTACTTTATAACTACTGAACAGTAAATATGTGAAATAGACATTATATTAGGTAATGATTGATGATGAATTAGTCTAAAACATAAGTTATATTTATGGTAACCGGAATACCCCTTTAACCAAGCGTACTGCCTGGTAAGGTTGATACAGCTGATTACACCATATGTTTTTTTTTGTCTGTATGTTTAACAGCTACATATATATCTACATTAATTTGGAAATGAATGTGTTAGAACGCCAGGGGATGAGGCTGAATCCTTGGAGCACTATTTTTGTAACACCCCTGTGCTCTGCACATTCCCTCTCCCTTGATTGACAAATCTAGATATCAGCATGCGGACGGCAGAGCTGATAACCACAGAAAACCACTTATCTCAGTATAATCCAGCTGTGTCCTGGAGGTAAGTGGTCAGCCTCACATATAGATATCCGAAAATTATCCCGGTTCCTACCTCTGCAGACATCCAGTCATCCTCAGGAATTGCCCCTAAACCTGTTTTACTTCAGCCCCTTACCACATTGTTGCTAAAGCCACAATCTTTAATGGTTATTTTTTTCTGCATCGTGTAATCCATAATAAAAGGCTATAAAAGAATAGAGATTTTATATGCTTAAAAAGCTAATACAGATTGCTGGTTTATTCACAGGCATAATATGATTATAAAGACACTAGTAACATGTATTCACTGTGTAGAAAAGTGTAGATAACATATTCTCAATATAGTAAAACTGTAGCCTTTTATTGTGGTTTAAATGAGATGTAGAGAAAAAAATTACTGAAAAAAGAAATCTAAAGTGTCTCTTGAGATATGAACCTTGGACATTATATTGGAGGCTGACCACTTACCTCAAGGGTGTACAGCCTTGTCATATTGAGAAAAGTGGTTTTCTATACTTAGAAAGCTTATACATATTACTGGTGTCAGTAATATGTCTTCGCTATTTAAGCATTGAAAACCTCTATTCTCAATACGCTACAGTAACATAGTTTGTAAGGCTAAAAAATAGACATCTGTCCATCCAGTTCAGCCTGTTATCCTGCAAGTAGTAAGTAATGTATATGATATGTACATGCTTGGATACAGCTCTGCCCTCAGTATACTGATGTGTAGCCCTGTCAATCAAGGGGAGGAGGATATGTGCAGAGCACAGGGGTGTTACAAAACCAGTGTTCCAAGGATTCAGCCCTGCCCCCTGGTGCTCCCAACATGTTTATTTGTATATGGATAAAAATGCAGATATCCTTGCAGATGTTTAACATATATAAACAAGAAATGTATTGTTTTTTTTAAATCAGCATTATCAACCTTACTAGTCAGTATGCATGGTTTAATACGGTTGATCATGCTGACAGAGGCTCTTTAATGGGGTTTTCCAAGCTCTTAATGTTGAGGTCATCAGTGTCCGTTTGGTGAGTGTCCAATACCAAGCACTCCTACCAATCATATGTTCCCTGCAGGTGCCAGGACTAGTACTTTAAAGGGGTTATCCAGTGGTATTATTTTATATGCAAAAAACTAGATCAGCGTCTCCAAACTAGAGTTGTGACGATACCAAAATTTTGATTCGATTTCGATACCAAGAAAAAGTATTCGATACCACGCCGAAAAAATAAAACAAAAAATCTGTGTGCCCCATCAGACCTCACATCAGCCCACTGTGCCCCCATCAGACCTCGGGGCAGCCCACTGTGCCCCCATCAGACCTCAGGGCAGCCCATTGTGCCCCCATCAGACCTCAGGGCAGCCCACTGTGCCCCCATCAGACCTCAGGGCAGCCCATTGTGCCCCCATCAGACCTCAGGGCAGCCCACTGTGCCCCCATCAGACCTCAGGGCAGCCCACTCTGCCCCCATCAGACCTCAGGGTAGCCCACTCTGCCCCCATCAGACCTCAGGGCAGCCCACTGTGCCCCCATCAGACCTCAGAGCAGCCCACTGTGCCCCCATCAGACTTCAGATCAGCCCACTGTGCCCCCATTAGAATAAAATAAAAAACTCTCTTACCTCTCCTGCGCTGCGGCTCCGCTAAGGTCCGGCGCTCCTGCGTCTTCTCCTCCTGGCGCTGCACTGTCAGGAGCGCCGGAGCGGAGCCGCGGCACAGGAGAAGTAAGAAAGTTGTTTTTATTTTAGCTGCCAAAAGTATCGAAAAAGAGCAAATTCCGGTACCGAATCGATACTGGTATAAAAGTATCGATTCAGAATCGAAATTTCAATACCCGCGACAACCCTACTCCAAACAATATGAAACAAATGCTATAAGGGCTCTTTTACACGAGCGGATGCCGTCCGTGGAATGACAGATTGCCAAGCCCCGTTGCCCCAGAGGCACGGCGCATTATCATAATTAATAAAATCACAGTGAGCTAAAGGCAACTAAGCCAGTTCTACGTTACTCGTTTCATAAATGACCCCAAAAGTCTTACAATCCAGATGGCAATGAACATCTGAGTCATGGAGTTAACAAGTGGCCCGATTAGGCGCTAGGTGTTGAGTTACAGTTGAATAATAGATCTTCTTGCAAGTGACAGTCCTAGAGTATATATTATCGCTAATTAGTAGGGTGGGTTATGACATGAACAAGTTCACAAATCACTCTCCAGGGGTCACTAGAAGAGCCTATTACTGTTAAAGAAGCACTCCCGCAAACATTTTTATTCACTTACCTGTTAGAAAGAAACATGTGGTGAAGGTAATCTTCTTACCAGAGACTGTAACATAATAACATAGTTTATAAGGCCGAAAAAAAAAGACATCTGTCCATCCAGTTTGGCCTGTTATCCTACAAGTTGATCCAGAGGAAGGCAAAAAAACCCTGTGAGGTAGAAGCCAATTTTCCCCACTTTGGAGTCGGGAAGGAATTTTTTTCGCCCTAATCAGGCAATCAGAATAACTCCCTGGATCAACGACCCCTCTCTAGTAACTATAACCTGTAATATTATTACCCTCCAGAAATACATCCAGGCCCCTCTTGAACTCTTTTACTGAACTTACCATCACCACCTCCTCAGGCAGAGAGTTCTATAGTCTTACTGCTCTTACCATAAAGAATCCTCTTCTATGTTTGTGTACAAACCTTCTTTCCTCCAGACGCAGAGGATGTCCTCTCTTCACAGTCACAGTCCTGGGGATAAATAGATCATGGGAGAGATCTCTGTACTGACCCCTGATATATTTATACATAGTCATTAGATCTCCCCTCAGTCGTCTTTTTTCTAAAGTGAATAACCCTAATTTTGATAATCTTTCTTGGTACTGTAGTCCACCCAATCCAGTTATTACTTTAGTTGCCCTCCTCTGAACCCTCTCCAGCTCTGCTATGTCTGTCTTGTTCACAGGAGCCCAGAACTGTACACAGTACTCCATGTGTGGTCTGACTAGTGATTTGTAAAGTGGTAGGACTATGTTCTCATCACGGCATCTATGCCTCTTTTGATGCAACCTATTATCTTATTGGCCTTGGTAGCAGCTGTCTGACACTGGTTTCTACAGCTTAGTTTGCTGTTCACTAAAATTCCTAGGTCCTTTTCCATGTCAGAGTTACCCAATGTTTTACCATTCAGTATGTACTGGTGACTTGCATTATTCCTTCCCATATGCATAACCTTACATTTGTCAGTGTTAAACCTGATCTGCCAGTTCCCTGCCCAAGCCTCCAATCTATCCAGATCCATCTGTAGCAGTGCACTGTCCTCTTCTGTGTCAATTACTTTACACAGTTTAGTGTCATCTGCAAAAAAATATTTACTGTGCAAGCCTTCTACAAGATCATTAATAAATATATTGAAGAGAATAGGGACCAATACTGACCCCTGTGGTACCCCACTAGTGACTGTGACCCAGTCGGAGTGTGTGCCGTTAATAACCACCCTCTGTTTTCTATCACTGAGCCAGTTACTTACCCACATACAGACATTTTCTCCCAGGCCAAGCATTCTCATTTTATATACTAACCTTTTATGTGGTACAGTGTCAAATGCTTTGGAGAAGTCCAGATATACAACATCCATTGATTCGCAGTGGTCCAGTCTAGAACTTACCTCCTCATAGAAACTGATTAAATTGGTTTGACATGACTGATCTCTCATGAAGCCATGCTGATATGGCATTATTTGCTTATGTTCATTGAGGTACTCCAAGATAGCATTTCTTAGAAAACCTTCTAACAGTTTACCCACAACAGATGTTAAACTTGCCGGCCTATTGTTTCTGGGCTCTGTTTTTGGACCCTGTTTGTATATTGACACCACATTTGCTATGCCCAATCCTGTGGAACACTCCCTGTCAGTATAGAGTCCTTAAATATCAGAAATAAGGGTCTGGCTATGACATTACTTAATTCTCTTAGGATACGGGGGTGTATGCCATCCGGTCCTGGCGATTTGTCTATTTTAATTTTTTTAGGATGCTGCTGTACTTCTTCCTGGGTCAGACAGGGCACTTTTAATGGGGAATTTACTTTTATATTCTGCATTTCATCTGACAGTTTATTTTCCTCAGTGAATACAGTAGAGAAAAAAATATTTAATTGCTTTGCTCTCTGCAACTCTCCCCTCATTACTCTGTAAAGGGCCGACATCTTCAGATTTATACTTTTTACCATTTTTATAATTGAAGAACATTTTAGGGTTCGTTTTACTCTCTTTGGCGATTAACCCCTTCAACCCCGGGCCTGTTTTCACCTTCCTGAGCAGGCCATTTTTTGCAAATCTGACATGTGTCACTTTATGTGGTAATAACTTTGGAACGCTTTTACTTATCCAAGCCATTGTAGAGATTGTTTTCTCGTCACATATTGTGCAGTAGTAAATTTGTGGCAAAATATTTCATTTTTATTTATAAAAAAATACCAAATTTACCAAAAATTTGGAAAAATTTCCAAATTTCAATTTCTCTACTTTCAAAATATATAGTAATACCTCCAAATATAGTTATTATTTTACATTCCCCATATGTCGTCTTTATGTTGGCATCATTTTATAAATGTCATTTTATTTTTTTGGGACGTTAGAAGGTTTAGAAGTCATTTTTCAAATTTTCAACAAAAGTTCCAAAACCATTTTTTTAAGATACCAATTCAGATATAAAGTGATTTTGAGGGGCTTACGTAATGGAAACCACCCATAAATGACCCCATTTTAGAAACTACACCCCTCAAATTATAAAAAACTGCTGTTACAAACTTTGTTAACCCTTGAGGTGTTCCACAAAAATGAATGCAAAATGGAGGTGAAATTTCAAAATTTCACTTTTTTGGTAGATTATTCATGTTAATAATTTTTTTCTTGCAACATAGCAAGGGTTAACAGCAAACTAAACCTCAATATACATTACTCTGATTCTGCAGTTTACAGAAATACCCCATATGTGGTGGTAAACGTCTCTATGGGTTTGTGGCAGTGGTCAGAAGGAAAGGAGCGCCATACGGATTTTGGAGGCAGATTTTGCTAGAATGGTTTTAGGCACCATTTTGTAATTGAGAGACCCTGACTTACCCCTACAGTGGAAACCCTCAAAAAGTGACTCCATTTTGGAAACTACACCCTTCAAAGAATATATTAAGGGGGGTACTGGCCACTTTGACCCCCTAAGCGTTTTATGGAATTTGGAAACACTTGGCTGTGAAAATGAAAAGTTTCATTTCTTCCAATAAAATGTTGCTTTAGCCCCAAATTTTTCATTTTCACAAGGGGTAACAGGAGAAAAGCACCCCATAATTTGTTCCCCATTTTCTCCTGAATACGGCAAACACCCCATATGTGGTGGTAAACTGCTGTGGGGGCACATGGCAGGACTCAGAACAGAAGGAGCGCCATATGGATTTTGCAGCACAGATTTTGATGGATTGGTTTGCGGGAGCCACTGATTTTTATTTTTTTGAGTTATTGTCTTATGTGGGGACTCATTTTTTGTGGGATGAGGTGATGTTTTTATTGGTACCATTTTGGGTACATAAGACTTTTTGATCGCCTGCTATTACACTTTTTGTGAGGCAAGGTGAAAAAAAAATGGCTGTTATGGCATAGTTTAAAAAATTTTTTTTTACAGCATTCACCTGGGGGGCCATCTCATGTAATATTTTTATAGAGCAGGTTGTTACGGACGCGGCGATACCCAATATGTCAAACATTTTTATTTTTGGAAAGTTTTACACATTAGATGCATTTTTGAACAGAATAAAACCTTTTTTTTTGTGTTGCTATTTTCTGAGAGCCATATTTTATTTATTTTTTAAGCGATTGTCTCAGGTAGGGTCTACATTTCTGCGGGACGAGATGACGGTTTGATTGGTACCATTTTGGGGTAAATACGCCTTTTTGATCACCTGCTATTACACTTTTTGTAAGGGAAGGTGACCAAAAAAAGGCTGTTTTGGCACAGTTTTTTTTTTTTTTTATTGCGTTCACCTGGCGGGGTTGATCATGTGATATTTTTATAGAGCCGGTCGATACGGACGCGGCGATACCTAATATGTCGATTTTTATTTTTTTCACTATTTTTACATTTTTTTTTTTACATTATTTGTGAAAAGGACCCTTTTTTTTGGAACTTGAAACTTTTTTTGTAAAACTTTATTTTTTACCTTTTTTCACTTTCTTTTTTTTTACACTTTTTTAACTTTTGGGTTCTGATCCCCTTTACAATGCATTACAGTACTTTTGTATTGTATTGTAATGCATTGGCTGAAAGTGTATTACACACAGTAATACACTTCCAGCTTACTGCCTGTGAGATCCAGGGGGCTGGATCTCACAGTCTTCCGTAGATAGCAGCCAGATGCCTAAGGAAGGCATCCGACTGCTAGCTAAGCCATCGGGTCCCCGTCACAGCAGCGCGGGGACCCGATGGACACCTGCTCCGACTGCCCGCATCGCATGTGCTGCGGTCAGCGCTGACCACGGCACATGAAGGGTTAATACGTCCGCATTAGTGTTTTCACCAATGCGGGCGTACGCAGCAGGGGTCCGGCTACTGGGAACAGCCGGCCCCCGTAGCTGATCGGGCGGGCGCAGCTCCTGCACCGCCCGATCAGCACGCCATAGTACTACGGCGCTGGTCGGAAAGTTACTTCCCGCAGCGCCGTACATGTACGGCGCTGGTCGGGAAGGGGTTAATTTATCGGTCTCTAGTTTGGCTGCTTTTATTTGTCTTTTACATATTCTATTTTTTCCTTATAGTTTTTCAATGCTTCCTCGCCACCCTCCTGTTTTAATGATTTAAATGCTTTCTGTTTGTCATTTATTGCTTTCTTTACAGTTCTATTCATCCACATTGCTTTTTTCTTGTTCCTTAACCTTTTATTCCCATAGATATGTACCTCTCACAATTAGATATTATGATGCTTTTAAAAATATCCCATTTTGTGGCTGTATTTTTATTTTTGAGGACTTTGTCCCAGTTAGTTAGGTCTATGGCCGCTCCTAGTTGGCTAAATTTTGCTTTTTTGAAGTTTGGTATTTTTGTTCCTCCCTGAAGAAACGCTCTTTTGAATGACAATTTGAAGGTTATTATTTTATGGTCACTATTTCCCAGGTGTCCTCCAACCTGCACATCTGTTGTTCTGTCAGGTCTATTGGTTAATACTAAGTCCAGTATGGCCGTCCCTCTAGTCGGGTCCTGAACCAGTTGGGAAAGGTAATTGTCTTTGGTTATTGCCAGGAACCCGTTTCTTTACAAGATCTACAGGTTTCAGTTTCCCAGTCTATATCTGGGTAGTTGAAGTCCCC
>ONZH01005026.1:0-118944 GCA_900303285.1 Rhinella marina
TTTGGGGACATCTATGGGGGTGGGACACTTTTTACTGGCACATGATTTTGGGGGGAATCAATGGGGGAACTTCTGGTGCATTATTGGGGCGTTTCTTACTGGCACATAATTTGGGGGGCATCTATGGGTGGGGAGCACTTCTTACTGGCACATTATTGGGGTGAAACTTTGGGGGCACTTCTTACTGGCACATTGGAAGCATTATTACTTCTGGGGCACAGTGGGGACATTAGTACTGTTGGGGGCACTATTACTAACAAGTGCACTCTGGCAGAGAATTATTAGTTAGGACTTTGGGGAGCACTATTACTGTGGGGGCAATCGTGGCACAGTATCAGCATAGCGCAGTTATTTTTGAGGGACATTATGTTTACACTATTACTGTCATGGGCACTATTACTGTGGGGGCACCCTGGCACAGTATCAGCATAGTGCAGTTATTTCTGGGGGACATTATGGTTACACTGTTAGTGTCAGGGACAATATTTGCTAGGCGCAGTTATTTTAGGACACTGTGTGCCAATACTTATTGATGGGCACTATCTGTGTGGTACTAGTGGCACAGTACTGGAGGTGGTAGGATGATTTGTCCAGAAGACGGGAGGATGATGGAAAAGTAGTAAACTAAGATTTTTTTTCCGTCAAACTGAAGAGATGATAAATGGCTGAAAAATGGCGTCTGGTCTGAAAGGAGCTGAACTCTTGCACCAGGGCCCATGAGCCTTTAGCTACGCCCCTGTATATATATATAAAAAACACTACTACTCCTGTCCAAATATTTAGGACACTAATACTTGTTGAAAAAAAAGCTTCTTACTACTGATGACCTGTCCTTAGGCTAGGTATCAATATCAGAGGGGGGAGGGGGGACTGTAGAAAATTTGTTGTGGGGCCCAGTCAGTTGTAATTATGCCCTTGTCAGGTTCCTAGGAGTAGGAGCTCTGCCATGTGCTTCTTCACTCTTTGCTGTCTGGATAGGAACTCCCTGTCCTGATAGGAAATAGAAAACAACAAAGTTGCAGGGAAGTTAACTAACGTTAATGAATGAGAAGTCAGCGTGACATGCGACCTGCAACACAAAGTCCAGCATGTCTGAATTTTTGGCAACTATGATGTTGTTGTCACAGCATATAACATGTCTCATTGCGACACCATTAATAATCATTACATGAAATGTAATGTGATAAGAAAGTCAACGTGCCGCCATGTAGCCATATTCTAAATTGACCATTGTATAATGCACTATTACTTTCCTCTTAGAAGCTTTGTCTTCTCATCTTCAGCCTGCAGATCTCTCTCCTTCCTGAAAACATTTCCTGTAAATGGCCTGACTTCAGCTGTTAGTAAAATGCAGCCTGAAAGTGCAACTAAGCACTTTCCTCCCTTCTCCCATGTCTAAAGAAAAAAAGAAAACATGGAACATGGAAAACTGAACTGAACGACCCGTGTAGCAGTAACAGAAATTAATGTCACAGCCACATTCAGCCATAGGAATTAATGGGGTCTCAGCACGATTCACACATTTGCCGCAACTGGCGGATTAAAAATTAAAAATCAGCAATGTTGACTTTTTTGTGATTCTGGGGCCATGGTCATAGCCATGTGTCACTTCATATGGTAACAACTTTGGAACGCTTTTACTTATACAAGCCATTCTGAGAATATTTCCTCGTGACACATTGTACTTCATGACAGTGGTAAATTTGAGTCGATGTATTTCACCTTTATTTATAAAATAATCCAAAATTTACCAAAAATTTGGAAAAATTCATAATTTTCAAATTTAGAATTTTTCTACTTTTAAGACAGTAATTCCTCATAAAAGAGTTATCAATCAACATTCCCCTTATGTCTGCTTTATGCTGCTATCATTTTGTAAATGTAATTTTATTTTTTTAGGATGTTAGACGTTAGACATTTAGACTTAGACGTTTAAAAGCAATGTTTCAAATTTTCAACACAATTTCCCAAACCATTTTTTATGCACCAATTCAGTTACAAAGTGATTTTGAGGGGCTTACGTAATGGAAACCACCCATAAATGACCCCATTTTAGAAACTACACCCTTCAAATTATTCAAAACTAATGTTACAAACTTTGTTAACCCTTGAGGCGTTCCGCAAGAATTAAAGACTGTCACATACGTCCAAACACACACATACCAGTTAGACCTTATGCACACCACCAGTCTACAAGTCAGGAATATTTCTCACCCCCATTACTAGAAATATCTTTTCTTGTCCGCTGTATTTTTCCCTTTATAAGATGCAGTGCAGTGAGCGCTGTACTTACCTGCTTGCTCTTCTGAGGGTCCGTGCTGCTGTGTTCTGGCTACCTACAGCATCAGGACATACAGAGCACACTATGACCTGACCCTGCAGACAGTCAGGTGACTGTGCAGTGCGACCCCCGAGAGGAGCAAAAGAGCCTGGGAAACCATCAAACTGGGAGAGTGTCGGAACAGAAGGGGTAAGTTAATTTACTTATTTTAAAGTCTGATCTGAAGTCTGATTTGGGTTGTCTGAGAGGTCTAATGGGGATCAGAGAGGTCTTAAGGGGGTCTGGTCTCAGGTCTGATATGGAGGGGTCTGAGTGGTGTAATGAGGGTCTGGGGTCTGGATGTCTTCGGGGAGTCTGACATGCAGGTCTAATGGGGGTCTAATCTGAGGTCTGATATTGGGGTGTCTGACATGGAGATCTATTGGGGGTCTGATCTGAGCTCTTATATTGGGGGGCCTGACACAGAGGTCTAATGGGGGTCTTATCTGGGGTCTGATATGGCGTCTGACTTAGAGGTGTAATGGGGGTGCATGCCAACAATTATTGAAGGTGGCACTATCTCTGTAGTACTAGTGTTTTCTGGGGGACTACGTCTGCAGTAAAGTAAAGCACAGTGGGCACAGTATTGGGGGTGGCAGGATGTGGTGTTCAGAAAGTTGGAGGATGGTGGAAAAGTATGAAAGTAAGATGTCTGTTAGTTAAACTCTGCAAAGAGAAGAGATGGGTGAAAGAAATCATCATGTTGGTCTGTACTGAAAGGAGAACTAAGTAAAGAGAACATTAGTGGAGATATCACTGGATGTAAGAGGTACAAATTTGGCACTGTGTTCTCCTGTATGATTTGTAGAGCTGTACATAATGTTTTAAAGTATGTCCTTAAAGGGGTTGTCCACTTTTTACTATTGAAGACCTATCCTTGGAATAGGTCATCAATATCTTATTGGCGGGGGTCTGATTCCTGGCACCCCCACCAATCAGCTGTTTGAAGAGAAAGTTGTGCTGGCTTCTGTGAGCCGTGTAATTACAAGTATGGCATCCCCATTCACTTCTATACTACTCAGTTCAAGTGAATACAACAGAGCCGCCCCATAGAAGTGAATCGGGACACCATACTTCTAATTACACTGATCACAACTGCAATTAATATGGTGAGCAGGAAAAGAGAGCAGAGATGGCTGGGCTTGTACGAGCACTGAGGGAGGGCCCAAGCTGAACTCTTGCACCAGGGCCCATGATCCTTTAGCTACGCCCCAGCATGTCTCAATTTTTATTTGTGTCTATGATGTTGCACTGTGACACCATGGACAATCATTACATGAAATGTCATGTGATAAGAGAGTCAACATGCCGCCATATAGCCGTACCCTAAATCGACCATTGTATAATGCACTAGTTCTTCTTAGAAGCTCTGTGCTCTCATCTTCAGTCTGCAGATCTCCCTCCTCCCTGCAAACATTTCCTGTAAATGGCCTGACTTCAGCTGTTAGTAAAATGCAGCCTGAAAGTGAAACTGAGCGCTTTCCTCCCTTCCCCCATGTCTAAACAAAGAAAGAAAAGATTGAACATGGAAATCTTTACTGCACCAGTTAGGGTAAAGCTACAAGTGCATCTCAATAAATTACAATATCATCAAAAAGTTGTTTTTTTCAGTAATTCAGTTCAAAAAGTGAAACACATATATAGAGTCATTACAGAGTGAACTTTTTCTAGTGTTTATTTATGATAATGTTGATGATTATGGCTTACAGCAAAGGAACACCCAAAAGTCATTATCTCAAAAAATTTGAATAATTAACCCAAAACACCTGCAAAGGCTTCCTAAGCCTTTAAAAAGGTCCCTTACTCTGGTTCAGTAGGCGACACAATCATGGGGAAGACTGCTGACTTGACAGATTTCCAGAAGGCTATCATTAACACACTCCCCAAGTAGGGTAAGCCACAAAAGGTAATTGCTAAAGAAGATGGCTGTTCACAGAATGCTGTATAAAAGCATATTAATGGAAAATTGAGTGGAAGGATAAAGGGTGGCAGAAAAAGGTGCACAAGCAACAGGGAGAACCGCAGTCTTGATAGGATTGTTAAGAAAAGGCCTTTCCTAAATTTGGGGGAGATTCACAAGGAGTGGACTGCTGCTGGAGTCAGTGCTTCAACAGCCACCACACACAGACGTATCCAGGACATGGGCTATAAGTGTCACATTCCATGTGTCAAGCCACTCATGACCAATAGACAACGCCAGAAGCGTCTTACCTGGGCCAAGGAGAAAAAGAACTGGACTGTTGCTCAGTGGTCAAAGGTGTTGTTCTCAGATTAAAGTAAATGTTGCATTTCATTTGGAAATCAAGGTCTGGAGTCTGGAGGAAGACTGGAGAGGCACTCAGTCCAAGCTGCTTGAGGTCTAGTGTGAAGTTTTCACAATCAGTGATGGTTTGGGGAGCCATGTCATCTGCTGGTGTAGGTCCACCGCAACCCATGAAACATACCCAAGTATGGCAGTGTAGGAGGGAAGCCACAGAAATTAATGGGGTCTCAGCACGACTCACACATTTGCTGCAATTGTGACTCCAGGATTGCAAAATTTCCATCAATGTTGACTTTTTATGATTCTGGGGCCATGGTCGCGACAAACATGTGAGTTGCGCTACAACCTCATTCATTTCTGGGGCTGCCCTGCTATGCTGTGATACTTGAGCACTCAACACGTGTCTCGCCCAACCTCTCTGTGTCATTGCCATTCTAGCAATTTTCATCTTCTGTGTGGTGCCAAATCAATTAGAAGTATAATTATGTGCACATATAACTTTCTCAATGAGACCAGACACACAAGTTGGTTTCATTGAAAGAACTTCTCATCCCCCTGAGAGAGAGCGTTTATTCAAGCTACATTCACTTAAATAATACTAAGCTCAAAAAGAAATATAGTATAGGGGAGGGCACAAGTTATTATCTGGAAAAAAAACCTAAAATGTAACTTTTAGGCCTCTTTCACACGAACGTCGCGGATTTAATCCGGATGCGTTCAGGGTGCGTTCCGGAAAACTCGCACTAATCCGCACGCAATCCCAGTCAGTTCGTTCAGTTTTTTCTGCGCGGATGCAATGCGTATGGATGAATTTCGCGCGCGCGTGATAAAAAACTGAATGTTTACAAACAACATCTCTAAGCAACCATCAGTGAATCAAGCATTGCATCTGCACTTGCGTGCGGATGCAATGCGAATTTCACACAGACCCATTCTCTTCAATGGGGCCATGGCTGCGTGAAAAACGCAGAATATAGAACGGCGAACTGATGCGTGAAAAAATTTGCCCATGTGAAAAGACCCATTGAAATGAATGGGTCAGGATTCAGTGCGGGTGCAATGCGTTTGCATCACGCATTGCACCCGCGCGGAAATCTCGCTCATGTATAAGGGCTATACAATAATTGGGCAAAATTGCAATAGGATTACTCACAAGTCCTAAATAATATACAGTGGTATAGTTAGAACTACTCACGGACCAGATGAACATATGTGGAAGTCTGGAAGATAACAGCACTACACACGGGTTCAGTGAGATTTTTGTTATGAGATGCCCACTGGGTTTTGCCAGATTAACCCTCGCACTGCCGCGGTCAGCGCTGACCACGGCATGTGCGATGTCGGCGCTGGAAGGAAGAGCCCATCGGGTCCCCGCACTGCTGTGACGGGGACCCGATGGCAGCCAAGGCAGTCCGATGCCTTCCTTAGGCCTTCTACGAAAGCCTGTAAGATCCAGCTCCCTGGATCTCACAGGCAGGAAGCTGTAAGTGTATTACACTGTTGAATATACTGACAGCCAATGCATTACAATACAGAAGTATTGAAATGCATTGTAAAGGGGATCACACCCCCAAAATTTGAAGTCCCAGACTGGGACAAAAAATAAAGTAAAAAAAGAAGTAAAAAAATAAAGCTTAACAAAAAAAAATAAAAGTTTCAAGTAAGAAAAAACAAAAACCGTGATTTTCCCAAAATAAAGTTACATTTATTAAAATAAAATAGGGGAAAAAAAGAAAAGTAGTCATATTAGGTATCGCTGCGTCCATATCGACCGGTTCTATAAAAATATCGCATGACCCACCCCGCTAGGTAAACGCCGTAAAAAATAAAAAATAAAAACAATGCAAAAAAAGCCATTTTCTGATCACCTTGCCTCACAAAAAGTGTAATAGATCTCGTCATCTCGTTCCGCAAAAAATGAGACCCTACCTAAGACAATCGCCCAAAAAATACTAAAAAATATGGCTCTCAGAAAATGGCAACACAAAAAAAAAGATTTTATTCTGTTCAAAAATGCATCTAACGTGTAAAACTTAACAAAAATAAAAATGTTAGACATATTGGGTATCTCCACGTCCGTAACAACCTGCTCTACAAAAATATTACATGAGATGGCCTTCTAGGTGAATGCTGTAAAAAAATTTAAAAAAAAAACTATGCCAAAACAGCCATTTTTTCCCCTCTTGCCTCACAAAAAGTGTAATAGCAGGCGATCAAAAAGACGTATTTACCCCAAAATGGTACCAATCAAACCGTCATCTCGTCCCGCAGAAAGTAAGACCCTACCTAAGACAATCGCCCAAAAAATAAAAATATATGGCTCTCAGAAAATGACTATACAAAAAAAAGATTTTATTATGTTCGAAAATGTATCTAATGTGTAAAACTTAACAAAAATAAACATGTTAGACATATTGGGTATCACTGCATCCGTAACAATAGGATGCGATGATACCCAATAAATATCTGTAAAAATATCACATGATTTGCCACTTCGGGTGAATGCTGTAAAAAAAAAAATCTATGTCAAAACAGCTATTTTTTTACACCTTGACTCACAAAAAGTGTAATACCAAGCGATCAAAAAGTCTTATGTACCCCAAAATGGTACCAATGAAAACGTCACCTTATCCCATCAAAATCTGTGCTGCAAAATTCATATGGCGCTCCTTCTGTTCTGAGTCCTGCCATCTGCCCCCACAGCAGTTTAGCACCACATATGGGGTGTCGCCGTATTCAGGAGAAAATGGGGAACAAATTATGGGGTGCTTTTCTCCTGTTACCCCTTGTGAAAATTAAAAATTTGGGGCTAAAGCAACATTTTATTGGAAGAAATGAAACTTTTCATTTTCACAGCCAAGTGTTTCCAAATTCCGTAAATTCTGTAAAAGGGGGTCAAAGTGGCAAATACCTCCCCTTAATATATTTTTTGAAGGGTGTAGTTTCCAAAATGGGGTCACTTTTTGAGGGTTTCTACTCTAGGGGTACGTCATGGTCTCTCAATTACAAAATGGTGCCTAAAAACCATTCTAGCAAAATCTGCCTCCAAAATCCGTATGGCGCTCCTTTCCTTCTGACCACTGCCACAAACCCATAGAGACATATACCACCACATCTGGGGTATTTCTGTGAACTGCAGAATCAGAGTAATGTATATTGAGCTTTAGTTTGCTGTTAACCCTTGCTGTGTTGCAAGAAAACATTTTTTAACGTGAATAATCTACCAAAAAATTGAAATTTTTAAATTTCACCTCCATTTTCCTTTAATTCTTGTGGAACACCTCAAGGGTTAACAAAGTTTGTAACATCAGTTTTTCATAACTTGAGGGGTGTAGTTTCTAAAATGGGGTCATTTATTAGTGGTTTCCATTAGGTAAGCCTCCCAAAATCACTTTATAACTGAATTGGTGCTCAAAAAAATGGTTTTGGAAATTTTGTTGAAAATTTGAAAAATTGCTTCTAAACTTCTAAGCCCTCTAACTTCCAAAAAAATAAAAATGACATTTACAAAATGATGCCAACATAAAGTAGACATATGGGGAATGTTAAGTAATAAATATTTTATGAATTATCAATTTCTGTTTTAAAAGCAGAGAAATTGAAATTTAGAAAATTGAAAATTTTTCTAAATTTTTAGTAAATTTGGGATTTTTCATAAATAAAGGTGAAATATATTGACTCAAATTTATGACTGCCATGAAGTCCAATGTGTCACGAGAAAACAATCTCAGAATGGCCTGGATAAGTAAAAGCGTTCTAAAGTTATTACCACATAAAGTAACAGGTCAGATTTGCAAAAATCGGCCTGGGATTTAAGGTGAAAAGTGGCTCGGTAGTGAAAGGGTTAAGATGTAAAAACAACAAAAGTTGGCCAGAGAAATAAATTGAGTAATTGACAAGATACACAGAGGGCAATGGTGTACTCCAATAACCCTTAAAAGGTAAAATACACGCCAAGGAGTACTCAGAACGTCATTTGGAGGCTGGGAGGCATGACTTCTAGTCCGTGGAGCGCAGATGCGCTCCAAATACCGGAACCGGAAGTGACGCCTGTGAAGATGCGTTCCAAGGTGGATTAGAAGCTGCCGGCAACGCTAAACAGGAAATAACCAAGCGCAAATGTCAGCAGCTGGAACGTAGGTGTGTTCCAACTATACATAGTAATGGGATATAAGGGTCCATTTAAATAATAATGCCAAAACTGTTAGCCACAAGCAATGGGGATATTAGAGAGGACACGATGAAGAAACACAAAGGGGGAAAAAGATAAACGCCCCTAGGTGGTCACTCTTTTATGTATAAATACAGTCATACACAATAACCTTTTCCGGTTAGATTAAAAAGCAGGTAATCTAGTGTATATGGAAGATGAGGAGGATAACGGGAAACTCAAACAGTAGCAGGCTGACTAGAAGATGGGGGAGGGGAGGATAATAGAGAAAAAGTATGACAACATAATCATAGAAAACAAGCAAAGGATATCTGTTCATTGAGGCCCAGAGGACTCACTGTTTTGAGGCGATGTATCCACTGAGCCTCTCTGCAAAGAATCCTCTTGTCCCAGTTGCCACCTCTAGGAGATTTTTGGATGACCTCTATCACCTGGAATTCAATATATGGTGGACCTCCAATCAATTAAAAGTATAAGTATGTGCACATAACTTTCTCAATGAGACCAGACACACAAGTTGATTTCATGGAAAGGACTTCTCATCCCCCTGAGAGAGAGCGTTTATTCAAGCTACATTTATTTAAATAGTAGGTATGACATAGACAAAAAGGGGTGTACCTTAAGAAAAGATAATTGGCTCCTTAACTAGATGGGAGTGGTTCACTAACTTCAACTGAGTTTATTGGTACATTTGAAAGAAGCACTCCCCCCCCACACACCACCCCCAGTGGTCTTAGAACAAAGAAAAGTTCATGTGGCTCAAGTAGCTAATTAGCTTCCCTCTAGTGGTCAAAAATGAGTAGTTGCCTTTACATATTATATATATAAAAATATATCTTTAGCTTGTCCTATTTACTCCACAACTATCAACAAGGTTTTTATTTGCTTCAGGATGGAATTGCATTCTTCAGACAATTATAATAATCCTTGTCTTTGACAGGGTCATAGCACATATGCATGGTGTGGGCATGGACATATTAAACATTTTAAAAACAATTTTAATTTTCAGCCAGTTTAATCGATAAAGTCATCAGTCCCTTCAGAGCCTTGATGATACGTCCATCGGGTGTTATTCAGAATATAGATACAGCAGGAACTTCCAAAGATCTTGTATACCCCTCCTTTTTCTCCTGTTGAGGACCAGTCACTTCTGTAGAGTCATCACCGAAGAAGAGCTCAATTATTCCCTTGACAGCATCACCACTGTAATTCACGAATCTCTGTTGATCATAATAGAGATTTTAATCCAATCTACATTTTTATTATTACTAATCATGGGAATTATTGACTCAAATCCTGCAGCTATCTGACTTCTAGTTTTAAATTTGTCACAAAGTCTTCTAGAGACTCCTATGGCATTAATATATACTTGAGAGTCAAAGGATATAGGGAGTGACCTCCTTAGTCATAATCGGACATTGTGTTATTGACCGACTCGATCCCACTAAGTGTGGGTTCACATCAGCGTTATGCTTTCCGTTTGTGTTTTCCGTTATAACCATAACAGAAACCATAAGACAGAAGTCAAAACGGAAGACTTTAGAGGCATTCCGATTTGATCCGTCATAATAGAAGCCTATGAGAATCATAACGGATTCGTTTGGTTCCCGTTATGCAAGACGGAAAACAAAGTCCTGTCGACAAGACTTTTTTTTCCGTTCTGCATAACGGAACTCAGACGGATCCGCTATGATAGGCTTCTATTATGACGGATCAAAACAGAATGCCTCTAAAGGCTTCCATTTTGACTTCCGTCTTATGGTTTCCGTTATTTTCTGTTATAACCATGTTATAATGGAAAACACAAACGGAAAGGATAACGCTGATGTAAACCCACCCTAAGGAGGTGAAAATAGAACAAATGGAATCAGTACATTGATCAGGGTACATTGGCCATTCCATTCCGTTTGCATCCTGGGTTTGAGTTCAAATCTCCACACAACTACCAGATATCTGCATGTTGGTAATTTTGGTTGATAAACCAAATGTCAGAGTAAGCGGCAGAGTCATGATCTGTCTCAGGTATATTCTACCTGATTCCCCACGTATAGTCTGTGACAGGCTTGGGGCAGGAAAAATCGTCTGACAGACCTGCTTCCCACAAAGTACTCCTTGCCGTCCTCGTCATCCGCAACAAAGCCACTGCCTCTCTCCACCGAAAACCAGAGGACGGTTCCTTTGCGCTGTTCCAGCATGGGGTATCCCGGACTTGGATGGTCAATCACTTGGATGACCCAGTCCTCCACAGCTTTCTTATAGTCCCATAGGGTCTGAGAGTTGGCTGTCATGGATGCAGGCACTATGGGATTCTGCTGCATGGAAGGTGTCCTCCTCCTGGGCAGCGGAGTGGATGCTCCAGCCGCCTCCGCCACACCAGCTGGCACGGTGGACACCTCCGGTGCCTGTGCTATTCTCTGGGTCAATTGTGACACTCTGATCTCCTCAGAACTGTCCGTTGGTTCGTGGTCGCTACCAAACACCATCTCTCCCCATTGTGGGTGCAGTTGTTTCGCCATGCTGTCTTGTTCACCACTGGCTTGAACAGAGTAATGAGGGAGAAGTCTTCACTCCCTATACTTGCAAATACATAGTTTCCAGTGGGCCGGGCTAGTTTTTCCCGCTTCTGGGGGGGCGTATCTTCACTTTCCCGCTCTAGAGGGGGTGTATCGTCATTTTCCCGCTTCTGCGGGCCTGGGGGCAATAAGAATGCATACATAGTGTACATAGCATTAGCGTTCAAAATTTTAAGAACTTTTAAGAATAATACAAAGCAAATCTGAAAAAATCCAGATTCGCTTTGGAGTAGGAAATGAGGAGGATTCGTATCAAATATACGAGGGGGTGAATAGATTTGCTCATCTCTAGCTGATATCTAGCCTGATTAGGACACACACATTATTATTTATTCTAGATTTTTCCAATCAGGGAATACAGTCTCACTACCATCAAGAACTCTTGCCTAGGGGATCTTTGCCACTTACCTATGCTCCTAAAACATATATTACCAAATCCTGTTGGATATATTTCCAATAGACAGGAACAGAGGATTACACTCATCATGTTTATAATCATTTGGTGGTGTCCCCTTCAAGATATTCATCCTTTGTAATACATGTTTACCTTTGCTGACTCTACGGATAGCCTTTACTGGTTTATATTCCCAGTACTTAGGACTAGTGTTCCGTCCTGCTTATTTCCAATGTCCACAGTTTGCTTATCAGACCAAAACCAAGTGTCCTGTCTGTCATCTGTCTTACATTCCACTACGCTCACTCACAATCCTAACCAGCTGAGAGACCCTTTTTGTTATTACCAGCGAAACCGAGTCTATCAGCCCAGTGGTACTGCCACCAGCAGCTTGTCCAAGGGTCCCTCCAAACACCAATGCTCCAGGTGACCCCCCCTCCAGAGAAAGACAATGGCCTCTGTTCTCTGGGCCTTTTACCCTGCAGCCGTCCACTCCCCTGCTCCCACCCGGGAGGAGTCAATCCCCACCATCCCAGTTCTGGTAGCAAAAGCTCCACAAAACTATTATGGCCCATAGCTCCAGGATAAGGGTTCTGGTACCAACTGATCTGGCTGAGTTCCAGCTACAGGTGGAGACCAAACACAACACACTTATCAGGTTACTGCTTGGAGATCTTGGCTTGGCTTATGCTTGTGATGAACAGCCAGTCCATTATTCTTTATTAGTTCCTGGCTCCAATATGTCTGGAAAGTGGCTATCATGGCTAACAAGCTGATAGCTCCCTGCTGAGAGTTCTTCCTATGAAAAGAGCTTTGGTTCCGGAGTGGCTGGGAAAAGGTGTGAATCATATACAAGTGACCTGTTTTGAAGGCAGGACCCCTGCAGAGTTTACTCCATCTGCTAGGTGCCAGCAGATGACTGTGATTAAAGGGGTTCTCCGAGTTATATATATATATTGATGACCTATCCTCTGGATAGGTCATTAATATCAGATTGGCCGGGGTCCGACACCTGGCACCCCCACCGATCAGCTGTTTGAAGAGGAGGTGCACGCCGTATCAGTGGTGCCTCCTCTTCACTGTTTACATGCTGGCTGTAACAGGGGTAGTAGTGAGTAGGTGTGATTACACCTCACCGCCCCATTCATTTCTATGGGAAGAATCGCTTCCATAGACTTGTATGGGAGCAATTCTTTCCATTGAAATGAATTGGGCCGTTAGGTGTAATTACACCTACTCACCACTACCCCTGTGTCGGCCAGCATGTAAACAGGCGGGGATGCCAGGTGTCGGACCCCCGCCAATCTGATATTGATGACCTATCCTGAGGATAGATCATCAATGTATATAACTCGGAGAACCCCTTTAAGTTTAAGTCAGGTCTAACATGGATCATGATTCCTATGATTAAATCATGGCTAAAATCTGGATCATGATTCCTTATTCCTCACACCTCCCCCCTTTAGAGGGCAGGCGCTAGGGGGCGACACATTCCTGTGTTCCCCTGTCCGCCCATCCACACCCTCTCCTTGTTGAGATAATCCATCCACATTCCCTTGGTCACGGCCCTTCCTGTGCTGAATGGTAAAGTGATAGTGCTGGAGAGCGAGGCTCCAGCATAGCAACCTCCCATTCCCTCCAGCCGCCTCCGCACCACCAGCCGGCACAGTGGACACCTCTGGTGCCAGTGCAACTCTCAAGGTCAATTGTGACACTCTAATCTCCTCAGGACTGTCCGGTAGTTCGGGGTCGCTACCAAACACCATCTCTCCCCATTTTGGGTATAGTTGCTTCGCCATGCTGTCTTGTTCACCGCTGGCTTGAACTGGAGAGGAGGGCGGAGTAATGAGGGAGGAGTCTTCACTCCCTATACTTGCAAATAGTTAGTTCCCGATGGGCTGGGCTAGTTTTTCCCACTTCTGAGGGGGGCGTATCTTCACGTTCCTGCTTGAAGATCTCCATATCTCCACTTCCTGACATGTGATCGCTAAATTATAGACATGTACCTATCCCTCTCTGTCCCCGTCTCGTGAATATATGATTGGCTTATGCTTGTGATGAATAGCCAGTCCATAATTCTTTATTAATTCCTGGCTCCAATATGTCTGGAAAGTGGCTATCATGGCTAACAAGCTGATAGCTCCCTGCTGAGAGTTCTTCCTATGAAAAGAGCTTTGGTCCGGAGTGGCTAGGAAAAGTGTGAATCATATACAAGTGACCTGCTTTGAAGGCAGGACCCCTGTGGTGTTTACTCTATCTGCTAAGTACCAGCAGATGGCTGTGATTATGTCAGGTATAACATGGATCATAATTCCTATGATTAAATCATGGCTAAAATCTTGATCATGATTCCTTATTCCTCACACCTCCCCCCTTTAGAGGGCGGGCGCTACGGGGCAGCACATTCCTATGTTCCCTCGTGCGCCCATCCACATCCTCTCCTTGTCAAGATAATCTGTTGGCATTACCTTGGTCATGGGCCTTCCTGTGGCAAATGGTAAAGTGATACTGCTGGAGAGCAAGGCTCCAGCGTAGCAACCTACCATATGCTCCAGCTGCCTCCGACGCACCAGCCGATACGGTGTACACCTCCGGTGCCCATGAGATTCTCCAAGGCAATTGTGACACTCTGATCTCCTCGGGACTGTCCGGTGGTTCAGGGTCTCTATCAAACAATATCTCTCCCCATTTTGGGCGTAGTTCTTTCGCCATGCTGTCTTGTTCACCACTGGCTTGAACAGGAGAGGAGGGCGGAGTAATGAGGGAGGAGTCTTCACTCCCTATACTTGCAAATAGATAGTTCCCGGTGGGCTGGGCTAGCTTTTCCCGCTTCTGAGGGGGGGGTATATCTTCAGGTTCCTGCTTGGAGATCTCCGTATCTCCACTTCCTGACATCTGATCACTAACGTATGGACACGTACCTGTCTCTCTCTGTCCCTGTCTCGCGAATATATGATTGGCTTATGCTTGTGGTGAACAGCCAGTCCATAATTCTTTATTAATTCCTGGCTCCAATATGTCTGGAAAGTGGCTATCATGGCTAACAAGCTGATAGCTCCCTGCTGAGGGTTCTTCCTATGAAAAGAGCTTTGCTTCCGGAGTGGCTGGGAAAGGTGTGAATCGTATACAAGTGACCTGCTTTGAAGGCACGACCCCTGCTGTGCTTTTTCCATCTGCTAGGTGCCAGCAGATGGCTGTGATGAAGTCAGGTCTAACATGGATCATGATTCCTATGATTAAATCATGGCTAAAACCAGGATCATGATTCCTTATTCCTCAAATAGAGGCCCAGGGGTAGGTACTTTCACCTCAGTCAGTATTTTTAGCTGTAGCCTTTTCTACAGGCCAGATCTCTAAATATCCTGGAAAGAGATCAATAAAGACAAAGCCATATTCACACTGTTACACCTTTGTTAACTGAATTTAGTCAGTCCGCAGTCTCTGATATGGGTAAGATGACCTGGGCATATGCCTTCCTGGAACTCCGATAGTTCTCGCATTATTACAGCATTCACCAAGTGGCAGCATTGTTCAACCTAGGAGCCATCCACCACAGAACTCAGTCATACCTTCTCTCTCTTGATTTGCCCATGTTCTAAATCCATCCATCCTCATTGGGTAGAGTGCCCTCTGAAGGTATAGCTTCTTACCAACTCTTCAGAGTCCATTCTCAGTTATCACTTCTACCTTTTTTCTTTGATGTTTCCCTTCAGCCTCTGTAGCCTGTATCTGAAAGGACTCAAACTTTTGGAAGTTTACTGGCCCTAAGCTATCCTGTATCACACAGACTTCCACTTAACATAGGCTTCAGGTAATATTTTAGCCTTTACCTCCTCAGGTAGCATCAGGGCATCAAATATCTTTCATACACTCAGCATTCATTATTGATGGGCTTACCCATGGATCAAGCAAAATATTTTCTCCACCAGATTATCTTCTCCACCATCATAATAATGAGTGATGCCAAAGGCATACCTGAATGCTAGCTGTCTTACCCTCAGCCATCTTACAAACCTTAGCCAGTGTCTTCAGCTCTGCCTCCTGCACTGACATTGCTGGAGGGAGTTTATTGACATTAGTTTGGGTAGAAACAGCATTTCCTGTCAGAGATGATCCATTTTTGAAGAACCTGAGACCATCTACAAAAAACTCAAAATTTGGGTTATTAATTGGAGACAGTCATATGAATTTTTAAAGTCAGGAAGGAGGTGACTTATACTACTACTACTCCCTTCCCCCTCCAGAGGCAGCAGAGTAGTTGAATTCAAAGTTGTGCACCTTGAAGGCGGTAGACAGTCGATGATATAGGCTTCATGAGAGGAGTAGGAACTACATTACCATCTACCCCTACACATGTGATGCTACCCTTAGCCATGAGCGATCATGGAACATGTTTGCTGTGAGGCAATGGGACAGACCCTAAGGATGGTATAGATAATAGAGGCACAGCATTTGACTCAGGATTGCCAATTCCCTATGGGCGTTGCACTTGAGGGGCTGAACACTCGTAGCCTCCTCCAATGGGGAGGAAATGGGAAACAAAGTCCTCCCTCTCCCTTCTTTTTGGGGGGAGTACTAATGAGCAGCCACACTCGCCTTTTTGTTCAATTCAGCTTCTACACCTTTTTGGAACTTGCAACAAAATGGAGGGCTATAGTGATCTTCACTCAGGCCTAGCCATTACCCACTTTCCCAGATGATTTTCTATGCATTGCTTACCCGACAATAATGTAGTATAGTATTCACAAGAACCCACTGTTGAAGCTATAACTTGAGAGAGAATCAACAACTTTACATTGGACTAAACCTTCCAAATTCCATATTTTAGCTAACTCCCTACAGCATAGGTAAGTCCATGGTTGAATTCCTGAGTAGAGGGTTTTGGTAGAAGCACAGGAGGGGTTTCAGCAGATTTAGAGGAAGAAGAAAGGGGGGGGTGAGTGCCACATGGCAAACTTTTTAGTTCATTGTTCATTTCAGGAGCCAAATCCTTTATTTTGCAACAGAAATATTGCCAATTTTCTCAACTTCCTTTTACTTTCTATCAGTCACTTCTATAGACTATTTCACTCTATTATTACAATTTAACCAACTTCTCTTTTTCTTCAATACACTTTCCACAGTCATTTAGTCTACCAATTGCATAAATAATTCTAACTTCCTGACTGAATCCTTATTTTCCACCATTTGCTGAGCAGCTTTTAACAGCTCATCATTATATCCTATGACATTAGAATTACCCGATTTTGTGGTAACACAAAGTTCAAACAATATCTGATTAGTATGGAACCTACAAATTGAATCAAAAAAGACAACAGTAGCACATAGTTCAAACAATATCTAATCACTATTGAACCCACAATTCCTCTGGCGACTATATTCACTTTTCCGTAGGGACACTAAGTCTTTATAACTTCCAATTGCTTCTTAAATATGCAATTGGTGTTAATCCCACATATTCACCTTTCCGTAGGGACATTAAGTCTTAATAACTTCCAATTGCTTCTTAAATATGCAATTGGTTAATCCTACATAATTCCCATCATGAGGACCCCTGGTGTACTACTCATGAATCTCCAAAACTCTTGTCAGAGCTTGGCTAGGTTCCAATTCTACGTCACAGGATACAACTGACAAACAAAAACTTCCGCTCTGCTCAGCACGACAATACACCATGAAGAGCCACACAAAGAAGGAATTTCTAACAGGGTTCTTTTGTTATAAAAGACAGATCAACCTTAATTGAACCCTTAGCAGTGAATCCCACCCAATTAAACACTGAGAAATTACTTGGCCAAAGCTTAAAGGAAGTTGTAGCATAAAGCCTTGCTGCAGCGTATTACTTTCATCTAAGGGTTTAGCTCAAGTCCTTTTTAATGGTTGAATTGATGATATTCAAGCTGATCTGCCCACCCAGGGATGCCAATTTGTCATCACCATTCTAGCAATTTTCATCTTCTGTGTGGTGCCAAATCAATTAGAAGTATAAGTATGTGCACATATAATTTTCTCAATGAGACCAGGCACTCAAGTTGATTTAATGGAAAGGACTTCTCATCTCCCTGCATTTATTCAAGGTACATTCATTAAATAGTAGGTATGACATACACAAAAAGGGGTGTACTTAAGAAAAGGTAATTGGCTCCTTAACTAGATGGGGGTAGTTCACTAACTTTATCTGAGTTTATTGGTACATTTGAAAGAAGCACCCCCCCACCCCCAGTGGTCTTAGAACAAACAAAAGTTCATGTGGCTGAAGTAGCTAATTAGCTGCCCTCTAGTGGTCAAAAATGAGTAGTACAGGCTTTACATGTTATATATAAAAACCTATCTTACACAAATCCCTTCTTTTTGCGGGAAATAGACTCAAGGTGAACAGGCAAACTTAGGTACTCTCCCAATGCCCTAAACAGCGAAGAGCTGGACTTTCTTTATTGCTTCACCAGGTCCCCCCAACTCACATCTGTGTAACGGTACCCTAAAAAGAAAGTAAAGACACTCTCATCCAGATTTTTTTAGACAAGGGTACAATTAACCCAATGCCTGTATAAATAGGTTGTGGCTGTGACGCTCTCCGCTGCGATTGGACAGCGTTACAGCCAGGGAGAAGGAGACGCCCATTGAGAATCCCTGGCGTCTCCTCCTCCCTGTTCCGATGCTATGCATTTGCATAGCACGCGCCAGATCTTTACAGGGGCGCAGTGGGCCAACGGAGCTGCGCCCTGAAGAAATAGTAAGTACCCCGAACTCCCCAGCCCATGCCCTCCAAAACCTGCTACTTATTTAGCAGTGTGTGGACCCATGAAAGGTCCTCTTTAAGATGGTGAGCTTAAGACTGATGCCTGACTGGTCCACCATAATGGGGGACAAAGACCTGGGGATCAACAGGTGACTGAAGAGATACAGGCAACGCAAGCAACTATTAGCCAGCTGCGATGTCCATGTCACCTATACCTGCATTAATAGGCTATAGCTGGAATCCATCCTCTCCAAACCCAGTGCAGGATCCTTTGCACACTGGGCTCCTGCATAGGGCTGCACGGTTCAGGGACAGCACTGAAATAGACGGAGGAGGGGATGGATTTTTCCTTAATTTAAGTTATTTGCTTCTCCATAAGAGCTCCTTCATTGCACCTGTTCACACATGAGGCCAGGCCAGGGCAGCATTTTTTTATATTAAAAAAAAAAAACAGGAAAAATTGTTTTGTTTTAAAAAGGATCCAAATTTAAAATGTAATCAAACTGTTGGTGTCAACAACACGTTAAGCCAGCCACTGCAGACAGACAGGTGAGTTGATTTCAGAGGTTTGTCACTTACTAAGTAAGTGGTTGTCGAGAGCCAACCTCACAAACATTGCAGACTGGGCCTGCAAAAGAGTCAAATCTTCATGAGAAGAGTCATGGTTATTCATGAATTCCTGCTCTCCCTGCCCACCTGCTGATGACTGACATCTTCTACTTAGTTTTCTCCCTTTCTCTCTAGTAGAGAACTGCCAATCATCAGCAGATGGACAGGAGAGCAGGAGATTAGGAATAACCATGACCATGACTCTTCTCAGGTAGATTTGACTATTTTCATGGCCTGGGCTACAATGTTTGTGATGTTGGTTCTCAGCAACCACTTACTTTTAGCTCAAGAGAGACACACCGCTGAAATCAGCATTTCTGTCACTATTTTATGCTGCCTCAGTGAGGCCAGCATAAAGTTGATGACAGGTTCCCTTTAAGGTTATGCAGTGAGCCCCTAAGGAGCCAGTGCAGAGGATGGGTAGCCCGAATATTATGTTGTATCACAGTGTATTCCCTTAGGCCATCGCTCTTTGGGGTCCCGTGCTGTGAGAAGGTGATATGAAGGAATCAGGCAGACATAGAATGAATTATTGAGTGCCAAGAATGAGTTGCAGTACATTCAGCTATTATCTTTACAAGGTACAATGTCTCTATCCCCAGATGATGAGGAATAGTGGTACAGCAAGCCCCCGTGGCCACCGTTGTAGAGGATGAGAATGGTAGTGACCCTAATGAGATGTTAAAGTCTCATGTTGTCCTACCTCAGGCCGTCCCTCCCTGGGGTTGTGCAGTCAAGGAGGGCCACCCTATTTTCCCTTAAGGCACTCCCTTTAGTTGTAGACTCCCTGCCTGATGGTAGCTTGGGATGCTCTGGATGTAAATGTCCAAGGGGGTGCAAGGCAGAGCTCACGTATGGCCAGTGTGTGGTGTTTGGAGAGTCAGTAACCAGGCCCGATTAAACTTAGCCAAAGTCCACACAGATGTACAAGGATGAGTCAAATGAGTAGGTGGAATTTATGGCCCCCGGGTTACTCTCTCTCTACTGCTACAGTCTCTAATCCTGGGATTTCAAGATAACCACAGTAATTATCACAATGTCGGCAATTCGCACTTCCTAAAATACGACTGACCAACATTTTACCTGAAGTGTGCAGGGTGTCTTTAACCTGTTTTCCCTCCACTATGAACCTGAAGTGAGGAGGGTGTCTTTACCCCGTTTTCCCTCCACTGCAGCAAGTCCTATAATGCTTGACTCTTGTCACCTTGCTAACTCTCACACATTAGCTTTGAATGTTTCCTTTTTATCTTCTACCTCTCTCCCTGCAAAAGTGGCAGAGGACTACGGAGAACTGGATGCTTCTAGCTGAATGCAGGTACCTCTGTCTCCAGGCAATGTGCTAGCTCTCCCAGGACTCATCTTTATGGCTGCCTACTCCAAAAGAACTCCAGGGAAAAGGATCAGCCCCTACCCTGTGCTCTAGAGTGGGCTGGGCCAGAATAGTTAAAGGGGTTATCCAACCCCTATAAGGCCTGGCAAAATGCCCAGTTCCCCCTCACACAGGTTATACTTACCTTGCTCCCTGGAACCCACGTCACTTCTGAAGCCTGCACGGTAGCTGCTGCATCTCCCCAAACATCCGGCGAAAGGAAGAAGGGGGCGGCAGCCAAAAGCAGACCATGATGGGAACGAGCCTCCCTAGCGTCACTCGCAATGCTGGGGAGGCTCATTCCCCTCGCAGCCTGCTATCAGCTCACCCTCCCAACACTAAACCAACCCCCCTACACCCATCGCTGCCGCGACGGGGAGATGCAACAGCAGACGATCAGGAGGGACACAGTTGGCGGAGAGTGAGGTAAGCGTAACCTGTGTGAGGGGTCCTGCCATTTTGGGGGGCATTAAAGGGGTTGGATAACTCTGACCATACCTGACTCATGCTGGAACATGTGCTACATAGAAGCATATTACATGACACTAAATGCAGCACTTCATCTTAGCAGAGCAGCAGCCAGGGGCATCGCTAGGCATGTAGATCTGGGGCCTGGGCCCCGGAATACAAGCACATTGCCCCGAATCTCTGGCAATAGCTCTATTTTTCTCTGCCCTGGCAGCTTCTTTCAAAGTTGTAGTGAGCCACCAGTGCAGGACTGCAGTATGGCTCTAAATGATATCAGCCAGGGGCACATTAAATCTGTAAGAGGCGGCTCCATTGTGCGCCTGGCTGAAGAGCAGTGAGACTGGCCAGCAGCCCCGCACTGGTGTTTCACTATCAGAGCAGGAAGCAGGGCTTGTGCTTAGCCCCGCCCCTCAGGCCTAGCACTGGGGGACCAGCACCCAGCTCTGCAGAAGAATTTACCCAGACAAGACAAGCAGATTCCAGAGCTACTGCTGTCTGTCCTGGTGTAGCTGTCTAGGTCACCACTCCTGCAGTCTGAAATGCCTTGTGAAAATGGCCTCTGACAGCCCAGCACCAGTCAGTACCAAAGTGGTTCCATGGAACAGCAGAGAGGTGTGTTACCACTGCAAGGCAGCTTAATGTGAGTTCACCACCATGTATAGGACAGTATGCCTATGGGACCTGTATATATTTCATTAAAAAACTGTGTATATACTTCTAGAGGAAGCTGGTTATATACTGTCAGCGGAGGAGCTGCTGTGTATATACTGTGAGTGGAGGACCTGTCGTATATGTACTGTGAGCGGAGGAGTCACTGTGTATACACTGTGAGCGGAGGAGCCGTTGTGTATATACTGTGAGCGGAGGAGTCACTGTGTATATATTGTGAGCGGAGGAGCTGTTGTGTATATACTGTGAGCGGAGGAGCCGTTGTGTACAGTATATACTGTGAGCAAAGGAGCTGCTGTGTATATACCGTGAGCGGAGGAGCTGCTGTGTATATCCTGTGAGCGGAGGAGCCGCTGTGTATATCCTGTGAGCGGAGGAGCCGCTGTGTATATACTGTGAGCGGAGGAGCCGTTGTGTATATACTGTGAGCGGAGGAGCCGTTGTGTATATACTGTGAGCGGAGGAGTCACTGTGTATATACTGTGAGCGGAGGAGCTGTTGTGTATATAGTGTGAGCGGAGGAGCCGTTGTGTATATACTGTGAGCAAAGGAGCTGCTGTGTATATACTGTGAGCGGAGGAGCTGCTGTGTATATCCTGTGAGCGGAGGAGCCGCTGTGTATATACTGGGAGCGGAGGAGCCGTTGTGTATATACTGTGAGCGGAGGAGCCGTTGTGTATATACTGTGAGCGGAGGAGCCGTTGTGTATATACTGTGAGCGGAGGAGCCGCTGTGTATATACTGTGAGCGGACGAGCTGCTGTGTATATACTGTGAGCGGAGGAGCTGCTGTATGTATATACTGTGAGCGGAGGAGCCGTTGTGTATATACTGTGAGCGGAGGAGCTGCTGTGTATATACTGTGAGCTGAGGAGCTGCTTTGTATATACTGTGAGCTGAGGAGCTGCTGTATATATATTGTGAGCGGAGGAGCTGCTGTATGTATACTGTGAGCGGAGGAGCCGTTGTGTATATACTGTGAGCGGAGATGCTGCTGTGTATATAGTGTGAGCGGAGATGCTGCTGTGTATATAGTGTGAGCGGAGATGCTGCTGTGTATATACTGTGAGCGGAGGAGCTGCTGTGTATATACTGTGAGCTGAGGAGCTGCTGTGTATATATTGTGAGCGGAGGAGCTGCTGTATATATATTGTGAGCGGAGGAGCTGCTGTATGTATACTGTGAGCGGAGGAGCTGCTGTATGTATACTGTGAGCGGAGGAGCTGCTGTATGTATACTGTGAACGGAGGAGCTGCTGTATGTATGCTGTGAGCCAGGGGTGTACATAGAAATCATTGGGCCCCATAGCAAGAGTCTAAATTGGGCCCCCTGGCTCCTCCCCTGCCACACCCCCTTTTTTTGCTGTGGATAGCGAATAATTTCAAACAACTGGAATACTCCTTTAAAGTAGGAATATCCAACCTGCGGCCCTCCAGCTATTGCAACTATAAGGCAGGGCATGCAAAGAATTTTCGTTTTGCACCAGCTGACGGTAGGACATCCCTGATTTAAAGTGTATCTAAACTTTTAAATAAAGTTTATTTAAGCCTACTGTAAGTGCCTTAAAATGACATTTTCTAACACTTTTTTCTCTATGAGAAATAGGCACTGAATTCAGGTGCTTATAGCATACCTCCCAACTTTTGAAAATTGCAAAGAGGGACAATATGTGCCCCGCGCATCACGGCAGTTTTTTTCATACTAGGCCACTCCTCTAACTTCGCCCAAAGCATAATTACTAGAGCCCCTGCGGCAATTTTTTCTTGCGCGTCATTGTCCATATAAATATTAGCACATAAATCATTAGATTATATATATTTTAAGGTCCCAATTGCACCAAATAATGAAGTTCTGGTCTAATTTATAGGTATAGACACTTTAGTAAGGAACAATTTAGTAAATTTATTAATGCACATTTATGCATTAATCCTCCAGGTCAAAAAGAGGGACATTTAAGGAGAAAAGAGGGACAGAGGGACATGGGTCAAGAAGAGGGACTGTCCCTCCAAAAGAGGGACACTTGGGAGGTATGCTTATAGCACTTTATAATCCATACTCTCATACACCGCTGATATGGTGTATAGGAGTAAGGATCTCACTGGGGCTGCAGTGAGTGATGTACAGCACACATCACTGATCCTGCCTGTCTGCTTTGGTAGAGCCGGGCCTAGATGGGCTATGTCAGGTTTTAGCAGAGTTGGCAGGGCGCAATATGTATGCGAGCACAGCTGAGCGAGTGCTGGGCAGGAATTGACATACGCGTTGCTCCTCCTGCCCGTGCCCACTGTGCTAAAGCCTGGCATAGCCCATCCCCCCACATCTGAAGTCTTTTTGCTGCTGATGCTTAGTGTGCACCAGGCAGCCCCACCCCCACACACAGTTCATGGTGAGGGGAGACTGCCCTATGGCACACTGTCCTCTATATGAGCATGAACAGCAAGCAGAGTTGATGGGGGGAGGAGCACACTGTGCCCCCCCAGCTCAGGAACTCTGCTTGCTTCTGCCCCAGCAGAGCCCCCTCTTCCCCCCACTAACCAGATCCACCCATTAACTTTTGTAGAGGCACTCACTTCTGTGAGTGTTCAACTCACTTTATCTGGGGGCTTGTCAGTTTGTGGGGGCTGGAGTCCAGTGGCTTCTCTGAGCAAGGCAGTTCAGTATCACACTGAAGACTGCCGGGTCCCGCCCACCCAGTTCTGTCTGCTGCTGCGATGCACTAGCCAATCAGCAGCAGGAGGTTAGCACTGCTAGATGCTGATTGGCCAGTGCAGCGCCCAGCATACAGAGGAGAGAGAGCACTCACCTGGCTGCAGTGATGGATGTCAGGGTCAGGGGAATCGCCGTCTATGCACTGTGTTGTGCACAAAATGTATGTAAGGGAGCAGGGGGGGGCGGGCAGAGGGGAAGCAGGGCCCGTCTGAGCCCCAGATAGGGACTGGGGGCGGGAGATGAGTTGTGACAATAGCATAATAAGCAACTGGAGACATTGTAGGGGGCGGGGCCTTCTATCTACTCCGGGCCCCCTGCTGCTACGGGCCCCGTAGCAGCTGCGTGGTCTGCCTATATTGGCGGTACGCCACTGCTGTGAGCGGAGTAGCTGCTGTATGTATACTGTGAGCGGAGGAGCAGCTGTATGTATACTGTGAGCGGAGGAGCTGCTGTATGTATACTGTGAGCGGAGGAGCTGCTGTGTATATACTGTGAGCGGAGGAGCTGCTGTATGTATACTGTGAGCGGAGGAGCTGCTGTATGTATACTGTGAGCGGAGGAGCTGCTGTGTATATACTGTGAGCGGAGATGCTGCTGTGTATATACTGTGAGCGGAGGAGCTGCTGTGTATATACTGTGAGCGGAGGAGCTGCTGTATGTATACTGTGAGCGGAGGAGCTGCTGTATGTATACTGTGAGCGGAGATGCTGCTGTATGTATACTGAAAGAGCTTTATATGTACTTTGTGTATGACGAGAAATGTGTGTGTATTATAGGGGAAATTGTATTATTCAGAATATGGTTTGCACTTTTTAGGGTAGCATGTCATTCATGGGAATAATGTGGTTGATTTTTATGGGGTAATGAAGCCGTAGTGGTCAAATTTGTCCACCATTCTGGCATGTGGTAGCGGTGTTAGTATTATGTGCTATGCTGAGGTCTTGGCGCTAGAAGATAATATATATATATATATATATATATATATACACACACACAGTACATTATAATATTTTTCCGGGGAGAGGCATGTGCCTTGGGGCTTGTGCCCCTTATAGACTCAGAAATCCAAGAATCTAGTGGCCAGAATAAGAATTGCACTTTGAAAACTGTAATCCTCACCAGCGAGGATTACAGTTTTCATATGGTGTACAGACACCCCGATTGGCCACACGGGGTGTCTGTACACCACCCGGAAGCGAATGCTTCCAGGTTGAGACGCAACTAGATGCCGTGATCACGTCATCTAAACTCCGAGAAAGACGCCGCCGATGGCGGTAAGTAGCGGCAAGTCTCTGCTGTTAGAAACAGCAGAGACTTGCCGGCCATGACGCCCGCCGCACTTGCGAAGGGGTTAAAGGGGTTGTCTGAGTTATTTCCTCATTCTCTTCTGGCCTTTGTTTACCTGCAATAACAACAATCTCTGCCTCTCCCCCTGCTCTGCAAAGGGAGTGAATACAAGTGCTGCCCTGAGTGACATATCTTCCTGCTAGGATACTCATGCATGTTGTATGTGTAGGAATACAAATCCCAGCTGTACAATGACACTGCTGATACACACATGATCTTCCTCCTACCTGTGCTTGTGCAATACTCTGCAGTACTCCTCTGTCAGCGTCTGTGCCCAGCATTTGTCTCCTCACTGCCTGCAGCTACTGTAGTAAAGCCTTCAGCCCTGAGTCTGTGCTAGCTGAAGGGGTTAAAATCTTATCTGAAAGAATCCAGCAGTAGCACAGTGACATCTCACACAGCTCCAATCCTCCAGGACAGGGAGTCAGTGTTATAAACCTGAAAGGGGTATATGTGTATATATAAACCTAATTTAGACTCTCTTTTTTTTAAACCATTTCTATGGGGATTTGAACTCACAACCACTCACAGTGAAGGCAGGAACATGAACCACTTAGCTATACAACCAAATTCTATGACAGGGTTGAAAAACCTCAGAGAAGTTTCTGTTGTATAATACAAGAGAAACTGCTGTGGGTTGTTTCTTATATAGGAGAAACTTCTATGACGTTTTTCAACAGTGACTTAATATTAAGCTCTATGGCTTATAATATTAAACTCTATAGTGGTTAAGGTTCTTGCCTTTAATGTCAATGGTTGTGAGTTTGAATCCCCATAGGAAGATTTTAAAAATAGAAGCTAAATAAAACTTAAATACACAGGGTGTCCTTAACAGTGAAATGTTTAATTTTTTTGACAAAAAAATGTCGCAAAACGTAAAATATGATCAATTAATTTTCTTGGGAGATAAAGTGATGAAAAAACGCGAATCTGCCTTTTTTATTTTTTTCTGTTACGCCATTTACCATATGGGCTAACTTTTTAAAATATTTTAATAGTATGGGAGGTTTTTTTATTTTTTTTTATTTTGGAGTATGGGGATAATTTTTTTTTTATATTTTCAAAACTTCTTTTTATTTTGTTTTACTTTTTGATAAGTCCCCCAAGTGGACCACAACATCAGTCATCAGATGTGCATTGCTCCATTAGGCATCATTCACACAACCGTATTTTGTTTCAATGTCCGTTCCGTTTTTTTTCCAATGGGTCCACAAAAAAAATGGAAGGTACTCTGTGTGCTTTCCATTTCCATATGTCTGTATTTCTGTTCCACAAAAAAGGTAGATCATGTCCTATTCTTGTCCGTTTTGCTGACAAGGATAGGCATTGTTACAATGGATCCGCAAAACACATACGGACGTATGAATGAAGCCTTAGTTTGTATAGAAATCACTATATCACAGTTCAGTGCTGTCATCTAGTGGCCTGAAATGGGATATACTAATAATGAGCCTGGAAGCCTAGTACAGGCTGTGGCTTATTTGTAGAACAGGCAGCTCTACCCGATCTCCGCAGGGGGAAAGCGCGCCTGAAGAGGAATCCTGCGCTTCTGGTTTTTAACACTTTCAGATGTAGTGAGTGAGGGGAACTCATTGTGTGAGGGGAGGGGGAATGTGGCGTATTCTGGGTCCATGAGGGTGAAGAACTGTGTGAGGAGCTTTATGGGGTGTAAATCGAAAGAATGTAACTGTGTTTTTAGTACATTATTACAAGATTTGGTGCCCACTTTTGATTTTGCCCAGGGCCACATTTTGTCTAAAACTGGCCCTGACTACCACATTATCAGCACTAGTGTTATCTGTGGTTTTACATGGGACTGCAGGTAACACTACCACATTATCAGCAAAAGCGTTATCTGTGGTTTTACATAGGACTGCAGGTAACACTACTACATTTTCTCTACACAGATAGCCATCACTATGTTATCCGTGCTGTTACATAGGACTGCAGATGACATCTACTATAATACCGGTACTCAGAGATTTATCACTCTGTAAGGGGGCCCACTGAGACTGTATCGCCCAAGGGTCCACATGAACCTGGAGCCGGCCCTGAGACTCTTATTTGATCTCTGAGGCGTGTGCATCAGCAGAGCATGGAGAGAAGCTGACATCACAGGTCATGTGACCCGGAGAAAGGGGCCACTGAAGTTAAAGTGCATTGAAAAACCATTACATTTGCATAGTTAGAAACATACAAAGGACAAAACAATAACTTGGAGAACCCCTTTAAAATGACATAAAATACATGAAAAAAATAAAAAATAATCTTGAACCAGGAGGCGGAGGTCCAAATGGAGTAGGAAGTTGAGGAGGCTGTGGATGTGGCGTGTAGGTGGAAGAGGCGGAGGAGGAAGCCAACACTGTTTTTTTTTTTGTTTTTGTTTTTTGTTTGTTTGTGAAGGCCCCAATACATTGGGAAATGGCAAAGAGAACTCACAAACTGCGCTGGAATATAACGAGCAGATGATGGTACTGGATGTTGTGGCATGCTGACAAACCTTTTCCACATTTCGGCCATGCTAACCCTTCCTTCTGAGGTGCTAGCGGTGCCCCAGCTCCATTGGCGACTTCCTCTTCCTAACTGTAATTCAAGTTTGGTATTGCCATATTCGTATTGAGTCGCAGAATAAGGATGTTATGACTTGTTCAGTACAATGAACACTGTGATGTCAAAACCCTGAAAACCTAGGCGGAATTCTCATGATTATTTTTAATTTGTTTTTTTTTTTTTTTTCAGTTTAACCCCACATAGAATTTTTTTCCCCATTTTCTAATAGCAGACATAGTAAATTGAATGGTGCTCTTAAATAGTACAACTTAGGCCCTCATATGGCTGTATAAATAGAAAATTTAAAAAGTTATGGCTATTGGAACGTTGGGAGAAAAACATGAAAATGCAAAAACTAAAATGGGCCCCGTACTATATGCTCTGAAAACAATACAAACAATGAAGAACATTAAAATTGTAAATTGCTCTGTTGTGTCAAATGGAAAACTGCTAAAAAAATATTTTTTTAACACTGTAGACATGTATACCTTGACATATGGAAATCATTGTTTTATTAAAATATAAAATCGAAAACCATACAAATATATATACTGTGAACCGGATGGCATTTCACTTTCAACATGTATTGCGGTTAATACCAGATGGGCCGATGTCTGCAGGATTATTGCCATAAGGAAGAGGAACCTGAAAAGTAGTAGCTGCCATATAATAGGGTGACCAAATAAGGACTGTTGCTGGTTTGGGGTTTGGCTGGTTAGATGCATGGCACAATATGCCAATTATTGCTGTTCTTGCCTGCAAAATGCCCCTTTGTATGAGAATTACATAAAGAGGCCACATGGGCCCAATAGTTGACCACTATATATGTTTTACCTAATAAAGCTATACTTATCTTTAACCCTTGCATACTAAAAATGACATATGAAGAGTACCTTGTGGTACAGCAGGTGACCTGCAGTTGGATCCAACTAAAAGATTAACGGGGATTGTGTCAACAGTTGAACAAGATGCAGCACAGTAATTCTGTATATAAAATAAGAGATTAAACAGTAAATATGTCAGCAGTTCAACAAGATGCAGACAGTGCTATATTAGACTGCCCTAATTCTGTATATAAACTAACAGATTAACTGGGATTTTGGCAATAGGTGAACAAGATGCACATGGCGATTACACTCAATCTGCACTGTCCCTGCACTCTCCCTATGCTCTCCCAACGATCTACCTGCACTACCCTTGCACTTTCCTATAAAATATTCTACAATTCAAAGCTTTTTGCAACACTGTCCCTAGTGCATAAGAGCTTGTCTCTATGCTCGGCTCAAAGTGACCGCACGAGGGATGAGGCTTGTTATATGGCTATGAATGGCTAGCTGCATGGCATTATGGGTCATATTGCGTTCACAGGCTTCTTACTTTAACTTTATAACATGTGCAGCAGCCATGTTAGAAAAAATCTGATTCATCACCACGAGGTGCAAGAAATTTGGCTTTGCGGCAAAACTAATTTTTCCTAGAGTACCTAGAGGGCCACTGGGATGTGAAGAGTACAAAAAACATTGTATGTAGCAGTCCAAATTCCTTATTTATGATGAATGGTCTATTACAGGCAACAAGGACAAAAGACAAGACAACTGACAAAAGACAAGGATGGGGGGGGCAGATAGGGGGAAGCGAGGGGAAGAGGGGGAAGACGACCTCTAGGAGTATGTTTGATGGGAGTCCCAGGGTAGCCAGGTCGCTTGGGATTGCTCCACTGCATTGTTCACAGATGCTGCGAGATACTCCAAGGATCTGATATCACGAACCCTAGCCAACAACATGGACTTGGTCAGATGGCTAGTCTGCTTCCAGGACTTGGCAATCAGAGATTTGGCTGCAGTACATAGGGACAGGAACAGCCTGGAGGAGCACTTGTTCAATCCCGGGAGATTAAGTAGGTAGAGCTTTGGGTTTAGAGGCACGTGGGCATAAAGAGGGATTGAGTCATCTCCTTCACTTCCTCCCAGAATGAGGTGATAAGGGGACATGTCAAAAAATGTGGTATAGGGAACCCACATCGTGCAATCATCGCCAGCAAAAACATGGGATAGTGGGGTTTATAGATTGTAGGAGGGCAGGGGTATGATACCAGTGCATTAGTAGTTTGTACTGGGTTTCCTTATACGTAGTGCAAATAGAGGACTGGGCTGCCCTATTCCATATAGTCTGCCAGGAGTGAGAGAGAGGCGACCCAAGGGCAGTGGACCATTTATCTATGTATGTGTGGTGGGGGGTCTCAACTTCTGTCGCTGTGAATAAGAGGCAGTAAATAATAGAGATCAGACCTCTCGTCCAAGTGTCCAAGCGGCACAGATGCTCGAAAGGGACGGGGAGTGAGACCTGAAGCGACCCGAAGATAGTGCTCACAAAGTGACGGATGTGGAGGTACTGTAAGCCCTCTGTCTTTGTCACGCTCTGGTGTGGAGGGTATAGCCACACCAAGCGTAAGAAGGAAGGGAAAAGACCAAACAAGGGAAACAGTCACCTCCTGCAGGAAACCCTGAAACTAGGTCCTGAATGGCTACCAGTATGAACAGGCCTTAGTAGTAGGAGAGTTCATACACAGGAACCTAATAACAAACTGACCCTATAGAACCCTGCCACTAGTGACAGGGGAAGGAGTCAACCCGTTCCTCCAAAAGGACGGACGAACAGGAGACTCCAGAAGGCAAAACCACAACAGGGAAAAGTAGGATAAACGCAATAGGGAAAATGACACTTATCTTAATACAGATATCGCAGCAACTTGATCTCAGCCGAGAACCACACCACATGCAACAATGTCAGCAGAAAGTATAAACCGCAAGGGATACTGGGAGAGGAAGGGATAAATAGGGGAAAGACAATCACCACACCCACAACAGCTGAGGGGAAGGGGCGTGGTAAACAGCAACCAAATCAAGAGGAAAACATGTCATATTATGTCACTTTTGAAAGTATAGCCAATAGCCTGTAACCTGATACAGGCACGTTTGTGACAGTCTTCAGTATATTCAAATGCTCCTGTAGTTGCTTAAAGGGTTTTAGTGTCAATGTGGAAGTGTTGACGATGTCCGCCAGACAAAAGAGACTCATCGATGACTAGACCCGGATCATTGGGGAGGTTAAGCTGGAGGGAATAGCTGGGTTGTAGAGGAAGGAGATCATGGAGGAGTGCTGCAAGGCTAAGGCAAAGCGCCTATGACAGGGCCATCGGTCCCAGTAGAGGGATGTGAGGGGGCATGGAAGTCCGCTGCCACAACAGGGTATTTTGGTGGACTGGGGCAAACCAGAGCTTTTTGATTTCACGTAAAAAAAAACAAAAAAACGCCCCTTTGCCAAAATCTACTATATAAAGCTGAGTGTATGTATGTATGTGTGTTTTTCTATGTGTGTATGTCAGCTAAAGGAATCTGCACCATCGCAGCACGAAATTTGGCACACAGGTACATCAGGTGTCTGGGAAGGTTTTAGAACAGGTCTCAGCTCTCCAGTACATACCGTTCCTGAGATATTCCAAAAAAAATGCTTTATCCAATAGAAGCCTGGTCACATGCCCCTGATCAGCCAATAGAAGCTCATAGGCAGTTAGTCTCTCACACACAGAGTTTCACACCAGGTTTCCATAACAACCCAGCCATTTTCCTTCACTGCTGTAGGTCTGCTTTAAAGGGGCAGAGTGCTGTGGATGACACTGGTAAAGGGGTATTCTGGTTACCATAACTATAACTTATGTTTTAGACTAACTCATCATCAATCATTACCTAATATAATGTCAATGTCACATATTTACTGTTTAGCAGTAGTAAAAGATGTTTTCTTCCACTGCTACCCATTGTGTTTAAATTATCATAAATTACCATTGCATCGACCTGTAATTCAAGCCACCCTCAAAAGAAGGACTTAAAAGCCCCACCCCCAGGTCCCACTAAACCACGCCCCGACTTGATCAGGTCATGCCCCCTTCCACTCCACAGTCGACAGGCATTGGAAAATGAAGGTAAACATCAACTTCTGTCACCTGCAGGGGTGGGAGGGAGAGTGGCTTTCTCCCATTGGAAGCTATCCCCTAGATAGTGCAATTAAGAACCAATGATGGTTTAAAGCAGGAGGTGCAATATATTTATTGATTTTAAATTTTTTTTTCAATTTTTTCATTCTTTTATATCAACACTAGCTTACTAATACATATATGGGTGCCTCCAATCCAGTCTATTTTCGACTGTGTGATCCATTAGTAAGAATGCTACAAATGGATTAATATAAACATTTTAGAGAATATCAGTAAGAAATTATATACAAGTGAAATAAAGACACCTTTAATATTAATACATGATCAAAGGCACTTTATTTGTATTCATTGAGAATAGTGAAGAATATAAGATAAATAATAAATATAAATAAATATAAATAAAAGCACATTAGGTATCCTGAAGGAATAGAGGACCTCCTGGTTTATTTCAGTATTTGCAGTAATTAAAAACAGTATTTGTAGCAATTAAAAACAAGGATCTGTTTCATGTAGATTTTCTGATAAGGTGGCATCACAGAGACATAACAATCTATAGGAGTAATAATTGAATAGTGAGAAATAGGATGCTGCTGGCAACATTTATAAATACAAGTGTTAAAGAAACTCTGTAGCAACTACTGGCTAAGTCCTTGTGCAGATGGTACAGCGCAGGACATGCGCAGTTAATTGAAATATCGGCTCTGGAGTGTAAGTCCATGCGCAGGCGCCAAGCGGTGAGAGCGGAGCCTGCAGAGGCTAAGGCGGAGCGCAGAAGACTGCAGCACAGTGCGTCACAGGTGAGTAATGTGGATCGGCAACCTCATTGGAGGACGGCAGGAGAACATTTGAGGAGCAGCACCTATCATAGGGAAGAATGACAGTGACGTTCTCAATTCTTAATGGGGGCTCTATCCGTATTGGACAACAGTGATGCCAATCAAAAGGTCCTTGTCTTTAAGTAGGGGTCATTTAGCGTCCATCTTCATGTCTGCCCATTACCCCTGAGGAAGCCAGATTAGCTGGCGAAACGTGTTGGGGGGCAGAAGGAGGTTTTAATCTCTGCTGTTGGTTGCATGCTGTTTATAGTTCAGATAGCACTTTCAAAAATAAGAGAGTATCGATAGGTGCAGTTACCAGTGAAGTAACTGGTGTGGTTAGCTTTAGCATTGTTTGGTGTGGTGGAGTGGGTAAAGTGCACATTCCCACTACCACCTATACACCAGAGCAAGGTATCAGTTGCAGCTAGCAACAACAGTAGTTATTTTAAAGAGTTAGCTCACATAGGAGTTTTAAGAGTAATAATAAAAGTTACATTTCAATTCACTATATTAGTATCTGGGTCAAGAAGGGTTAAAGGCTATAAAGAGCCATGGGAAATGATTAAATATACAAAACCTATACCCAGATAGGGTGGTGTTAGCTTGCGTTTGTTTTCTCCCTGCAGCTCATGCCCAGACTGCACAGTGCTGCTGTCTGAGAGTGAGCTGTTCAAAAGGACATCCCTGTGTCCATTCAGGCCCTGCGCATGATGGAGGACAGGGAGTCTGAAAGCTGGACTCTCCAGCTAAATACTTGACCTCTGGCCACCCTAGGGGCAGGATGATGTTAGGGTGGACAGACATCCGGTTTTAAGCTGGACAGTCCAGTTTTTTGGTTCCCTGTCCTCCGTCTGGCGCAGGGCCTGGACGGACGCAGAGATGGCCACCCTTTCAGTAGCTCACGCTCAGACAGCTTCTTCTCCGTGACTTCACGGATCCAGGGGCGTGGCCTCATGTTTAGGGGTGTGGCTTTATGGGGACCGTGGGCGTGGCTTCACATTTGGTGGTATGGCCGATGAGGTCCGGCTTTCTGGGGTGAAGACAGTGGCCACCCTAGCTGCTGTGAAGGTCACAGTTAAAGGGGAGGGCTCTGTGAATATTGCAGTTAAGGGGCAGGCTGCTGTGCACTGTACAGTTCACTCTCGATATCTTTTAACGACTCACACACAAACATTAAATGAAATAGATTAAATATACTCGGGCAAAGCTGGGTCCTTCTGCTAGTAAAACATATAAAAAATTTATAAAAAAAGAAAAAAAAAATTTGGTATCGCCTCGTCCGTAACAGCTGGCTCTATAAAAATATCACATGACCTAACAGTCTTGTGGGCTTCCCACTGCACAGCCAGGGAGGAGACCAAGTTGGTTGTTTGAATGTTTGGATGTATTGCTCGACGTCCACGCAGATGGACAGCGATTTTAACAGGTCGTCGTTTAGGCGCCAGTGACAAGTGCTCTGCGGTATGGATTGGAAGAAAAGTGTGAGAGTGACAGGGGCGTGATCTGACCAGGAGATGAGCCCAATAGAAACGTCACACATCATCCTCAGGGTCCAGAGGTTGTAGAGGATGGATCGCCGGATAGTGCTACAAAAGTTGGGTGGAGTGAAGGTGGTGGGGTGGAAAGGAGGAACAGCCTAACCGCATTCTCAGAGAAGGTTATATTAAAATCACCTCCCAGGATCCACGCAGCCGAGGGGAGGCTCTGTAGTTTACTGAGGACCTGGCGCACAAACGCTGTGAGGTGTTAGAGGCATAAACTTAGGGTCCCTAGTAAGAGAAGGTGCTCAAACATTCCGACAAGTCCAATCTTCACAGGTCGGTGTGCAACATTCTTATTGAAGAGGATAACTCCCCGGTTTAGGAGCCAGCACTCTGGGCAAGGGTAGGTGACATAATTTAGAACTAGAGTGGGCAGGGATGTCATGGAAATCTTTTCTGTGATCCACGATAAGTCCTGAAATAGTTGTGTGCGGGCCATCCCTAATTCTAAGAACCGGGAGTCTCTGACTTTCAGCATAATGACTTCATCCCGGGTGAAGTTATGAACATAGCAAATAACGTCCCTGGGTTGGGCAGATGATCCCTTGAGCTCTGTGGACCCTGTCCAGCTTAGTAATGTATGACAGGGGGGTCCCCCATAATCAAGGGGTCCCCCATAATCAATCACATGACCTAACCTCTCAGATGACGACCGTAAAAATAAATAAATAAAAACTGTGCTAAAAAAACATTTTTTTTTGTCGCCTTACATCATTAAACGTGCAAGTCCAAGCGATCAAAAAAGGCATATGCCCCTCAAAATAGTACCAATCTAACTATCAACTCATCCCGCAAAAAATACGCCCCTACCTAAAACAATTGCCCAAAAAAATTTAAAAAAACTATGGCTTTCAGACTATGAAGACACTAAACTATGTTTTTTTGCTTAACAATTTATATTATTGTGTAAAACTTAAATTAAAAAAAGTATACATATAAGATATTGCATGGCGGTTTCTTTCAACTTTGTGCGGGCAAGCTCTCAGAGAAGGGGAAGACTCAGCCTAGTATGTAGTCGGGTGTGCAGGGAGTTGATTTACACCGTGAGTTCCCGGACCCGGAGCGTTCTATGTTTTTTGAGCAGTGAGGCTAGTGCAATGCATTGGCCCTCCACCACTGCCTTGTGGGCTTCCCACTGCACAGCCAGGGAGGAGACCAAGTTGGTTGTTTGAATGTTTGGATGTATCGCTCGACGTCCACGCGGATGGACAGCGATTTTAACAGGTCGTCGTTTAGGCGCCAGTGACAAGTGCTCTGCGGTATGGGTTGGGGGAAAATTGTGAGAGTGACAGGGGAGTGATCTGACCAGGAGATGAGCCCAATAGAAACGTCACACATCATCCTCAGGGTCAGAGCATTACCAAAAAAATAGTCTATTCGTGTGTGGAGCTTATGGGGAGGGTGAGTAAAAGGTAAACATTCTGCCCAAGGGGTTATCCACCTCCAGAGATTGTAGAGGATGGATCGCCGGATAGTGCTACAAAAGTTGGGTGGAGTGAAGGGGGTGGGGCGGAAAGGAGGAACAGCCTAACCGCATTCTCAGAAAAGGTTATATTCAATGTCAATGGGGGAGGGTCAATCTTCACAGGGCGGCGTGCAACATTCTTATTGAAGAGGATAACTCCCAGGATCAGGAGCCAGCACTCTGGGCAAGGGTAGGTGACATAATTTAGAACTAGAGTGGGCAGGGATGTCATGGAAATCTTTTCTGTGATCCACGATAAGTCCTGAAAGAGTTGTATGCGGGCCATCCCTAATTCTAAGAACCGGAAGTCTCTGACTTTCAGCATAATGACTTCATCCCAGGGGAAGTTATGAACATAGCAAATAACATCCCTGGGTTGGGCAGATGATCCCTTGAGCTCTGTGGACCCTGTCCAGCTTAGTATTGTATGACAGGGGGGTCCCCCATAATCAAGTTAAAGAGAGCATCCATGGTCGCTTGTAGATCCTCCTCTCCTGGAGGCTCAGGGAGGCCACGGATTCTGATGTTATTCCTCCTCCTGTGGTTGTCTAGGTCTTCCAGGTGACATTGTAGTTCACGGAGCTGCACTACCAGGGAGGACACTGTGGCGTGGAGTTGAGAGACACAGGACTAGAGATGAGCGAAGCGATTCGTCGATTCGTATCGAATCTTGGAAATTTTCAGCTGCGAAGCAAATCCGAATATTAGGTGATTCGCTTCTGCTTTGTACGCATTCGCTACATAGTTTGTCCTATAAGTTATACGCTATTGCTACATATAAGTTACTCTACACGCTGTTGCGTACGAATTCCATTCATTAGCGAACTTTTACTGTTCATTCATTTATCGTGCTCAAAAGCCCAGGAGGAAAGCGGTCACCTGACCTTGTGGGCAGGGCTTGCTCTGATTGGCTCAGGCTCGGTAAGCCAGTGACGCATCACTTCTGCTGCGACTGCTGAGACGAGCAGAAGCACTGTGTGTGAAGTTCTGAGACTCTGAGACCTGTTTTGTGAAAATTGGGGTGTAATTGCTCTGGGAATCCATATTACACATATCAGGGATACTGCAGGGCAAGTGCAGGGCCAGTGCAGGGCTAGTAATTAATCAGGCAGGGAGAGAGAGACCGGGAGAGATAGGGAGGGACAGGGAGAGACAGGGACAAAGACAAAGACCAGCTGCAGGGCCACAGAGTAAAGTGACAAATGTCTGGAACGGATAAGCAAAAAGGGTCCAGTTCCAGCCAGACCTCGAGCTCTAAAAAAAGAAGGTGCCAAAGGACCTGTAGCCGGAGCTCCTACTTGTATTTTTTTTGAGGGGGCATTTTTGTACTGGCACATAGTATGAGGGAGATTGTATTGCACCTGCATGCATTATAAGGGGAATCTTTTGTATTAGCACAGATTATAAGGGTGCATTTCTGTGCTGACATGCATAATAGAGCATTTTTTGTACTAGCATACATTATAAGGAAGTATATTTTGTACTGGCACACATTAGGGGGCACTTTTCTACTCTCACATATTATAAAAAGAATTTTTGCTACTGGGGGCCATTATGGTGAGCTTTATTACTACTGGGGGACTATGGAGAACATGATTACTAGTATGGGCACTAGTTACAACTGGGACATAGTGGGGACATTATTTCTGTTGGAGACTCTATTACTACTAAGTGCATTCTGGAAGATAATTAATACTATTGGTGGGACTTTTGGGACCACTAATAGTGTGGGGGGCAACCTGGAACAGCTTAGCACAATTATTTTTGGGGGACACTATGTTTACAGCACTATTACTATCAGGGACACTATTTGCTGGGCACAGTTATGTTTTTAGGGCACTGTGTGCCAATAGTTATTGAAAGGGCAATATCTGTGTGCTCTAGTACTGGGGAGAAAAAAAGGTATGGGGTGGCAGGATGTTGTGTTCAGAAGGTGGGAGGATGATGGAAACGTAGCAAACTTTTGTCAAACTCTGCAAAGACGAGATGGCTGACAGAAATCATCATGACGGTCTGGTTCGAATAGAGAAGATGAGGAAAGAGAACATCTACAAAAGAGGAGACGTCAATGGATTTAAGAGTTATTCAGCGTTGTGTTGCACTGTATGTTTTGTATTGCTGTATGGAATGTTAGGAGGGAAAAGGTTAAAGGGGGTTCTGAAGTTCTTTTAAACTGATGATCTATCCTCTGGATAGATCATCAGCATCTGATCGGCGGGGGTCCAATACCCGGGACCCCCGCCGATTAGCTGTTTGAGAAGGCAGTGGTGCTCCAGGAGCGCCGTGGCCTTCTCTGTGTTTCCCTCAGGCCCAGTTGTTTAATATTTCCATTGGAGAGATTTGCCTGGCTCGTTCCCTGTATGAGGAGTAAATCATGAAGTGAGCTGGATTTTTCTTTATTGACTCGAATGACATCATGACTAGTATCACTGGCCTAGGCGGGGCTAAGCTCCATTTAAGTGAACATAGCTTAGCCCTGCCCAGGCCAATGATACTTGTTGTGATGTCACTGGGCCTGCGGTATACAGTGAGAAGGCTGCAGCGCTCCTGGAGCTGATCAGAGGGGGTCCCGGGTGTCTGACCCCCACCGATCAGATGCTGATAATCTATCCTGAGGATAGATCATCAGTTTAAAAGAACTGCAGAACCTCTTTAAGTTGAGAATTTGGCATGGGGAGATGGCACTATTTTTGACTCAGGCAGCAGAAAGGTTAGGTGCACCCTTGTACTGTATTGAATGTAATATAGTACATATATACATCTTTCTTGAGGTGGAACAGATGCACTTCTAGTTTCATATTATTTGGAACGCATACCTCTTCTAGTTATGTGCTCCGTGGAACGCATTTGATGCTGGAACATCAGTAAATCTAGGTGAGCGGAAGACACCTTGTTAGGGGAGATCATCTGTATAGTAAACCGCAAATCAGAGGATACCCACATCATCAGTGGGTGGCAGTCCTTTCATGATGAATCATAGAAGGCTATAAATCAGGGATGCTCAACCTGCAGCCCTCCAGCTGTTTCAAAACTACAACTCCCAGCATGCCTGGACAGTCTACAGTTATCAGCCTACAGCAGGGCATGGTGGGAGTTGTAGTTTTACAACATATATTATATATTATTATATATGTATATGTATTAATATTGTGTATTTTATACACTATCCTGTGATTACTTTTTTATTATTCATTATATTTTTTTATTCATTATTTTTTATTTTTCTCTATTACTACTATTATTATTTTTTAATGGGCTATATTGATATCTATTTGATCTATTAAAGGAGTATATATACAGTACTGTTGTAAAGCCTTCAGTGTGTTCTGACAAATGTGTGGCATTCATTTCGGTGGCTACCCTGCTACACTGCGATACTTGGGCATGCAGCATGTGTCTATCCAAAATGACTTTGTAGCCGTTCCCTAACAGGTGCAGTACAGATTTCCTTTTGGTGCAATTCTATGATTTCTTTAGAATCTTAATTAGACATGGGGGAAGGGAGGAAAGCATTTAGTTTCACTTTCAGGCTGCATTTTAGTAACAGCAGAAATCAGGCCATTTACAGGAAATGTGTGCAGGGAGGAGGGAGATCTGCAGACTGAAGATGAGAGCACAGAGATTCTAAGAAGAAAGAAATAGTGCATTGTACAATGGTCAATTTAGGGTATGGATGCATGGCGACATGTTCACTTTCTTGGCAGTTTACATTTCATGTAATGTTTTCGTATTAATAGTGTCGCAATGTGACATATGACATGCTTAGATGAGATAGTTGCAAAATAATCCAGACGATTTTGTGTTGCAGGTCACATGTCCCATGAACTTCCCATCCTTTGAGTTTAAAGGGGTTGTCCAAGTTATTTTTTTGTCCTTTGTATGTTTCTAACTAGTCAAATACAACAGCTTTTCCATACACTTTCTGCTTGTAAAGCTGCTGGTTTCTAAGGTTTTAATGAAGGTCACATGACCTGTGATGTCAGCTTGCCTCCCTGCTAATCTTATATTCATGCACAGAGCCTGTACACGAGACGGCCACGCCCCCCCTGCTCTGCCGCTGCTGCTATCTGCTCTCTCCCTGGATTCTTTCAGATAAAACATTAACCCCTTCAGCCAGGACACACTGAAGGCTTTACAACAGCAGCTGCAGATGTAAAGAGACACAGGATCTGCCCTCCTCACTAGAGATGAGCGAGCATACTCGTCTGATCTTGGTGCTCGTTCGAGTATTAGGGTACTCGTAAGTGCTCGCTGCTCGGACGAGTATCTCGCCATGCTCGAGGAAATGGCAACTTCCGCATCGTGCTTTTTTGGCGACTATAAACTCAGCCAATCACAAGCCAGGAGACTCTGCGGTACACCCAGCATCATGTGGGGCCCTTACATGTCGATAGCAGGGGTTGGCTGGCCTGATCAGGAGACCCTGGAATATACTAGTGACTGGCCGCGGTGCTCGGCTCAGATGCCGTCTGGATGTCGTTAGGGATAGAGCTGCTGCGTTTCAGGGAGAGTGTCAGGGCCTGCATTTAGTTCTCTGTTAGGCAGGAATCACCCACAAAGAACCCAACAGCCCTTCTAAGCGCTACAAGAATTTTTTTTTTTGTCTCCTGGCTTGGATGGCTGGCACTAGTAGTGCAGCTATTGCGATATATAACTCCCTTTTTTTATGTTATATCTCAGTAATACAAATCCATTGCACACAGCAGTGTGGAACCATTCTGTGTGTCACAGTTCAGTACACTCACTATTTTCTGTCCAGGTGACACTTTCTGTACGTCACTGAATACAACAAAGTCTTTTGCTGTCACGTATATAGCTTGATCCCAAAAATCTCTGTGCGACATTTGTCTGGGTCTCAGTCTAAATAGCCACCATTAACAGGGTGTGAGTTAGGTCTACGATAGTTCCTGCACGTCACGTTCCCAAAAAACAAAACAAAACAAAGAATATTTTAAAAAAATATATAAAAAAAATAGTTTTTTTGTTGTTTTAGCTCAGTGATACAAATCCATTTCACTCAGCTGCGTGGAACCATTCTGTGTGTCACAGTTCAGCACACTCACTCCAATCCGTATTTTCTGTCCAGGTGACACTTTCTGTACGTCACTGAATACAACCAAGTCTTTTGCTGCCTGTCACGTATATAGCTTGATCCCAAAAATCTCTGTGCGACATTTGTCTGGGTCGCAGTCTAAATAGCCACCATTAACAGGGTGTGAGTTAGGTCTACGATAGTTCCTGCACGTCATGTTCCCAAAAAAACAAAACTAAAAAAAAAAAATATATAAAAAAAATATATTAAAAAAATAGTTTTTTTTGTTGTTTTAGCTCAGTGATACAAATCCATTTCACACAGCTGCGTGGAACCATTCTGTGTGTCACAGTTCAGCACACTCACTCCAATCTGTATTTTCTGTCCAGGTGACACTTTCTGTACGTCACTGAATACAACCAAGTCTTTTGCTGTAACGTATATAGCTTGATCCCAAAAATCTCTGTGCGACATTTGTCTGGGTCGCAGTCTAAATAGCCACCATTAACAGGATGTGAGTTAGGTCTACGATAGTTTCTGCACGTCACGTTCCAAAAAAAACAAAACTAAAAAAAAATATATATAAAAAAATATATATAAAAAATAGTTTTTTTGTTGTTTTAGCTCAGTGATACAAATCCATTTCACACAGCTGCGTGGAACCATTCTGTGTTTCACAGTTCAGCACACTCACTCCAATCCGTATTTTCTGTCCAGGTGACACTTTCTGTACGTCACTGAATACAACCAAGTCTTTTGCTGCCTGTCACGTATATAGCTTGATCCCAAAAATCTCTGTGCGACATTTGTCTGGGTTGCAGTCTAAATAGCCACCATTGACAGGGTGTGAGTTAGGTCTACGATAGTTTCTGCACGTCACGTTCCCAAAAAAACAAAACTAAAAAAAAAATATATAAAACAAAATATATAAAAAAAATGTTTTTTTGTTGTTTTAGCTCAGTGATACAAATCCATTTCACACAGGTGCGTGGAACCATTCTGTCTGTCATAATTCAGTACACTCACTACAATCCGTATTTTCTGTACAGGTGACACTTTCTTTACGTCACTTAATTAAACCAGACTGAACAAGTTTGTGGGTTTCAGTACACCAGGCCCATTTATTTTTTATTTTTTATATAATACTCTTATATACAGAAAATGTTGAACCCCAGGGCTAAGGGTCGAGGACGTGGGCGTGGGCATTCAATTACTGCAGGGGGCAGAGGCCGTGGTCCTGGGCAGGGTGAGACAGTACCTGCTGATGAGGGAGCAGGGGAACGCCGCGGAGCTACACTCCCTAGCTTCATGTCTCAACTTACAGGGACACGTGGTAGAGGACTGTTGAAACCAGCTGATCTCGTGGATTGCGGACAATGCTTCAAGTAATTTGTCCACCAGTCAGTCTTCCACGCAGTCCACCCACGTTACCCAAGGGAGCACTCCTCTGGCTCCTCCACCTCAACCTCCTTCCCCCAAGTCTGCCCCCTCCCAGGAAAATTTGGAATGCGATCCGGCATACTCTCAGGAACTGTTTTCTGGACCCTTCCCAGAGTCACAAACCACTTCTCAGGTTGCTGCTGACCTCGTTCCCGATGCCCAAGTTTTCCAACTGTCGCAGTCTGTGGGTGATGATGATGATGATGACAATGTTGAGTTAGTGGAAGAAGTTTGTAAAGAGGTGTCGGACGATGAGGAGACACGGTTGTCAGACAGTGGTGAAGTTGTTGTCAGGGCAGGAAGTCCGAGGGGGGAGCAGACTGAGGAATCGGAGGATGACGAGGTGACTGACCCAAGCTGGGTTGATATGCCGAGTGAAGACCAGTGCTGCACCAGAACAGGTTGTAAGAGGCAGTATTGTGGCCAGAGGGAGAAGCAGGGCCAGAGCTGGTGCATCATCAGCAACTGTTTCACGTAGTGAAGCTCCCGTGGCGAGGCCTAGATGTTCACAAGTCTGGAGGTTCTTTAAAGAAAGTGAGGATGACCGACGGACTGTGGTGTGCAACCTGTGCCACACCAGGATCAGCAGGGGTGCCACCACTACTAGCCTAACCACCACCAGCATGCGCAGGCATATGAGTGCTAAACACCCCACTCAATGGAACCAAGGCCGTTCACCACCTCCTGCGGGTCACACCACTGCTCCTTCCCCTGTGTCACTCGCTGCCTCTGCTAGTCAACCCCCTGTGTCACTCGCTGCCCCTGCTAGTCAACCCCCTGCCCAGGACCCCAGCATGAGCGCCTCCCGCCGGAAAACCACACCTTCGCCTCCATGATCCTCAACAGTGTCCACCAACGTGTCCCAGCGCAGCGTTCAGCTGTCTTTACAGCAGACGCTGGAGCGCAAGAGGAAATACAGTTCCACCCACCCACATGCCCAAGCCCTCAATGTCCACATCTCCAAATTGCTTAGCCTGGAGATGCTCTCCTATAGGCTGGTAGAGACCGAGGCCTTTCGCAATCTCATGGCGGTATTCGGTCCCCAGCCGCCACTATTTTTCCCGATGTGCCGTCCCAGCCCTACACCAGCACGTGTCACAGAACATCATCCGTGCCCTGACCAACGCTGTTTCTGAGAAGGTCCACCTAACCACGGACACGTGGACAAGTGCTGCCGGGCAGGGACACTATATCTCACTGACGGCACATTGGGTTAACTTGGTGGAGGCTGGGACCGAGAATGACCCTGGGGCCGCTCATGTACTGCCCACACCAAGGATTGCGGGGCCTACCTCGGTCACGGTCTCTCAGACGTACTATGCCTCCTCCTCCTCCGACCCCTCCTCCACCGAATCACCATCCGTGGGCACGGCGCCTTCAGTCGGTAGCTCTAGGCGCAGCAGCAGTGCCGTAGGTAAGCGCCAGCAGGCGGTGCTCAAACTGCTGAGCTTAGGTGACAAAAGGAACACCGCCCAAGAGCTGTTACAGGGCATCACGGCGCAGACCGATCTGTGGCTGGCACCGCTGAACCTCAAGCCAGGCATGGTTGTGTGTGACAACGGGCGTAACCTGGTGGCGGCTCTGCAACTCGGCAGACTGACACATGTGCCATGCCTGGCCCACGTGTTCAATATAATAGTTCAGCGGTTCCTCAAGACATACCCCAATCTGTCTGATTTGCTCACCAAGGTGCGCCGCATCTGTGCGCATTTCTGCAAGTCCACCACAGATGCTGCCACTCTCCGGGCAGCGCAGCGCCGCCTACAACTGCCCGCTCACCGACTGTTGTGCGACGTGCCCACGAGATGGAATTCCACATTAAACATGTTATCCAGAGTTTACCAGCAGCGCAGAGAAATTGTAGACTGCCAGATGTCAACTTCCACCAGAACTGGTAGTCAGGTCAGTCAGATTCCTCAAGTCTACAATGAGGAGTGGACGTGGATGTCTGATATCTGCCAGGTGTTGAGCAACTTTGAGGAGTCAACACAGATGGTCAGCGGCGATGCCGCCATTATCAGCCTCACCATCCCGCTGCTTTGCCTGTTGAAAAACTCACTGCTCAGCATCAAGTCGGATGCTTTGCGCTTGTCACAAGAGATGGTGGAGGAAGATACGTCGCTTGATAGCCAGAGCACCCTCCGGTCTGTTTCTCAGCGCGTATCGGAGGAGGGGCATGAGGATGAGGAGGAAGAGGAGGAGAATGTCGACGAGACAGTAGAGGGTACCAGTGCTCAGTCCTTAACTCTTGAGCGTGTATGGGCTGAAGAGGAGGACTTGGAGGAGGAGGAAATGGAGAATCAGGCCAGTGAGGAGAGGGAATTCTTACGTGTTGGGACTCGGGCGCACATGGCAGACTTCATGTTAGGCTGCCTATCCTGTGACCCTCGCTTTAGAAGAATTTTTTCAAACAACGATTACTGGGTGTTCACTCTTCTGGACCCACGGTACAAGCAGAACCTTTCCACTCTCATCCCTGCAGAGGAAAGGAGTATGAGAGTGAATAGATATCAACAGGCCATGGTGCACAAGCTGAGACAATTCTTCCCATCTGACGCCGCTAGCGGCAGAGGGCATGGTTCTGTGGGCCAAGTAGCGGGGGAGAGGAGGAAAGCAGGCAGCTTGTCCAGCACTGGCAGGGGAACGCTCCCCAAGGCCTTTGCCAGTTTTATGTCACCCCAGCAAGACACTGTCACCTGTCCCCAGTCTAGGCAGAGTAGGGGGGAGCTGTACAGAAAGATGGTGAGGGAGTACCTAGCTGACCATACCAACGTCCGTAGTGATCACTCTGCTCCATACAACTACTGGGTTTCAAAGCTGGACACGTGGCCTGAACTGGCGCTGTACGCCTTGGATATGCTGGCCTGCCCTGCCGCTAGCGTGCTGTCAGAGTGGGTATTCAGTGCAGCTGGTGGCGTCATCAGCGATAAGCGTACACGCCTGTCAACTGACAGGCTGTCGCTAATTAAAATGAACAAAGCCTGGATTTCACCGGAATTCAAATCTCCTCCGGGGGAAAGCAGCTAAAGATTAACATTACTTATGTATCCGATTCCTCTTCTCTACTCTCTACTCTCCTACTCCTCCTCCTACTCCTCCTCCTCCTCCATATCGTCTTTGCCTAACGCTGACCAAAAAAACACCATTTTTCAGAGGTCCAACTGGCCCTCTCTTCAAACAATTTTTCCGGAGGTCCACCTACAGGCCCTCTCTTCAAACAAATTTTCCGGAGGTAATACCCCTTTAAATTTTATTTTCGGCCCTTGACGTTGGTTCAGTCGGACAATGTGGCCCCCACTCAGAAAACATTGTGCACCCCTGATCTATACTGAACGTCACTTTTAAAAATACGTCATTTTCCTCTCTTTCTCTCATTTGTCTGGGTTGCAATTAAGCAGATCACGTCTGCCTAATCTAATAGTTTCCGTGTAATTGCTCCATACTGCACGTCTTTTTCCTCTCTTTCTCTCTCTCCAAACAATTTTTCCGGATAGGTGCCGTATACGGTATTAAACTCAGAAGAATACATACCGTACCGGTTGATGCTAGAGTTTTTCCAAATCCATCTGGCTGTTGTCACCACCACACCCGCTAGCCCAGGGGGCACTCCTCTGACTCTATCAGCTCAACCTCCTTCCCCCCAGCCTGCCCGGATAGGGGACGTATTAGATATTGTACTGATGTTTTTTTTGGTTCTTCTTTTAATTGCCTCCTGACCTGTCATAGGCAGAGCATGGACACGTCCCCTTAGCTGCAGTAGGAAAGACACTCCCCTGGCCAGAGCAAGCTCTTTTTCCTTTTCCGTGTTCGAAAAATCCATGAAATATATGGTCCCAAGATAGGGGACGTATACGATTTTAAACTGAGAAGAATCGATACCACACATGCCCCAGTAGGAGAATTTGGGGTAATGGTGGGATTAGGCAGCCTCAGAGGCATCCATGCATGCTGCCCCTCCTGTTTCCTGTCCATTGCCGTGGTGTTTCCATCGTTTTCTGATGTTTCCAGGTTTTTACCCAGCCTTCCCTAGGCAGAGCCTTGGTCCCCTGCAAAAATGCTCGAGTCTCCCATTGACTTCAATGGGGTTCGTTATTCGAAACGAGCACCCGAGCATCGGGAAAAGTTCGACTCGAATAACGAGCACCCGAGCATTTTAGTGCTCGCTCATCTCTACTCCTCACCCTAGAGACACAGAGCTGATACTGGAGCTGATCTGGAGGAGATGCAAAAAAGAAGGTAGGGGGAAGATCCTGTGCACACCTCACAACTTTTGAAAATTGCACAGAGGGACAATGTGTGCGGCGCGCATCATGGCAGTTTTTTTCATACTAGGCCACACCTCTAACTCCGCCCAAAGCATAATTACTAGAGCCCCTGCGGCAATTTTTTTTCTTGGGCTTCATTGTCCATATAAACATTAGCACATGAATCATCAGATTACAGATATTCTAAATTGCACCAAATAATGAAGTTCTGGTCTAATATACAGGTAGAAACCACACAAACACTTTAGTAAGGAGCAATTTAATACATTTAGTAATGCACATTTATGCATTAATTCCCCAGGTCAAAAAGAGGGACATTTAAGGATAAAAGAGGGACAGAGGGACTTGGGCCAAAAAGAGTGACTGTCCCTGGCCACCAGCCTTTCATTTTGATCTTTTGCTGCTTTTATAGTCCTTTTACAATCTTTATTAACCCTTTTGTAGTTATTAAAGGCTATGGCAGACCCCTCTGATTTGTATATTTTAAATGCCCTTTGTTTTTCATGTATTGCCCTTTTAACATCCGCATTAAGCCACGCAGGGTTTAATTTTAAGCGTTTGTATTTGTTCCCCCTAGGAATAAATTCTGCAGTATAGTTACCCAGTGTAGATTTGAAGGTCTCCCATTTATCATCTGTGTCACTACTTGACAACAGCTGCTCCCAGTCTATGTCCTGGAGTGCGGCCCATAACCCTGGGAAATTGGCCTTTTTAAAATTAAATGTTTTTGATCTCCCAGCATGTTTATGCTTTCTACACTTTAGGATAAAAGTAACTATATTGTGGTCACTATTACCAAGGTTTTCCCAAACACACCTCCAGGCTGTGTAAGGGCTATTTGAACAAGAAGGAGAGTGATGTGGTGCTACACCAGATGACCTGGCCTCCACAGTCACCAGACCTGAACCCAATCGAGATGGTTTGGGGTGAGCTGGACCGCAGAGTGAAGGCAAAAGGGACAACAAGCGTTAAGCATCTCTGGGAACTCCTTCAAGACTGTTGGAATACCATTTCAGGTGACTACCTCTTGAAGCTCATCAAGAGAATGCCAAGAGTGTGCAAAGCAGTAATCAAAGCAAAAGGTGGCTACCTTGAAGAACCTAGAATATAAGACATATTTTCAGTTGTTTCACACTTTTTTGTTAAGTATATAATTCCACATGTGTTAATTCATAATTTTGATGCCTTCAGTGTGAATCTACAATTTTCATAGTCATGAAAATACAGAAAACATTTTGAATGAGAAGGTGTGTCCAAACTTTTGGTCTGTACTGTATATATATATATATATATATATTCTTGACTATGAAAATTGTAAATTGGTTGTGGAATGGTTTTTGCAACTGCACTTGGGGACACTTTCAAAGTTTTCCCAATTTTTCGGACTGACTGACCTTCATTTCTTAAAGTAATGATGGCCACTCGTTTTTCTTTACTTAGCTGCTTTTTTTCTTGCCATAATACAAATTCTAACAGTCTATTCAGTAGGACTATCAGCTGTGTATCCACCTGACTTCTGCCCAACACAACTCATGGTCCCAACCCCATTTATAAGGCAAGAAATCCCACTTATTAAACCTGACAGGGCACACCTATGAAGTGAAAACCATTTCAGGTGACTACCTCTTGAAGCTCATAAAGAGAATGCCAAGAGTGTGCAAAGCAGTAATCAAAGCAAAAGGTGGCTACTTTGAAGAACCTAGAATATAAGACATATTTTAGTTGTTTCACACTTTTTTGTTAAGTATATAATTCCACATGTGTTAATTCATAGTTTTTGATGCCTTCACAATTTTCATAGTCATGAAAATACAGAACACTCTTTGAATGAGAAGGTGTGTCCAAACTTTTGGTCTGTACTGTACTATATATATATATATATATATATATATATATATATATATATATTTATTTATATATACAGTATATATAATGTTTTTTTTATTTTATTTTATTTTTTTTAAAATAATTTCAAATAAAAGGTGATTTTCCTATTCAATCCTGATTAAGAGTGTGCCTAGCTCTTTCTTTACATATCGGCGAAAGGGTGAGCCATAGGCAAGTGCACCTCACTTTCATCATCTAAGGTGGTGAGCCACTAACTTAATATTACCTTTTAATATTGATGACCTATCCTAAGGATAAATCATCAATAACAGATCGGCACCCATGCTGATCCGCTGTATGAAGGGAAGGCTCTTGCAGTGCACGTGTGTTGTCTCCCATCTCTCTTACTGCTAGCCATAGCAGCATTTGTGAAAAATAATTCCATTAAAGGGGTTATCCAAGTTCTGAAAAAAAAAAATATAGTACTTTAAATCTGATGGGCAGCAATATATAACTAAGTTAGGCACGTTTTAGGCAAAAAAAAAAATCTATATTTCCACATTTCCCTGGTTCTCTTCTGGTCTTTGTTTACCTGCAGTAATAACAATCTTTGCCCCTCCCCCTGCTCTGCAAGTGCTGCCCTGAGTGACATGTCTGCTTGGATACTCAGCAGCATGTTGTGTGCGTAGGACTACAAGTCCCAGCTGTACAATGACACTGCTGATACACACAGGATCTTCCCCCTACCTTCTTCTTTGCATCTCCTCCAGATCAGCTCCAGTATCAGCTCTATGTCTGTAGGGTGAGGAGGGCAGATCCTGTGTCTCTTTACATCTGCAGCTGCTGTTGTAAAGCCTTCAGTGTGTTCTGGCTGAAGGGGTTAATGTTTTATCTGAAAGAATCCAGGGAGAGAGCAGACAGCAGCAGTGGCAGAGCAGGGGGGCGTGGCCAGCACAGTGACGTCTCGTGTACAGGCTCTGTGCATGAATATAAGATTAGCAGGGAGGCAAGCTGACATCACAGGTCATGTGACCTTCATTGAAACCTTAGAAACCAGCAGCTTTACAAGCAGAAAGTGTATGGAAAAACTGTTGTATTTGACTAGTTAGAAACATACAAAGGACAAAAAAATAACTTGGACAACCCCTTTAAACTCAAAGGATGGGAAGTTCATAGGACATGTGACCTGCAACACAAAATCGTCTGGATTATTTTGCAACTGTCTCATCTAAGCATGTCATATGTCACATTGCGACACTATTGATACGAAAACATTACATGAAATGTAAACTGCCAAGAAAGTGAACATGTCGCCATGCATCCATACCCTAAATTGACCATTGTACAATGCACTATTTCTTTCTTCTTAGAATCTCTGTGCTCTCATCTTCAGTCTGCAGATCTCCCTCCTCCCTGCACACATTTCCTGTAAATGGCCTGATTTCTGCTGTTACTAAAATTCAGCCTGAAAGTGAAACTAAATGCTTTCCTCCCTTCCCCCATGTCTAATTAAGATTCTAAAGAAATCATAGAATTGCACCAAAAGGAAATCTGTACTGCACCTGTTAGGGAACGGCTACAAAGTCATTTTGGACAGACACATGCTGCATGCCCAAGTATCGCAGTGTAGCAGGGTAGCCACCGAAATGAATGCCACACATTTGTCAAAAAATGCAAAAAATCCAATAGTGCTGAATTTTGTTTGATTCTGGGGTCGCGGTCACACTGGAAAATGTGCAATTTGTGCTACAACCCCCTTTATTTCAATGGCTGCCCTGCTATTCTGTGATACATGTGTCATGCCCAATATCACTGTGTAGCTATACCTTTAAACAAAGGAAAGATACTCCTCCCTACAAAGGACAAGACTTGAGTAAGTTGGGTAAAATCAACTCCTATGTCAGACCCCATGCCTGTATAAATAGGTGGTATATAGGATTGCCACCTTTTCTAACACAAAATACTGGTGAAGTTTAGTCAGTTAAAAAGAGGTGTGGTTTGGGGGAGTGGCTTAACAGTTTGTTATTTGACAACAATGGTTTGATTATAGTTTGAGTTGGGCACTAGAGATTAGCAAACCAGTTCGTAATGAACCCGGTTCCTTACAAAGTTTGCAAAATTAAATTCGCCATCCAAAACCGAACCATTTCTGGTTCGCTTCAGAAAGAATTTACAGTGCCCTTTGCATGTTGGTGGGAAAAAGCACTAGAGAGGAAGAAGAAGGATGCTCACATGATCCCAAGAGGAAGTGCTTCCCCTGATTGGCTCACAGGCCAACAGACATTCTGGATGAGCCAGTCAGTGCTGCAGCAGTGCCCTTGCAGAACAAGCAGAATGTCATTCTGTGTTGCGATGTGAATGAGGCTGGATGGGTCTTACAGTGTCTGACAGAACACGACCTTAGGGACAGTTTACAGTCACAATCAAGCTGCTATTCTACTGTCATGGACACTGAAGGGAAAGGGTAGAATGAAGAATTGTGTAGAATAGAGTGCTGTATCCTGAAATACACTGCAAAGCATTGAAATTGTTAATGTCACTGTATTTCATGTATTATGTGCATGTACCACTAATCCTATAAGGTTGTATAGGGAGTGAGAGGTCCCATGTCAGGGCTGGCTCCACCCTTCCTCTCTAGAAGGAAGATTCTGGATGACTCCTGGGGAGTGAACACCTCAGAGCAGCAAGGAGCAGCTCCTGTTGGGAGATTCCATTTCCCTACAGCCTAAAAAAACGTATGTGCCAGTCCTCAGAAGGGGAGAGATCTACAGAAGGTTTAGTTGACTGAAAAGGATTGCAGACTCTGGCAAAGAAGTTAATCACTGCTAATATGGTTACAGCCTCCTCTGCATGTGGTGGGAACACTGTAAGCTACAAGCTAAACACAGCATAACCAAACAACAGGAGGGCCCCATTTTCAGAAACTGTATTGCTCTGTGTGACGTACCCACACACTCGAGGTCACATCACGGGGTGTAATTACGCTATGGGGCCTATCAATTTACCACATAAATCCCACCCACCTATCCAAGATGACATATTTACGCTAAATTTACTCCCCAAGCTCACCCCTACTTAACGCTGCCACCACCTATACTTCTATGAGTTATCTACCAACAATAACTACAAGCCTAGATTTATAGATATCCCTAACGTTATCTCTTCGGAAACTTAGATTCTCTAAGGCTACAAGTAGAGACTTATTAAGTTTTAAAGATTTAATATACAAAAGTACAGTGCATACTCATCTGGAATATGCTGTTCAGTTCTGGGCTCCGGTTTATAGGAAGGATGTCCTGGAGCTGGAAAGGGTGCAGAGACGGGCAACTAAACTGATAAGGGGCATAGAGCATCTTAGCTATGAAGAAAGATTGAAGGAGTTAAACTTGTTTAGTCTTGAGAAGAGACGTATAAGGGGGGACATGATCAACCTGTATAAGTATATAAATGGCCCATACAAAAAATATGGTGAAAAACTGTTCCAGGTAAAATCCCCTCAAAAGACAAGGGGGCACTGCCTCCGCCTGGAGAAGCAAATGGTTCAGACTCCAGGGGCGACAAGCCTTCTTTACTATAAGAACTGTGAATTTGTGGAACAGTCTACCGCAGGAGCTGGTCACAGCAAAGACAGCTGAGGGCTTCAAAACAGGCTTAGATAAATTCTTAGAGAAAAAGAAGGTTACCACATATTAAGAAATGTAGAGTCATGTCTTAAGGTTACCCGTCCCCCTCCCCTTCATCACTCCTACCCCCACCCTTGGTTGAACTTGATGGACATGTGTCTTTTTTCAACCGTATTAACTATGTAACTATGTAACTATGTAACATAAAAATAAGTCAGGTAAAAAAGGTAATAAAACAATATACATACAAAAAAGTACAAACAGTATAAAATAAAAAGGATAAAAATGAATAATCTTACTACTGAAGGGATATACAACTGTTGGGTTCAGCAAGAAAGTGGTTGGGCAGTCTCTCCAATGACGATGGATCCCCAAAAAACTGACACTGTGCATTTGCATGCCCCCATAATTTATAGATGGTGGGTCTTCCTCCCACCTCCCAGCTTGTGAGATCACAGATAATGGGAGGTTCCCATGCTAATGCAATACACCGCCCCTCCTCAGTGAGACACATTTCTTTGGTGAGTTATTATAAATTCCCATAACTCTGAAAATGAGGGTGGAACAATTGCGCCATTACCTCCAATCCACTGGGCACCTCGTTAGCTTTCACCCCGTACAAGAGGGGTCTATGCTCAGGAATAGAGGTGGTAGGTGATTTAGAGGTGTTCCTGAAGTCCCATCTACTCAAGATTAACCAGGATGATGGAGCTAGCCTCTCTGACCATAATCTGTGAGTTGGGACTCAGAATTATGGATGGTGTCCAGATTATTTAATAAATATGAGAAACATAGAAGATTGACGGCAGAAAAAGACCACCTGGTCCATCTAGTCTGCCCTTTTATTATCCTTTTATTGTTATCTTAGGATAGATACATGTTTATCCCAGGCATGTTTAAATTCAGTTACTGTGGATTTATCAACCACCTCTGCTGGAAGTTTGTTCCAAGCTTCTACTACTCTTTCAGTGAAATAATATTTTCTAATGTTGTTCTTGCTTTGTCCCCCAACTAACCTCAGATTGTGCCCCCTTGTTCTTGTGTTCAGTTTCTTATTAATAACCCTTTCCTCCTGAACATTATTCAGTCCTTTAACATATTTAAAGGTTTCAATCATGTCCCCCCTTTCTCTTCTTTCCTCCAGACTATACATATTAAGAACTCGGAGTCTTTCTTGATAAGTTCTATGCTTTAGACCTTCCACCATTTTTGTAGCTCTTCTTTGGACCCGTTCTATTTTAGCAATATCCTTTTGCAGGTGAGGTCTCCAGAATTGAACACAGTATTCCAGATGTGGTCTAACTAGAGCTCTATACAGAGGGATCACAATCTCCCTCTTTCTGCTCGTTATACTTCTAGCTATGCAGCCAAGCATACGATTTGCTTTCCCTACCGCCTGGCTGCATTGGTTACTCATTTTGAGGCTGTCAGAGATGACTACCCCCAAATCCTTCTCGTCTGAGGTCTTTGTTAGCACAGAACTGCCAATATGATACTCAGATAGAGGATTTCTTCTCCCCAAGTGCATTATTTTACATTTGGACACATTGAACTGAAGTTTCCATTGTTTTGACCACTTATCTAATAAAGATAAATCATTCTACATATTATCGATACCTCCTGGAACATCAACCCTATTACACACTTTTGTGTCATCAGCAAACAAGCAAACCTTCCCTACCAAGCCGTCCCTTATGTCACTTACAAACATGTTATAGAGCAGGACCCAGAACAGATCCTTGTGGTACCCCACTTGTAACCAGCCTCTGCTCAGAATACGCTCCATTAACAACAACCCTCTGGTATCTGTCCTTCAGCCAACTGCAGATCCACTGAACTATCCAGGGGTTAAGTCCAATTTTTAATAACTTCTCTATCAGCTCTTTATGGGGAACCGTATGAAAAGCTTTACTGAAATCCAGGTAGGCGATATCCACAGCACCACCTTCATCCAGCACTTTAGTTACATAGTCAAAGAAATCAATGAGATTAGTCTGACATGATCGGCCCTTAGTAAAGCCATGCTGGTTTGGGTCCATCAAGTTGTTTGTTGTTAGATGGTCAATTATCTTCTTTTTTAGTAGAGTTTCCATCATTTTTACCACTACAGATGTCAAGCTGACTGGCCTATAGTTACTAGCTTCTTCTCTACTACCCTTCTTGTGAATGGGTACAAAATTGGCCATTCTCCAATCATCAGGAAAATCTCCTGTAAGAAGGGACTGGTTATACAGATCAGTCAGGGGGCCAACAATCACAGATTGGAGTTCTTTAAGAACTCTGGGGTGGATGCCATCCGGACCCATTGCCTTATTTAACTTCAGCCGGACAAGTTCCTGTAGAACATCAGCCTCTGAAAACACTGGGGCTGAAACTTTACAACTAGAGGCAATGCTATGTCCAGCCATGTTCTGATTATGACATACCCGTCAGGGCCTCTACTATGTTCCTACTTTTGCATGTGGACGCACAAGGGATATTCCAATCAACATCAGGCATGTTGAATTCTCCCATAACTACAATATCTCCCTTTACTGCCATTTGGGTAATCTCGTCCACCAGCATAATGTCATGCTCTTCAGATTGCCCTGGAGGCCTATAGATAGCACCTACTCTTGTAACAGATCCCTTTTATTTTGCAAGCAGACCCAGGGAGTCTACAACTCCTTACATGAATTTTGGATCGCTGTTGATCTTATGGTATCTTTAACATAAATGGCGACCCCACCCCCCCTTTTCTCCACCCTATCTTTTCTATACAAAGTGTATCCCGGAATGGCTGTTTCCCAGTCATTGCAATCTCTGAACCATGTCTCTGTTATTACAACCAAGTCCAAATTATCTCTACAAACTATTGATATTAGCTCGCAGATCTTGTTGCCTAAGCTGCGAACATTTGTACACATTACATGAAGAACATTACATTTATCACCAACAACTCCATCTACCTCCCTGACAACATTACCAACATCATCCACCGCACTAACATCAGTATCTAGAGCACCAGCGACCACTTCATCTGCACCAACAACTGTATCCACCACACTAACAGATTGCTGATCAAGACACTCAATACCCTGGTTCACCAAAACTGTTCGGGGACAGAAATCATTCTCCTCAATAAAATTCCTGTCCCCTCCATCTAGTTTAAATGCCTGTCGAAAAAACACCTGAACTCTTCTCCAAGTACCTCAATGCCTTTGTGTGACGGGTGCAGACCATCTCTCTTGTACATGTCCTTACTACTCCACCTTCTAACATTGTGACTAACAAACCCAAAACCTTCATGTTTACACCACTGCCTTAGCCAACCATTGAACTCCAGGATACGACATGCCTTAATATTTTGAGAGCGGACTGGCAAAATCTCAGAAAAAGTAATGGAATCTGTCATTCTGCTCAGCTCCAGGCTGAGGCTTTGAAATTCCATTTTCACCACATCAACATTTTTCTGGGACAAATCGTTTGTACCGAGATGAATAACCAGATCAACTTCAGTCTCCTTTGTTGCAGCCTTAACAATATTTGTGATCCGTCTTTTATCCCTGCTTGTAGTAGCACCAGGAAGACATCTCACCTCCTTCAGTCCATCCTCATTCTGACCTAAAGCAACACCTCTAACAATCGAGTCACCAACAAGGAGATGCCTTCTCTTCTTTTTCATTTCACTTACTGCCCCTGACTGCTTGGTACCACTTTCTCCTTTGGCACTTAAACCATCCTGTGCCTGAGTATCCATGCTTGTATCTGCTGCAATATCACTTTCCAAATCAGACAGGACACCATAGGGATTATACACAGAAATTCCAACAGTATTGTGTTTATGCTCCACAACTGTCTTCCACACAGCCCTTCTCCTCATGGACCTTTGGGGAAGCGGTGTTGGATTACAGGGCTGCTTGACAGCACTCACTGGCTGGGACACTTCTTTCGATTGCAGGCTACACACTAAAGACTGCAGCCTAGAAATTTCACCATATAAAGTGGACAATTGCATACAAAATGGACAATACCCCAAACTCCAAAGAGTACTTCGGAAAACAACAGCCAAGCAAGTGTTACACTGCACCAAACCCGACATCTTAGAATTAAGGCAGTAACTCACCAAACAGAAGAAACCAATGTTGTCACCAAACTCCCCGTTTTCAAACTACTGCAGTTTTTAAAACTACACACTTCTGTCTCTTGCACTTATGTCTGGCAGTACTTCAACAGAGTAAAAAAGTTTCCATTGTTCTTGGTTTTAAATTCTGGCAGGAAAGAAATTCACCAAACTTTTCAACTCTTTGATCCTGTCCCCAAGACATGAGGTCTAGAGAGGTGTTAACCCATCCTTTGATGTACCGTGGTGTGCAGTGCCTGTGCAGTGTTCTGATTAGGCCGAAATCCTGGACATCTTGTCTCTGCTCAGGCACTAAGTGTAATTACCATTTGAAGGGTGAATTTATGGCTGGCTATGACCAAATGGAAGCTAAAGAGGGCAACTATTTATAACTATAAGTCATATTTCTACCACACTCTGAGAGAGAGAGAGTGCATCTCTTTAGTCTGGGAAAAGGAGAGATTGAATAGTCTGATTGTGAGAGGCAAGCTAGCCTCCATATTCAACCTTTGGGAAATATTTGAAATATTTTGACTGTAGAGCCTGCATTTCATGCGAATACTGCTTGGGTGCATCACCCATGGACTGACTTCAGTAAAGTCCTTTGGATCTGTTATACCAACACCAGTCTCATCATTATACCACACTACATTTTGCACCGCTGCATGTGCTGGCGTCATGACAACTGGGACCCTGCCTTGTCAACATCAAGGACACCTCAACCGCCATCAGGAAGGAGACCCCCAGAACCAGAGCGTATCCTGAAGGGAAAACCGGTGCGCCTTTCCCATCTGTGCACGCTGGCCCAGGGAGCTTCAGAAAACCGTGAGTACAACTACTGCACCCATCTGGCCACCCACACTTACGTGTGCCCCTGCTGCCCGGGAGCTGCAGGGGAAAGGCAGGAAAAGCTTCCAGCCAGGGAGTGAGAAGTGAGGAGCTGAGGCCGAGTGTGCTTGGAAATACATTACATCTGCAATTACTGCCTTATAACATAGCTGCTGCAGCTGTTGAAGTACATCAAAAGCAGCTACTTACAATGAAATTTCCTTTTTGCCAATTTAACAAAAATAATTTTTTTTTTTGTGAGAGAGAGGAACCTTAAAATGTATAAAACTAGTTTTACCATCCACACTAGAGGATAGATAGCATTGGAAACCTCTGTGAAAATATAAACTACTAGCCTGAAATAAGTGTAAGGGCATCTCCAGACAGTTCATTTTTTACAGCATATTAGTGTGTTTTCCAATACACAGGGTAGGGATAATTATATCTCTGAGTGATAACGTGAATTACTACTCCAAAATCCGTGACGGTGCATTTCCAGTCATTTTAAATTTGTTTAAGTTTTTTTGTTTGGGGAAAAAGCATATTTTGTGTCTTACAATACAAAGGGTAGTGGACTAGCAGTTTATGCTAGTGTGAGTAATAATGTGAAATGCTAGTCCGAAATCTGTGTTGTGCATCTGTAGGCATTTCCAATGTATCTTTTTTTTTAGTTTAAGTTTGGGGAAATAGCATATTGTTATGTTTCACAATACAAAGAGTAGCAGTTTATACCAGTTTCAGTGCTAATGTGAACAACTAATCCAAAATCTGTGTCTGTAAAATATCCGTGAATCTCTGGACTTTCTCTTCACATGAAATATAGTGGGAGGACGGTTTTATTACTCTTAGATTTCTTATAAAAATATTGCAAAATTTCTTATTGAAGTTTGTGGCAGAATTTACAGGAAAATATCAATAGAGTTCAGAATTGTGCTTGACGCTTAGATGTTAATGTTTTGTGGTCCCATCCTTGAATGTCCCCCCCCCACTGACTCAGTTATAGCTTCACTCTTAAGTTCTCCTGTTTCCATCCCCCCTTGCATCCTCCTATGTCCGTTCACCTTTGTCCTACTTTCCTAAACCTATTACTACTACCATATATGGTGACACTCCAATGCCTTTTCCCATATGGTAAGACCACAGCCCCTAAATAGCAAAGTGATTTAATACTCATGAGATTACTATATGCCTTAGATCTTCTTCCAAAAACTTCTTATCGGTACCATATTCATCTTATGGTCCTTCTTTCAGTGTATATATAGATAGATACTATACAGATATATCAGCATGATATGTAAACTTCACAGTTTATACCATTTAAATTAATACATTGTCACATAATATTTAACAGTGTCAGTGTTTAAAGGACAGGAAACATGCAGAAGAATGGTGGTCTTTTTTTCCTTAAAGGGGTATTCCCATCATAGACAATGGGGGCATATCGCTAGGATCCGCACCTACAACGAGAACGGAGCAGGGAAATGAATGGAGGGCGCACTGCGCATGTGCAGCCGTCCTCAATTCATTTCAATGGGGCGCCGAAAATAGCCAAGTGCTGGCTCGACTATTTTCGTCTGCCCCATAGAAATGAATGGGAGCAGGGACACGCATGCGCGGTTGCTCTCCCATTCACTTCTATGGGAGCAGCGCTTGGTGGTGGACAGAATCCGGGTCCTCCAGCCACAGCTCTCCCGCTCCGTCCCAGAGGTGGGACCCGCACCTATCAGACAAGCCTAATCCTAGCGATATGCCCCCATTGTCTATGATGGGAATACCCCTTTAAGATAAGATTTTACTGTGTAGTAAATAATGAACACTGAAAAGTAATATTCAGCAAATAATTCTGGGTTAACCCTGTCTTTGGCTGCACGCCTGTGTGAGGGAAGTCTTATTTCTCACACATAGTCTCTCAGGGTTTACAATAATTTGGGTTTCCAAAAGTCTGCATATCAAGCTGACATTCTTCCAAAGTTATTGTGCTGGAATGAGACAAGGCTATTGGCGCTATTGGTTCTTCATACATACAGATGTAGCAGCTCTGGCGCTCACAGCAGGATCGCGTGAGCGCAGAGCGATATCGCTTCAGTCATTAACTAAAAGTGTAGTTACATGAAACCACCACCAGATGGCGCATGGAACTATAGTTTTAATGGTAAGACTTCAGCAGAGCTCCGATCTCCTTGAGGAAATCCCACCCCCTCCAGATTAAAACATTGGTGGCGCAGTGCGCCCTCCCCCCCCCCCCTTAGTGTTAAAACATTGGTGGCGCAGTGCGTCCTTCACCCAACCCCCCCAGTATTAAAACATTGGTGGCGCAGTGCGCCCGCACCCCCCCCTTAGTGTTAAAACATTGGTGGCGCAGTGCGTCCTTCACCCAACCCCCCCAGTATTAAAACATTGGTGGCGCAGTGCGCCCGCACCCCCCCTATTAAAAAGCATTGGTGGCGCAGTGCCCCAACTGCCCCCGTATAAGATACATTGGAGGCAGTGGGGATCGGAGCCCAGCAGCGTTATCGCTGGGCTCCTATCAGTTACCATGGCAACCGGACGCATCCAGTTACCATGGCAACTCCCTAAATATACATTGGTGGCGCAGTGCGCCCTGTCACCCCCCCCCTTTAAGCATTGGTGGCGCAGTGGGGATCGGAGCCCAGCGCTGTAATCGCTGGGCTCTGATCAGTTACCATGGCAACCGGACACCTCCGGTTACCATGGCAACTCCAGTATACAATACATTGGTGGCGCAGTGCGCCCGACACCCCTCCCCCCCTCGGTTTAAAACATTGGTGGCGCAGTGCGCCCGACACCCCCCCCTCGGTTTAACACATTGGTGGCGCAGTGCCCCCCCCCCCAGTATAATAAACATTGGTGGCAGTGGCCACAGGCACCCCCCCTCTTTTCATTAATAGGGGGGGGGTGCGGGTGCACTGCGCTACCAATGTTTTAATACTGGGGGGGTTGGGTGAAGGACGCACTGCGCCACCAATGTTTTAACACTAAGGGGGGGGGAGGGCGCACTGCGTCACCAATATTGTAATCTGGAGGGGGTGGGTTTTAAAACACCAGTGCAGCCCCGATTTCCTCAAGGAGATCGGAGCTCTGCTGAAGTCTTACCATTAAAACTGTAGTTCCATGCGCCATCTGGTGGTGCCTTCATGTAACTACACTTTTATTTTTTGTATTGCGCTTCTGGAATCGCGATTCGTTTGCCAGGAATCGCGATTCCAGTGAGCGCAATCCCTGCTACATCTGTACAATGCAACGGCACACTGCCAACCAGATAAAGCACAAAATGCCATAGTGATATGAGGTATTCTGAAGCTAATGCTATGCTTGTTTAGTAAATTAGAGATTCTTGGCAAATATATTTTGTAAAAAATTATCTGAGCCCGTCCACCATAACGTCAAGGTGATCTCTGTAGGACGGGAACCTAACACTATTTCCTACCTGTTATGTGCCAACGTTGGCTTCCGTATAATCACAGGGTGTTGGTGTTGGTATTGAGGATTGGAAGTGAATTTGTGGGGCGAGCCATCCACAACTGTTCCGGGCCCCCAACTTGACTGTGGCCAGGTGAACCACAGGATTGCTGTCGGTCGTCATCAAAATGAACTCTGTCCCAGTTAAGATGTCGGCAAACTTCTCAGTCACTGCTAAGACCACAGCCAGCAGCTCCAGTTTAGTTTGAATGAGCTATAATTCTCAGGATTTTTCTCATTCTCATGCATCTTGTACCTGGGTAAGCACTGAACCCAGTCCTTGCAAACTCCCATCTGTCTGTAACACAAAGGGCTTGGTGAGGTCAGCATAAGCCAGAATGGGAGCACAGGTCAACAATGTCTTCAACTCTTGGAAGAAATGGTCAGCTTCCTCGCTCTGAAGTAGGGCTTTGTTTTTATCTCCCTAGGAGTACCCCCAGCAAGCAGGGCATAAAAAAGTGCCTCAACCTTACTGAAGTCCTTGATTAAACTTTCAGTAGTAATTGATTAACCCTAGGAAGGACGTAATTTGCTACTTTTTGTAGGCACTGGCCACTGTTGCATGGCTGGGATCTTCAAGTCCATAGGCTCGAACCCCTCTTTGGAAACTCTGTGTCCTAAGTACTCAAGACTCTCTGAAAAAGTGACATCTTGTGGGGTTTTAGCTTCAACTTATGCTCTTCCAACCAGGTAACGAATCCATTGAGTTGTTCCACCTCCTCAAATGTGGAAGAGAAGATGATAATGTAAGCAGGTACTTATGATTCAGCTCTCCCAGGAACAGCTTCATTAGCCTATGAAAGGTTCATTGCTGCGGTGTTTTCATTCCAAAGGGCATTCTAAGAAACTCATACAATCACATGGGTGTGATAAATGTTGTCTGCTCCCTGTCCATTTCTGAAACTCACTCAAGTGGATAGGCATCCCCTACTGTACAAGTAACATAGTAACATAGTAACATAGTTTGTAAGGCCAAAAAAAGACATCTGTCCATCCAGTTCAGCCTGTTTTCCTACAAGTTGATCCAGGGGAAGGCAAAAAAAAAAAACCCTGTGAGGTAGAAGCCAATTTTCCTCACTTTAGGGGGAAAAATTCCTTCCCGACTCCAGTCAGGCAATCAGAATAACTCCCTGGATCAACGACCCCTCTCTAGTAACTATAACCTGTAATATTATTACCCTCCAGAAATACATCCAGGCCTCTCTTGAACTCCTTTAGTGAACTTACCATCACCACCTCCTCAGGCAGAGAGTTCCATAGTCTCACTGCTCTTTACTGCCCCCCTCCACACCCTACAGCAGACAGTCAAAAGAGTCTCCCTGATTACAACTTGTGTGAGACCTGTCACCAGGAGCGTAGCTAAAGGCTCATGGGCCCTGGTGCAAGAGTTCAGCTTAGGCCCCCCTTCCCTCAGTAATTTGTGTGTCTTCTTATGCGGCACAAGGGTCTTTGGGCCCCCTTAGGCTCCTGGGCCCGGTAGCGACTGCTACCTCTGCACCCCCTATAGCTACGCCCCTACCTGTCACCATTTGAGCTGTCCTAAGTAGGAGGTTTAGAAGGGACCTTGTGGACCTCATGTATAGCTGTGTTGGTGGTAGTAATAGTGGCACCCATAGACATTGGTTGTGGGGCCAGTTACAGAGCCCGTCATGATCTCTAACAGTTTAATAAAAGTGGCAGGGGGGTGCTGGACAGGACCTGAGAGCTGGATAGGGGTGCTGAGGAGGCAACATCAGAGAAGGAGGGTGATGGCAGCGGAAGTGACATATCTCCCAAAGAACAGCCAGGGCCATGTTTGCTTTGGGATTTGGTGATGGCACTGACACTGTGGGTGGATTAGACCTAAAATGTGCAAAAGCTAAGCCAGGCTTGGCTGCCTGTAGCTCTGTGCAAATAACTCTTGTATGTTTTTTTTTTTTGTTCACATAAAGCCACAGCCATGTGAAAGAAGTGCAGGATTGAAATAAGTCATGGGGCTTCAAACATAATCATAGGAACCAGAGATCTATTGCAGCAAATGAGGAGGCATCACTGGATCCTTTGGGAAAATACAACTGGTCAGCATTCCCAATCAGAACAAGTCTGTCCTTCTTCTCATGCTCACAGCAAAGCACATTTTGTCTGACAATTAATACTTGTGCATGTCATATGGGCAGTCATTCTGACCCCTTCAAGGTATAATTTTTGGATGCTTGGTCCCCCAACAAGCCACTATTTTGTTGAGGGACCTAACGCATTGTGTGTGTTTAAACACCATCTGCCTCAATAAGGTACAATTTTTGAAAGCTTTGGAATATGAAGAAGCATAAGAGCTGTCACGAGTACAGTGTTTTTTTTAAATGCACTCTTTGTTAAAGCTGTCATGTGTTTACCCGTATGTATCTCAGTGTCACACACACATGATTTAATATTGCGTTCAAGAGCTTGGGTGGGAGAGAGAGAAAAAGCTAAAATTCATAAATTAATTCATTCAAAAATTAACAAAAAGTTCCTAAAAGACTGAACCTCACCAGGTTTGCCCATCTCTATTTTGCATTTTTTAAAAAAATAAAACTATCTTTCCTGGTGATCTTAAAGCAGTTGTGTAGTGGCTTAGTATTGATGGTCTGTCCTCAGGATAAGTCATCAATATCAGAACAGTGGGGGTCCAACTCCTGGCAATCCGCAGTATGACAAGGATCCATGGTCGCTTAGGACTTTGTCTAGGCCACGGTCATCAGTCACAAGACCTGGGTGCAGCTGAGGGCCCTTGCAAACGACCGTCTGCCCTCATATGATCTTGTGAGTGCAGGACAATAGTCCCGCGTGCGGCCCGACATGCACAGCATCATTCTAATCTATGATGCTGTGCGCTCTCGTGCGCACGATCAATGCCGCTTTGGGACATATGGCCCGCTCATAGACCGTATGTCTAGGAGGGCAATACAGTCATGTGCAAGGGCCCTTAAGCTGCTGGGTATTGCAGCTATCATTGAAGGGACTGCTCACCCAAACCTGCCTCTAATTGATCCTCATTGTTAACCAATTAAATATAGTGAAGACCAGGGCTGTGGAGTCGGTAAGCCAAAGCCCCGACTCTGACTCCGACTCCTCAATTTCCCCTTACTCCGACTCCCGATCCCAATCTGACTCCGACTCCCTCATACATGGCGCATGTTTAAGTGATAACTTTAAACAAACTTTGCATAAATCAATAGTACAGATATGTCATGACAAAAAGAGTCTGTAATATATGTTTTACTAGATATGTTTACTCTGCACTTTTAGTATCAGGCTTCTCTGGGTACAGCTCACTAAGGGCCTGATGTATGAAAACTGTCTAGGTCTAAGACTTGTTGCCCATAGCAACTAATCAGAGCTCCCCTTTCATTTCTCCAGAGCACTATGTAAAATGAAAGGGGAGCTCTAATTGGTTTCTATGGGCAACAAAAAACTTCTACACCTAGACAGTTTTCATACATAAGGCCCAAGGTGTTTTTGCATCAGCAGCATATAGAAGCCATCAGAGCAGCTAACCTCTCCAAACATCAGCTCAGAGGAAAAGCAAACTAAAACATAAAGCAGACAGAGAGAACAGGCACTGGACAATTGATTTATGCACAGTTTATTGAAAGTTTAGATATACTAAGAAGTACTTGCCTTAAAGGGGTTTTCTCAGCATATTGATTAACTGGCCGACAGGCAGTTTGCACTCACTCCGTCTCCTCAGGCCGTGGCGGGAGTCTCCAGCAGTTATTAACATATATTAACTTACTCTGACAGAGCAGGAGATTGTGATCTCTAACACAATTACAGGTAAAGCCATGCTTCTCAGTCCTTACTGAGGTCGCTTCTGCTCTCAGCCAATCGTATAACAGCCTTTCTGGTCTGCAGGTTACCATAGAAACCTGTGTACAGTGAGAGACCTGCTGAACTGTCTATAGTTCATGACTAAAGTAAAATCTACTGACCACTGTATTTAGAAAATGTCTTTCTTTAACTGTCGCTTTATGCTGAAAGCTAATCTTTGTAACTAGTGAGAAAAACCCTTTAATCCTGTTTTCTCTAGCAGATCTGAGATGAGTATAGCCATTCCTTCCCAGTGCCCTTTTCCTCTGATCTGTAGCAGAGGAGTTTCACTTCTGAGCATCTACATGAAGGGCAGCACACATTCATCACAACTAAAAGCCTAAATCCTTAGTTCAGGAATAGAACAGACATTTATAGGACATTTCATCATTTTCCCAAATTCTTGCGAAAATATATTCAGCACATTGAACTAAATGTACCAATTTATTATATATATTAGGAGTCGGACTCCGACTCCACCAAGATAGTCACCGACTCTGACTCCACAGCCCTGGTGAAGATACCATTTTTATGGTTACAAATAGAGATCACCTGGCATGCAATGCTACCACACCCGCTGTGGGCATGTCTTAGATCTAACGACAGATGCCATCTTCTTCTCATGTGATCATTAGGACAAGGTCCACCAAAAAGCCAGCTGTGGCAAGTAAATGGGTCCGCATTCATGATGCAGTAAGCACATGGACCCGCTGTTTACAAACATATGTAGATAATGTTCTAGCCGATCGCACGTGGGAGCCGGGTGAAGAGGGAGCATTGTCGTCATCATCAGAGGGTGGCAGCATGGCTGTGGGATATCTAAAGCCAAACACGGGAGGGTTACACCATCTGCTGAGAAGACTACCTGTGAGGAACACACTAGCAGTCAGGGGCAGATTTGCAGGAAAATTTCCCAGTGGGTCTCATTGCTGGGCAGTGGAAGTTTTTGGGCATGTATTTTGTGCTGCTGGCAGTATTTTGTGATGGACTGTGGCATTTGACTCTGTGGTATAATGTGACACAATATGGTATTGCTGGCCCTGCCTACTTGTGTTGGCCCTGCTTTCCATCAATTTGAACCCAACTTTTTTTCCAAGGCCACTTTAAGTTCCCAGTCCTCCCCTGCTAGCAGTGCACAGGTTCATAAAAGCAACAGCAGGCAGGCAGGCATCATGCAGTGGTGGAGGGAAATGCTCACCAGTGTGGGGGATGAAGGATATGTGGGCAGAAGGTGAGGCGCAGCCAGTGTACTAATACTGGATTGGCACCAAGGCCCTGCGTCCACACATGGAGCGTCACCATAAAGTAGAGTAGGAAAACTGTTCTATTTATTTAGTGTTACAGCCTAATGCAGCAACCGCATCTCTCTCCAGCAGTCAGGGCTCGGCAATGTCAGCAGAAGGAAGCTGTCATTCCTTCCCATTGACTTCAATGTTGTCTACTGCTCCTGATGCTCCTCCTACCGCTTCTACTCGTCACTGTTTAGACAGCATACAATCACTGAGGCGATTGCAAAAAGACAACAGTATGCGTGCACTCATCCAACAGCACAGTGCAGAAGCTAAACGTGCACCTGTCCAAGTTGCTGGTACTACAGTCCCTGCATTTCCATGTAGTTTACTCAGCACGTTTCAGGGAACTGATGGCTTGTGCCCACCCAAGGAGAGTCCCAAGCCGATTTTTGGTACACCAAAAAAAGGTGTACCAGCCCAGCACACATGCGTTGAGAAGAAAGTGGGACAGTCCTTGGGCCTCTGGGTGTCTGGTGTCTGAGTTCATCCCAGCGCTGATATATGGAATTGTTACTGTGGTCAAGGACAATAAATATCTTTCACGGCGCACTGGGTAAATGTAGTTCCAGCCCAGGCACACGCCTTGGCCAGGTGATGACAATGCCGCCTCCGCGTTGTAATGCTGGGATTTCTGTGCCAATTTCCTGCTCTGTCCCCTCATTCTCCCCTTTAGGCACAGTTCACAGTGGTCCTCCAGCATATCAGCTATGCAAAGGTAGGTGTTGTCACGCAGTTCTGCACCTGATCAGCCGAGTCACACCATGGAGGAACTGCTCCACGTCATTAATAAATAAATCAAACACTGGCTGTCTCCTCACCAACTGGAGATAGGAACCATGGTTACTGATAAAGGGAAGAACATTTTGTCTGTCTGCACTTACCCATGCGCTCTCCTTGGTGCACGTCTTTAATCTTGTTGTCAACCGGTTCCTCAAGTCTTCCACTGTCTTCCAAAGAGCTGTAAAAATGTCCAGGAAACTGTGCATGCACTTAAGCCACTCTTACTATGCAAAACACACCCTCCTTGAGCTGCAAAGGCAAAATGCTTTTCCCCAAAATGGCCTGATATGCAAAGTTTCCACCTGTTAGAACGCCACGCTCCATATATTAGACTGCTTGTATGAGCAAAGTGTAACAGCGGCTGCTGTGCGCCGCTGTACCCCTGCTTACCGCTGCCGTTTTGGGCGTCGTGTCCAGCGGTGAGCTTTCCATTCACTGCTGCAGTCCTGAGCTCTGGCTGTGTAGTGCTGTTGCATGTTCCACTCCAGAGCTTCCATACTGCCCTGTATTACGTCCCTCCCCCTGGGCTGAAGCTGGTTGATCATGTGACCATGCTAGGCCATGCGGGTTGGTCACATGTCTTCTTTGACCAACCCTGGACCTATTTATGCTGCTCCGCCCTCTCCCTAGATGCCTCAGTGTCAAGGTCCTACCCTGCATTCTGATGATACCTGATCCTGCTCGTGTTCCTGTGTTCTGACCCATGCCTTGCTAATTGACTCCGCTACCTGCCTGATCCTCGCCTGCTTGCATTGACCTTCCCGTTGCCAACCCGGATTGCCTGACTACGTACCTGTGCCGCCTGCCCTGTTCCTTTGCCTGTCTGACTCTGCTTCTGTCTCGTTCCTTGGTCCTGCATTACCTCTCCTGGATTCGACCCGGCCTGTTGACCACCGCTGTACTACAGGTACCATCACTGGTATCCCCTGGTCCCCCTGGACCAGCTGCCTCGTGGTGTTCCCCTCGGAAAGTCTATCCCCACCATCAGGGGCATTGTGAAGAACGAGGGGTTCACTTAGACAACGCCCTTAGAGGAGGTAGGGCACGAGGCACAGTGGGTCCACACCTGCTGATTCGTGACACAAAGGAAAGCAGTCAATGATTTCTTAATGCAGCAGATGGACAGGTCTACTCCCCAGTGTAATTTCCACATTAGGCAGTGGCAACTCATGCATGGCACTTGTCATTTGCTCTGTCCGTTTGAGGAGGCCACTTTGTCAGCTGGAAGAACTCCGGGATGAATGATGTAATTCCACTCCTTCACGACCTGGAGGGGATGCTGAGAAATCTTATTGGCAAAGGGACAGAAGACGTGGCACCTACATCTCACGGCCACCTGAGCCCTGAGGAGGAAGACGACAAGGAGGAGGACATAAATGCCCTAGAATTCTATACACAACTAGATGGTTTATCTACCCAAGCGACAGGACAGGAGCAGGAGGAGTATGAAAAGCATGAGGAGCTAGAGGGCAACAACGAAGCCCTCCAAGTCCTTTGCACAAATGGCCAGAGATGCATGTTTTCTATGCTTACTGACAGCCACATTGTCAGGATTAGGCAGAGGGATGACTACTGGCTATCCACATTTAGACCCTCGCTACCGGTCAAAAATAGGGGCATTTTTAGACCTTCTGAGAGGGATGCTAAAATTGACTACTACAGAGACTTGCTTTGTAGATGGTTGGTTGCTGCCTACAAGCGCCAGCACCCGTCATCATGAAAGTCTGACTGGGGGGACCCCTCTGCACCCATGCTTCACTGCAGCAGACATGCTGACATGCAGAAGATGCTCAACCAGCAGGTGATGGCATACTTAGACTGCACCCTGTCACCCATGATCCAGGATCCCCTCGACTACTGGTCATGCATAATTGAAGTATGGCCACAACTGGCTGAGTTTGCCATGGGCATGCCTTCCTGCCTGGCCAGTAGTGTGGCATCAGAGTGGGTGTTGAGTGCTATGGGGGAATACTGTAGTTACCCCTAAGAGAACTCACCTTTCTTCCCAAAATGTTGAGTGATCGTCATAAAGATGAATAATGTTAAGATCAACCAGGATTCCAGACACTTAAAGGGTTATTCTCATTTTAGACAATGGGGGCATATCGCTAGGATATGCCCCCATTGTCTTATAGGTGCGGGTCCCACCGCTGGGACCCGCACCTATATCGAGAACGGAGCCCCCGAAGTGAATGAGGGCACACTGCACATGCGCAGCCGCCCTCCATTCATTTCTATGGGGCCGCCGAAAATAGCCGAGCGCTGGCTCGGCTACTTCCGTCGGCTCCATAGAAATGAATGGGAGCGCACCGCGCATGCACGGCCCGGCTCCCATTCATTTCTATGAGCGGCGCAGGGAGCTGCGCCTGGTGGTGGCCGGACCCCCGGAAACCTGGGGTCCTCCAGGCGCAGCGCTCCCCGCTCCGTTCTGGCTATAGGTGCGGGTCCCAGCGGTGGGACCCGCACCTATAAGACAATGGGGGCATATCCTAGCGATATGCCCCCATTGTCTAAGATGAGAATACCCCTTTAATGCAACAGACTAGATCATTCTGGCAGTAATTATTATATTGTATTCCTGTGCTGGCACATGAATATTCTTCAAAATGGAATGCTACTTTTGTGCTTCTGCTACTATTCTGATTCTGCCACCCACCTGATGTCACCCACCTGCTTCCTCTACTGCCTTTCCTACAATGAGGCTTCTTGGCCTATTTATATTTACATGTTACATTTTTACAAGGATATGCAAACCACTAGGGCTGCTGTTGTTGGGGTCTGCTACTACTGTGATGTGCCACCATCTTGTGCTGTATACTACTGCTGTTGCCCCCCTTTCCCACTCTGTCATTGGGCCCTTATTGTCACTGTTATTGCCACTGCTGCTGTCACCCTCCCCACTCTGTCATCGGGCCACTACTTGAATCTTGGGGCACTGCATGGTTACGTCCACGGCAATAAATTAGACCTGATGGTAACATTGACCTGTAATACTGAGGCACAGTAATTCGACAGCTAACAGAAAGGATTAGCTTTGAATCTTGGTGTACTGCACAGTGATGTACAGTCATGGCCAAAAGTTTTGAGAATGACACAAATATTATATTTTCACATGATCTGCTGCCCTCTGGTTTTTATGTGTGTAACAAAAGCTTATGAGTAACAAAAGCTTATATTGACAGTTAGAATGAGTTAATGCAGCAAGTCAATATTTGCAGTGTTGACCCTTCTTCTTCAGGACCTCTGCAATTCTCCCTGGCATGCTCTCAATCAACTTCTGGACCAAATCCTGACTGATAGCAGTCCATTCTTGCACAATCAATGCTTGCATTTTGTCAGAATTTGTAGGTTTTTGTTTGTCCACCCGTCTCTTGATGATTGACCACAAGTTCTCAATGGGATTAAGATCTGGGGAGTTTCCAGGCCATGGACCCAAAATCTCTATGTTTTGTTCCCTGAGCCATTTAGTTATCACCTTTGCTTCATGGCAAGGTGCTCCATCATGCTGGAAAAGGCATTGTTGATCGCCAAACTGCTCTTGGACGGTTGGGAGAAGTTGCTCTCGGAGGACATTCTGGTACCATTCTTTATTCATGGCTGTGTTTTTAGGCAAGACTGTGAGAGAGCCGATTCTTTTGGCTGAGAAGCAACCCCACACATGAATGGTTTCAGGATGCTTTACAGTTGGCATGAGACAAGACTGGTGGTAGCGCTCACCTCGTCTTCTCCGAATAAGCTGTTTTCCAGATGTCCCAAACAATCGAAAAGGGGATTCATCAGAGAAAATGACTTTACCCCAGTCCTCAGCAGTCCACTCCCTGTACCTTTTGCAGAATATCAGTCTGTCCCTGATGTTTTTTCTGGAGAGAAGTGGCTTCTTTGCTGCCCTCCTTGAGACCAGGCCTTGCTCCAAGAGTCTCCGCCTCACAGTGCGTGCAGATGCACTCACACCTGCCTGCTGCCATTCCTGAGCAAGCTCTGCACTGCTGGTAGCCCGATCCCGCAGCTGAAACACTTTTAAGAGATGGTCCTGGCGCTTGCTGGTCTTTCTTGGGCGCCCTGGAGGCTTTTTGGCAACAATGGAACCTCTCTCCTTGAAGTTCTTGATGATGTGATAGATTGTTGACTGAGGTGCAATCTTTCTAGCTGCGATACTCTTCCCTGTTAGGCCATTTTTGTGCAGTGCAATGATGACTGCACGTGTTTCTTTAGAGATAACCATGGTTAACAGAAGAGAAACAATGATGCCAAGCACCAGCCTCCTTTTAAAGTGTCCAGTGGTGTCATTCTTACTTAATCATGACAGATTGATCTCCAGCCCTGTCCTCATCAACACCCACACCTGTGTTAATGGAGCAATCACTGAAACGATGTTAGCTGGTCCTTTTAAGGCAGGGCTGCAATGATGTTGAAATGTGTTTTGGGGGATAAAGTTAATTTTCTAGGCAAATATTGACTTTGCAAGTAATTGCTGTTAAGCTGATCACTCTTTATAACATTCTGGAGTATATGCAAATTGCCATTATAAAAACTGAAGCAGTAGACTTTGTAAAAATTAATATTTGTAACATTCTCAAAACTTTTGGCCATGACTGTAGACGACAATAAATTACATCTGCCTTTAATACTGATGGCACAGTACCTACAGAACGGATTAACTTTGAATGTGGGTGCACTGGAACGTAATGCACACTTTGATACACTCTCCTTGCACTCTCTCTGCAGTCTTCTTGCACTCTCCCTGCTCTGTCCCTGCAGTTTAAGTTCCAAGCTTTCACCCTGAGATTGGGCCACTAAGCAGGATGAATGCGGCTGAGAGGCCAGATATATTGCGATGAATTAATATAGTGATTAATTATTTTGGAACACACAAACGTATTTCACCCATTCTGTGCATTGGGGACTGCAAATTGCCGACCCTAATGCACAGGCACCATCCGTGTGGCTGGCGCGGACGCATGTAGACCATTCAACATGAATAGGTCAATGATCTGTCTGCACTGCAAAAAAAAAATTTTGAACAATTTTTTAAAAAAATTTTTTGTGGTGCAGAGGCATGAACAGAAAATCTACAGAAGCACTCCATATTGCTTCCGTGGGGGTTCTGTGCCTCCATTTCACGCACCTTCCAGATTGCGGACCCATTGGGTCCGCATCTGTGATCCCGTGCACAAAGGGCCGGTGCCTATATATTGCTGACCCAATGTTTGCAAACAGTCGTGTGCATGAGACCTATACAGGGCACCTGAATCCTTCTTTGCAGAAGTCCTTGCTTACACAGAGCTGCCAATACAATATTCAGACTGACGATTCCTTGTCCCAAAGTGCATTATTTTACATTTGGAGTCATTGAACTGCAGTTTCCATTGTTTCAGCCATTTATCTAGTAAAGCAAAATCCTTTTCCCACGTTTTATAGCTGACATTGATGCAGAGGCCAGCATTGTAAGACCAATCACAAAGCACAATGCAGCATTTCATAGATTATAGATCTGAAAGTGAAACCAGATTCTGTCCTCTATAAATAGGAGCTGCTTTCCTTTCTATCCCAGAGCTCTGCAGACGAACACAAACCTCTGCATCCTGCTTGAAGAACAAAGGAGAAAGGTAAATCACATTGGAAACTAAGAGGTTCTTTCTCTCTCTTGTGTTCTCTCTCTTGTGTTCTCTCTTTTATTTTCCTTTTCTCTTGTCCTTTCTTCTCTTACTCTCATTTCTTTATTTCTCCAGTAGCATCACAGATAAACACATTGGGGGTCACTTACAAAGACCAGAGTTTTATGGTGCTCTTTGATTCCCAACTGCACTTGCGGAGGATATGCATAATTTAGGCCGATCACTGCACTTCTTTAGAAACTACGGCAGTCCATGCATCGGCAGTGAAAAACTACTCCACTTGAGTGGAATCATTTTCTGCCAACATTTATGCCTGTCCCTGCCATACTCCCACCACTCCATCAACACCCCTAAGGATGCTGGCACACAGTGCAGTTCTGACATGCAGATGCAGCTTTATTTTTTTTTTTTTAATTGTAGCTAGCGAAAATGAATTAAATCATTCCCACAACGCAGAACACTAGTTTTTAAAGAGGCATGTGAGAACTGCACTGTGTGCCAGCACCCAAGGGCAAGGACAGTGTGAAAATGCCTGAGAGATAAAATATTGTTTCAAGGGCATTTATAAAATTACAAAAAGCTAATTTGGTGGGCTTACAAAACAAACATAACGATGTTAGTAAAACCATTCATTTTGGTTGCAGTGGCATTAGGACCTGTCACCACAAAATGAATTGCAATCTGAAAACACCATGTTATAGAGCATGGGGAGCTGAGAAGATTGATATATATTTTTGTGGGAAATATTCAGTAAAATGTGTAATTTACACATTTATATATTTTCTTTTCTGCAACCCTGTGAACAACTATTGATACAGGGAGGAGGTGCTATGAGTGAGAGCGTTGTGTATATACTGTAGGTATGCATAAGAGATAGCTGTCATTCACTGATACCACCAGCCCCCTGTACCGGTAAGTATTCATAGGAGGTGAAAAATAAAAAATAAAATTGTGTGTGTATATATATATATATATATATATATATGCACACAGGTTTTACTGAATCTTTTCCTATAAAGAATATATATCAATCTGCTCAGCTCCTCTACTGCTCTACTGCATGGTTATTAGATTGCACAGGTCCCATTTTAGCATACATAATGGCATACATGCGATACAACAAAGTAAATGCCAGATGATTTTGATATTAAAAAGGCATATTTTTACATAAATAATTCTAAAATATGTGTGAAGAAAATGTAAAAAAATGAAGCCTTATTTAAAAATAAAAAGAGCATATGGTAAAATACCCCAGAAGTGCTTGGTCTTAAGGTTTAATGTTGTCCATACAACTTTCATTTCCAACTCCACTATAAACATATCAGCTTAAAGAGATTTTCTGATTTTCATCAACATCCTTTAAAATAATTATTCATGGAGGTCACTGTATTTTTGAAATGTGGTCACATGACCCTGTCCATGCAGCTCCTTCTTATTTCTTGTGATGTCACGCCCATGGGCGTGTCAAAGTAGCGACTGGGGCAGTGATAGGGAGTGTCTATGTAAGTAGCTGGGTGGGAGGTCTGATTGGAGGTTTGGGGGTCTGATGGGGGTCTTAATGGGGATCTGGAGGTCTAATGGGTGTCTAATACGGGTCTAGAGGTCTAATGCTGGTCTTAATGGGGGTCTGGAGGTCTAACAAGTGTCTGATTGGGGGTCTGGAGGTCTAATAGGCATATGATTGGGGTTTGGAGGACTAATGGGGGTCTGATTGGGGGTCTGGAGGTCTAATAGGGGTCTGATTGGGGGTCTGAAGGTCTAACGGGGGTCTGATTGGGGGTCTGGAGGTCTAATGGGGTCTGATTGGGGGTCTGGAGGTCTAATGGGGGTCTGATTGGGGGTCTGAAGCTCTAATGAGGATCTTGTTTGGGGTCTAGAGGTCTAGTGGGGGTCTGATTGGGGGTCTTGAGGTCTAATGGGGTCTGGAGATCTGGTCTGAGGTCTGATATGGTGGTCTTGAGATCTGATATGGGGGTCTAATAAGGGTCGGGTCTGAGGGGTCTAATGGGGGTCTTATGTGACGTCTGATATTGGGACAGGGTCTTATGTGAGATCTAAAACTGGGGTCTAACATAGAGGTCTATGGTGTCTGACACAGAGGTATAAAGGCGGTCTGGTCTAAGATGGTGGGGTGTCTCATCTGGGGTTTTATATGGGGGTCTGGTCTGAAAGGATTGTTTTTGTACTGGCGCACAATATAAAGGGGTATTTTTGTAATGGTGCACTGTGTGGTACCAGTATTTTAAGGGGGACCGTTTCTGCAGGATAGTATTGGGTGGCACAGTATGGGGTGGCAGGATTAGGTGTTGAGAAGGTGGGGAGGATGATGGAAAAGTTGGAAACTAAGATGTTTGTTTTTTAAACTCTGCAGATACGAGATACAGATGGAAGAAGTCACCATGGCAGTCTGGTCTAAAAGGAGAAGATGAGGAAAGAGAATATCTACATCAGAGGAGATATCACTGGACGTAAGAGGTACATATGTGGTGCTGTATTACCCTGTATGTTCTGAAGAGCTGTATGTAATGTTTTCCAAGTATGTCTTTAAAGGGGTCATGCGCTTTTTTTTTACCTTACAAGCGCTGCCTTCTCTGCTCTGTTTACTGCTCATCACTGCAATTGCAGCGGTTAACAGAGCAGAGAAAGCAGCTCTTACTGTATATAAGTGCTGCACTCTCATCAAACAGCTAATCTGATATTGATGACCTACCCTGAGGATAGGTCATCAGTAGTAAAAAGAGGACAACCCCTTAAATAGAAGGACTGGAGGGAATGGGTTTAGGTTGAGAATTTGGCATGGAAAGACAGCAGAAAGGCTAGGTGCACCCCAGCTCTTGGGCACAAAGCGCTGAGGGAAGGGGGAGGGAGTTGAACTCCAGGGCCCATGAGCCTTTAGCTACACCCCTGGAGTACTCCTGCTTTGGGGTACTGACATTCACAATAGGTGACTGTCAGAGCTTATTTATTCTTTCCTTGTATAATGACCTCTGCACAGGTCATAGAGCGTGGCTAGAAAACTCTCCCATGCAAGTCAATGAGGTCCCCTCCTGACCATTGTGTCTATGGCCCATGGGGCTGCTGTAAATCAAATTTCTTAATGCGGTGTCAATGCTATTAACAACAGCTCAGGCAAGATGGCCGCCCTCATAAACATGGTCAGGAAATAGAAGAAATAAATCTGCAATCAGAAAATAAAAACAGATTAGAAAACAAGGATATGTGTCACTATCTCATTTTAACTCGCAGATAAAATTTTGATGACACATTCTCTTTAAATATCCTACCATCTCTTTACAGCCTTAGGCTAGTTTCACACTAACTTTAAAATCATCATCATCAAACCTTCATCATATCCGGCATAGCTGGGTGCTGCTTCCCCACCAGAGCCTTGACTATAATGGGGTCCGACTGGGTCCCATTCTAGTCAAGGGGGACTAGCAGTGCTTGTTATCTTCTGGCACATTGAACTCCGGTAGGCTGTTCCTTTGTTAGTGTGAAACTAGCCTCAGAATTTCAAAGTTGCAGTCTGCAAAAATTTTAGGACTGATGTTCATGATGTTACTGTAAATGTTACTGTAGAAGAGATGCTAACCTGAGAAAAATGTATATATATATTTTTTTTTAGCTCACAGAGGCTGAACCTGCTGGAAACCAAAACTTCTGCCGCATTTTCATCTCCCTGCTGACCTTGTATTATAGACTTTGCTTACAGTAGGTTACTATTTACTACTTAATCATTACTTTTTGCCACTTATGATATTTATGGCATATTACATGGATTATGCAGCCTACGACAAAGGCTGAGTAGAAAAAAGATCGGTATTGACCATCACTGGGAGTCATGCTAAGTGCTGCTGAGTTCCCCATAGATGCACCATATGGATGCATGCTTACCAACATTTGAGCTGGTAAAATCGGGCATATAAGCCCTGCCCGAGGAACGCCCAGCCCATGGCCAGAAACACCTATTTGTGGGCGGGGTTTGTGTTAACCCCACCTATTTTTGTCCCGAGACAGAGCAAATTTCCCGAGGCTGTCTCTGAAAACCAGGGACAGTCCTGGCAAATTCGGGACAGTTGGCAACTATGTGGTTGAGAGTCCCAGAGATGAGACACCCTTAAAATTGAGGATGCATGGCCATTTTTCCACTATTTCTCTGCCTGGTCACCTCATTGCAAAGTTAAGACTGCCATTAATTCCTAGAATGGTCAGGAGCAGTGCTGTGTAATTAACCCCTTAATGCATAATCATGTACATCTAAATAATTAACATTAAGGTGGTGCATAGAGCAAGCTCGCATGATGAGCTTGCTACGTACATGGCAGATGCAGGCTGTATAATACAGCCGGCACCTAGTCACAACTACAAGGATTAAAGATGATGCCAAACCTGGTCAATTAACCCTAAGAGGCAGAGGGAGTGGGCTCAGATTGGTTACCATGACAGCCCAGGAATAGGGATGAGTGAACCCAAACTGCAAAGTTCAGTTTCGTACCGAACTTTGCGAGTTCGGGTACCTGGACCCTAACCCGGACTTTTTCACTGAAGTCCTGGTTCGGTGTTCGGGTGATTTTATTATTTTCCGTTATACATATAGCATACATATATTCCGTTATACATATAAATAATAGCATTCTTAAGACAGAATACAAAATAATATGGCCATTTAGGGGTAAAAAAAAAGACAAACTCTTCCACTGGCAGGACCTGTCAAAGAACCTGCGATGATGCCACTGGGCTCACCATGCCTGTGACCGACAGCGCTTATACCGTACACGAGAGTTCGGCTGGCTTTGACGAACAGCCGGCTGTCAGTGAAAGGTGAAGGGGCAGGGAAGGGGGCGCGGTTACCTTGACTTGAAGCAAGGAGGCTGCCGCCCCCTTGATTTTAAGCATGACTGGAAAATAGTGTGTTCAGGGGATAAAAGAACATTTTTTCATGCTTTTATCTTATCAGTCTGGAGGAAAAAAATTATAATTAGAAACACACTGCTGGCTACTTTAAGGTATTGCTTGAGGTTTAGGATGGTTTTTGCCACTCACAGGTTCCCTTTAAATAGTAAGATGAACTAAAAACTATCCAAATTTAATATCACTGTAAACGTACTGACATGAAAAATAAGAACGTTTCTCATTTTCCAATACAAGTTATGGTAAATTAAATGGTTTTATTAAAGGGAAACTGTTACCATGAAAATGTTCAACGTGCTGCCCCTCAGGGGAGTACTTCCGGTGTGTAGGATGCAAGTGGTATACAGTGGCCTAATGTTTGTGTCACGGTGCTCCTACCTTCAGGCTGTTGCTTCCTGGGGGTCATTCTCCGTTGCAGAGATTGAGTTGAAGCGAGGAAGAAAAGGAAGTCCAGACTTTGTGAAGTTTAACTTTTCTTTACTTGAAATAGACTTACCGCAGTAACAGAACAGTACTATATATTTCTCTTTCTTGGTTCCAGCACTATGCATGGTTCTGGCAGTTGGCCTTGAGTTTTTATTCTGTAATGCTATCTTTAACTTCAAGTTTTGGTTACTGTCTCAAGCAGAGTAGGATTTCCTGGACCCGTTGTCCCCCTTTAAGATACAAAGTCCTAATAATATGAGAAGTTGGTTGCACAATGAGCTGCTTTTCCAAAGCTCTTGCAGAAGGAGGGGAAAATGCTTCCCTAACTGCGCCTTGTCTGATCTCTTTTTACTCTATCACTCAAACTCCTCTAACTTCTTGAAAAAATCCTCCTTTTGTGGGAAATCCCACTTCTGCCCAAACGGGGGCACAAGTAAATGGTTAATTCCATACTTTCTAAAGGAATCGGCCAGAACATATGCCACCTGCTGGAAAACCAGACACATCACATAGAAAAACAGTTGCATAACAATATTAAGGCACTAAATGAGAAGACCTTGTAATAAATACTGTATCCTTATGGTAAACATTGCTAGACATAGGTACCCATAGACAGGTGACAAAATGCTAGTGCCCCACTCTGGGGAACTACAAATGTAACGTAAGCTATATGCACCATGCTATAGACCAGGTGGAGATGAGCAGATTGATATATAGTTTGATGGGAAGATATTCAATATACCTTGTAATTTATTCATTTAAACTCCAACTCATTCTGGGCTTTGAGGTCAAAGGAGGTGGTCCTATCAGTGATTGACAGCTATCTCTGTACCAACAATCATAGAGGGGAGGATGTCTATCACTGATAGGACCGCCTCCTTGACTTCAAAGCCCAGAATGAGCAGGAATTCACTATAAATGAATAAATTACAAGTTCTGCTGAATCTTTACCACAAAACTATATATCAATCTGCTCAGCTCCTCCTGCTTTATAACATGCTACCTTCATCTCAGACAGACAGATGTTCAACATGGCAGGGTCCCTTTAAAAAAATACAACTTGTCCCACAAAAAATAAAGCCTCATATGGCTATATGAATAGAAAATTTTAAAAAGTTATGGCTCTTGGAATGTGGGGAGGAAAAATTGAGAAAAAGTAAAAACAAGTTCAGTCCTTAGGGTAGGTGCGTGATTGCATTTACCTGATATGGCAGGCCATTCCAGCAGAGAAGTTTTATAAAAATTAGAGTGGCCTTGGAGATTTAGTAGTATTGTACACACTGCTCGTTTCCCCTGAAGACACCGGAGTTTCCGGCGAAACATGTCGGGGGGCAGCGTTAGTTAGGCTTTTCAGAGAAACAGAGGGTAGATATTAGGAGCAAATTTGTAGGGAATCGAGCTTGAGACAAATTGTGCTGGTGTGTGCATACAAACACCAATGCAATAAAGAGAGACCCCACACTATCGCTCAGACATAAAGCAGCAGATATAAGTGTCTACTTTTATGCCGAGATTCTGTGTCTCTCACTGATTTTTTTTAAATAATTATCTGAATAAATAATGTATGATTCTAAGAAACAAAATAAAAGTTAAGTTTTACATTTGAAAGCAAGTGAAAAAAGAGGGCGATCTTTAGTCTCCATGACTGTATGTAAATAGAAATATGTGAAAAATACACCTGTTGCTAATTTGCTAAGTGGGTCAATATATGCTTATGTGTCACTTTAACAGTTGCGCACACTAGTTAGCAATTTATGCTAGATCATTAAATTCACATTTTTAAATTTTTTAATTGCTTATTCACATTTTCTTTCCATCTTTTTATACACCTTACCACTGTACAGTGACTCATGCACCACTAGGGGGAGCTCACTGCATACAAATTTATCACTATAATGAACATAAGTTCATAAAACCCAGAGTGTATGGGCTCACGGGAGCTTTAGTTCCTGTGATATGATATATTCTTGTCAGTTATGTGGACAAGGATAGAGCGTTTCTACAGAAGTTAAAAAAGTAAATGGCTGGGCTGCCCTCGGCTGGGCTATATCAGTAGAGGTAGAGTAGAAATCAGCAACCTCTCGGATTCCAGCTGTTGTGAAACTTAGGGTGACCATATTTTGGTTTTCAAAAAAAGCACACTTTAGGCAGGATGGTGGCATGTGGCAGAAAAACACCTACACTATGTCAATGTGTATGGGGTTGGGATGTTAAATGGGTTTTCCTCAGGATAGGTCATCAGTAGCATCCTGTACCCCCCGCCGATCAGCTTTTTGAGACGGTGCTGGCACTCCCGTGAGTGCCACAACCTTCTCTCAGCTTTTCCTAGGCCAGTGTCGTCATGGTCACATGGCCAAGGAGCAGCTCAACCCCATCTGTTTAAAAAATGGACAAATTCACTTTGTTTTGGGATTCCCGCCGATCATCTATTTGAGAAGGCACTGGCGCTCACAGCAAGCACAGCAGCATACATTGTATAGAGGCTGTACTTGATATCCTGCTCAGCCACATTCATTTCTGTGGGGCTGAGCTGCCCATAGGCCACATTACCAATAAACATATCCAGGAAAATTTACGAGAAGGCCACAGCGCTCACTGGATCGATGCCTTCTCAAACAGCTGACTGGTGGGGGTCCTGGGTGCCGATCCCAGTAGTAAAATCTCGGAAAACTGTTTTAGAAGATATAAAATGTCCACTGTCCTTTTTAGTACCTACAAAATCTGTTCTAATCTCACAGGAGGAAAAGTTACTTCAGAGCACTGAGCTAAACAGCTGCCTCATCCCCCTCTCTGCTCTGCTTGTCAGGGATTATGATCCTTAACAGGATCAGACTGGCCCCTTGTCTTCCACCCCCTGCACAATTGGCACACTAGACTTACTGTGTACGGCACCTCAACCAGCCTAAGTTCATATAAAAACCCACATGGAATATTTAAAAAACTCCTCAGTTTATTATTATATACACGATCATGAGGCTGAGACGACTTCTAGGTACAGAGGCAGGACAGCCAGAGACCTGCAGGAACTCCATAATCAATCATCTTGTAGTATATTTCTGCTGTCTGCTGCTGTGCAAAATAGGTAATATTTCGATGTATCTGTATGGTGGGCCCCCAAAATACATTTTACTGGTGAGCCTTAGACAGCCCAGTCCAACAGTGATCCTGAATAGAGTTTTTAATGTGATCTTCAGCTGAATCTCTGTAGAAATGGAGTTCATGAGGAGACATGAAGTACAGAGAGGACAGACTGTGGTAATGGAGACTGCATACAAGTGCTGCTGCTCATTAGCCACATCCCCACCTACTCTTTTACTTTCTAAATTTAAATTTCTCTGCTTTTAAGACAGGGAGTAATATCTCATAAAATAGTTATTACCATTCACCATATGTCTACTTATATTTTTTTTAGAGACGTCAGAAGGTCTAGAATTTTAGAAGCAATTTTTACTGTAATATTTTTAAGAAAATTTCCAAATCCCACTTTTGAAGGACCAAATCTGATGTGAAGTCACTTTGTGGGGCTTACATGGTAGAAACTACACATAATTTACTCAATTTTAGAAACAAACTCTTCAAATTATTAAAAACTGATTTTACAAAACGTGTTAACCTTTTACATGTTTCACAGGAACGCTATGAACATGAAACCTATTATTTTTTTCCAATAAAATGTTTTAGCACCAGATTTTTCATTCTCACAAGGGATAAAATGAGAAAAAGGACCCTACAACTTGTTACGCAATTTCTACTGAATACAGCAACACCCAACATGTGGTTATAAACTGCTGTATGGGCACACCGCACGGCTCAAAAGGGGAGGAGCGCCATATGCTTATGAACGGCAGATTTTGCTAGAGCGGTTTTCGAGCGCCATGTCCCATTTGTAGAGACCCTGAAGTAACCCTACAGTAAAAACCTCAAATAATTGACCCCCATTTGTAACTTTGTACTTTTGTACATATGTGTTTAATAATTTTGCATAATGTTTCTGTGTATCCTGTGCACATGATTTTGTATATACACTGATTTAGGTCTTTTTTCTGTATTACGTAGTTTGATAAAGGCTTTTGTATAGCCGAAACATTACTACAAACACATTCGCCGCAAGTGTCAAAAAGAAAAAATAAAGTCTTATATTTACAAGAATCAAAAGGCTTTTTTCTTCATATTCCTGGAGTTTGTTTCTAATAATGCAATGAGGTGGGAACCCAACTCCAGCAGGTCTTCTTTGAAGAGCAGCGTGCTACTAAGCTATATACTGTATATATATTGATGTCCCATTTGTAGAGACCCTGAAGTAATCCTACAGTAAAAACCTCAAATAAGTGACCCCATTTTGGAAATGTACACCCTCAAGGAATTTTTCAAGGGATGTAGTGAGCACTTTGAACCAACAGACGTTTCATAATATTTAGAAACGCTTGTGAAAATGAAATATTACATTTTTGAAAATGGTGTTTTAGGCCCAGATTTTTCATTTTTAACAAAGGGATACAGGAGAAGAAGGACAATTTTTTCTCAATATAGCAACACCCCACGTGTGGTCGTAAACTGCTGTTTGGGGACACTGCAGGGTTTAGAAGAGAAATAGCACTATATGCATTTGAGGCCTAGTTTTGTGATTTATACAGCACTAACTGAGGTAGTGACCCCCATTTTAGAAACCACCCCCCTCATAGAATTTACAAAGGGGTGCAGTGAGTATTTTGACCCAACAAATGTCTTACAAAAATTAATTCACAGCATATAGCACAAAGTGAAAATTGCAATTTTTACAGAGATATGCTAATTTCAGTGCCTGATATATTGTGCCAAGTGTATGCCAATGTGAAAACGAAGCCCTTGGATTATTATGCTGTGCTTCCTCGTTTTAGAAACAACCTACATCTGGTCGTAGTCTTTTTCCTGGACATACACCAGGGTTCAGAGTTAAAGAGTACTACGTGCATTTGAGGCCCAATGTGGTGATACACCACAGTTGTTTTGCAGAGATTAGTGAGCAAGAGGTGGTTCAGAGTGAAATTTGCAAGTTTTCCACAGATATGGTATTTAAAGGGGTTATCCAAGACTATACAACCCCCTCTCCCCCATGTGCCGGGCCCCCACAGTGACTATACTTATCTCAGAACCCACTCCCTGCACCGCACTTTGTCCCCGTACTGCCGATGCTGTTTCTCCGGTGACGGGGGGAGCAGCCAATGGCAGGCGGGACGGGGACGAACCTCCTTAGTGTTACCAACTATACTAGGGAGGCTCGTCCCCGCCTGGCATTGGCTGCTCCCTCCCTGATATGGGGATCTTGTTTGATGTCTGATAAGGGGGTCTGATTTGATGTCTGATATGGGGGTGTCATCGGGGGTTTTATATGGGGGTCCAATCTGAGGTTTGATATGGGGGTCTGATCTGAAAGCTAATGGAGGTATGTAAGAGAGTATTTTTTGCACTGATGCATAAAAAAGTACAACTACAATTTAGAGTAGGTCCCGTCTATTTGAAGCCACCTTGTCGCGGGTAGATGGGCCCACTATATTTTTTAACAATAATATACACAAATAGCTTCTATTTTTTTTTTACAGTAAGAATAGCAGTAACACAGTTTACTTTTTTCCCATTAATTCACCGTTTACTTATGTCTTTGTGCATTAAGCAGTGTGCTGTTACTTGTAGTTCTATGTATGTATTGTATTTCAGCCAAGGTAGCGTGCACCAGCGTTCTTATCTATATGCATTATTGAGGTGCTGGTTTAATTTTCCCCGCAGTAAAAAAAGGGGGTAGAGATGAGTAAGATTTGTTTCAGGTCTGGTTCGAAATTGGTTGCTCCAATTGCCTGAAAGTTGGTATGTAACTCCCTCTAGCCTCCTAGGACTGAATTGTTAGGAAAACTTGCTACCTATTCTCATTTATTTTTTATGAATTTTTTTCTCCTCCTCCAAGCTCTGGAATGCAATGACAGCTATAGTAAATTATGTCTGATCAAAAGCTATTTCAATCAAAAACGTCTTAAAAGACCAAATTATATGTTAACAAAGGATCCCTTCTTTGATATTACCTTCATAATTCTTGCCTCCATTGAATTTATGAGTTTTTGGAGTTTCTGCTTGATTTTCTTCGCAGGTTGTCAAATTAGCCTCAAAGAGCAGAATAAAACTGGATGGACAGATGTCTTTGTTCAGCCTTATAAACTATTTTCCTGCCCCCCCCCCCACCCTCATAAATGTTTTGCTTGAGGATATGCTAAAGGTTCTTATTAGGGTTAAGGCAGGGGAGGATAGTGGCCAATGACAAAGAGAACGATTCTTCTTTTTGTATTATAGAAGAAAGTGGTCATTCAGAAACTCTCTCTATATACTTTGCCAAGGTCGTTTTCCACATTCATGGACCCTAAAGGAGCCTACCAGCTCTCTCCCCATGATTCTGGCCCAAAACATGACTCCACCACCTCCTTGCTGACATCACAGTCTTGTTGAAACATGGTGGCCATCCACCAACCATTCACTACTCCATCCATCTGGATGGCACTCATCAGTAAACAAGTGTGTTTGAAAATTAGTCTTCATGTATGTCTGGGCTCACTGCAACCATTTCTGCTTGTGAGCACTAGTCCTCATTATGCCTTTATCTGCACAAACCAATCTGTGTACTGAATCAGCCACCAATGTATTCACAGTACAATGATCATGCTTAAGTTTTCTTAAAATATCTAATGTTTTCATACCTTGTCTAAGGCATTGCATTTGACGTTTTTCAGCAGCAGAGAGATCCCTTTTCTTTCCCATATTACTTGAAACCTGTGGAATGTCCTTCTTAAGTAGTTTTCCTATAACTGGGTTCACCTAGCAAACTAATTATCACAAGTGTTAGAGATTGATATCAGTGACCCAAAGAGCCCTTAGGTACAATACCATCCCTGAGTCTAATTGAAAAAAATACATCCCTGACACTTAAAACCAATTTGCATAATAATTTGGAACAGTGTGTAATGATGACCTATACACTGGTTTAATTCAATTCAACGAGTCAAAAAAAAATTCAGCCGCAGAGAAATAATTAATGAACGTTAATGGGTGATTAAGGGCCAGGCCTCTCATGCTCAATTTCACGTTAACACTTAGAAGTAGATTGCTGCTCTAGGCTGTGTATTGGTGTACTGATCATCTCTATGCTGGTTTAATTACATTGAATAAATCCCCCCAAAAATATAGATTTTCCAATCATGTGGAAAATGAGTATACAAAGACAGATGATTGAGGGCTGATCCTTAATACTGCATTAACACTCAACGGCAAATCGTTACCTTAACCTGTGTAAAGGTGTATTGATCACCTATATGCTGGTTTAATAAATTGAAACTGATAACTGCCCCTCCCCCCCCCAAAAAAAAACCACGATTGAGGCTTGATGCACAATTTCACTTTAACACTAACAGGTAGATTGCTGCATTGCACTGTGTATTGCTGCACATATATATGCTGGTTTACTTAAATTAAACAAGTCGCAAAAAATAAAATTTCAACGATGTGGAGAACTAATTAATGAGTGTTAACAGATTATTAAGGGCCAGGCCTTGCGATCAGTTTCACGTTAACACTCACAGGTATGGTAGTTTGTATGTGTATGTAATGATGTATATATCCTGGTTTAATTAAATTCAACAAATCCCCAAAAATATATTATTTCAACTGTGTAAAAACTGATTATACCGAAACAGACAGTTGAGGCCTGACCCTTAACATCACATCAACATTCACAGGTAAGTTGTAACCCTGGCCTATGTATTGGTGTACTGATCACTTATATGCTAGTTTGAATAAATATAGCAATCCTCCCGTCCCCACCCCACCAACAAAAAAAAAGTAACTGAACTGTGTGTGTGCATTTAGCCCTAATATTTTGTCCTCAATCACGGATATGTTTTTTCAAGCTAAAACAAAAACATTAATTAAATGAAATATGAGAGATGACCTGACACAGAGTTCTCACTAGTATTGTATATGATATGCTAGATTGGTGGTGAAACATGTGTTGTACAGTTTCCACTTATTCCATCCCCCACCTCCCCAAAAAAGGCTTCCTGTCAAAATGGGAAAATATTAACGTATTTCCTTGCAGGTTTGATGGTGAAAAACGTGTTGGTAAAGTTTTTTGCTTATACCAATCCCTCCGCCCCTTTAAAAAAAGGGAAATTTACTTGCAGCTTTCCTGCTTGTCCCTATTCTACATGCGCAATTCTTCTTCTCCTTTATAATCCTACCCTTTCTCTTCACTCTCCCTGGCAATAGAATACAAGCATGACTGCTTAATGACTGTCCCTGATTTATTTTTCACACTCTCTGATTCCCTCAGATCGTTTTCTGGAATGAATCACTGACCATCTTATAACAGTTTTTATCACAGACATAGACATGTGAATGAGGCCTTAGGCGGGTTCTTCTGTGTACTGAAATGCCATAAATGTGGATGTAAACTGCTGTTTGGGCATGCTGCAGGGTTCAGAAGGGAAATACAACCTTTTGGCTTTTTCAGTGCAGATTTTTAAGGATTGGTTTGGCACCGTTTTTATTATTTTTTACAGCATTCACCCAACGGGGTAGATCATATAATATTTTTATACAGCTGGTAGAGATAGTTGCTACGGACAAAATGATACCTAATATGTCTAATTTTTGTTTTCATCACTGTTTCAATGCAATGCATGCTGTATTGTACTATATTGAACTTACAGTTCACGTATGAGACCCAGCCTGGGGGCAGGGCTTCATAGGCCTCTGTAGTTGGTGGGCCCAAAGGCCTTTGTAAGCCATAGCAGCCATCAACTCCCCCCCCCCCCATCATGGCAACGTGGGAAGCCGATGGGGTCCGAGAGGGAGCCACCTCCCTCTGCAAACCGTATAGATGCAGAAGTCAGCATTGACCATGGCTTCTGAGAGGTTAATCTGCCAACCTTTCAGGGATGCCAGTGAATACAGTAACAACCGGTCCCTTGCCGCTGATCAGGTGAGCACATATCGGGAAAGTGTGAAATATAGCCCCAGAACCAAGTTCATAACATAAATACAGCACCAGAAGCAAATGCCCCTTACACTGAAATAAAAAAATTATGATCTGTATTATGCCCTTGAATAAACATTTGCCCCCACTATATCCCTAAATAGAAAATACGCTTTACACTTTGCCCTTGAATAAAAATATGCCCCACGCTGTGTGTAATTACATGGGTTAACCAGCTGCCATATCGTATGTTTTTATCATGTGAAGCTATACCTCCCTGTGCAATATTAACAGTAGTGAAGATTTACTGAGAGTTATTTCACAAAGAAGAATGCTACCACCCATCACCACTCTGCAGACTATACACATGACCAAAGTACTAATCTGAATAGGTCAGAGGTAGAATAAACATTGATATTCAGTGACTCTCCAATGACTTCTTCTGTGTTTGGAGTTGTTCTCTTTCTTTTTCTTCTCCATCTAGTCCAGACCATAAGAATTCATTAACATGACAATATTTTCAGTCCACATCTGATCCACGTTTTTTTTAGGATAACACACGGACCCACGTATTTGCAAGGGGTCGCAAAAAACATGGCCAGGACACAGATGTCATCGGCGTTCTGTCCGCATCTGTCTGTATGTCCAATCTGCTAAAAAAGATAGAACATGTTTTATTTTTGTCAGTTTTATGGACAAGAATAGGTATCTTGACAATGGGGTCAACAAAAGTGCGGGATGCACACAGGCCAGTATCCATTTTTTGTCATTCTGCATTTCTCATACTAAATATACTGTATATGGTCATATGCACAAGGCCTTATGATGACTTCTTTCCTTTATAAATCATCTCTGCACAGTGCCTCTCAGATGTCTTCTGCATCTCATTCCCCTATGGCGCTTCTAAAAATAACGGTTTTACATATAGTTCTCCTTGAATAAAAATATGCCCCACACTTTGCCTCTGAAAATAATGGGATGCACAGTGCCCATGAATAAAAAAACACACCCCACGTCATGTCCCTGAATGTCATTGGCCCCTGAGTAGGAAATACACCACTCTGGGCCCCTAAGTAAAATGTCTCATTTTATGCTCCAGATTACAAAAAATGCCTCATACAGTGCCCCTAAATAAAAATAATACCTCAAGCTGTGCACCTGCGTCAAAGAGAAGGCACTAAGTGGTGGTGCAGGGAGCTTAGTAGAGGCCCATCCTTTAGCTCCATTACTGTGTTCAAAATGTGTTAAGGAGAAGGGTACTACTGAATCTAAGTGGAGGATTACAGGGGTTGTTCGCAGTGGGCCTGGTGTCAGACACACCTGCTCCTTTTCTGTCCATCCCTGCACATGGAGTGGCGCCTAGCGGCTAGTTACTGGTTTCCATGTCAGAGAAAGGAGTAGTGGTGAAAAGCCACATACTGCAAAGGAGCAGGAACAAGTAAGGCTTGTTGAATCCATCACTGCCAAGAGCAGCCATTCACTATAATGAAGGCTAGGGGAGATCCAGCCCCAACTTGGCAAATATGCTGAGGAGCAGCTAGACTAAATGATGGCAGCTCACGGGCGGATCTGACAGGCTGTTCCCGACCGGAGCGGCCTGCTAGATCTGTTTCACAGATATATGAAACAAGCCTAAGTGCTCAATTTATTTCTGCCTTATCTAAGAGATAGCTGTGCAGTGATAGTAGGTTAGCCCCTACAATAATTAGTTTCAGAGTTATAGTTACATAGTTACATAGTTAATACGGTTGAAAAAAGACACATGTCCATCAAGTTCAACCAAGGGAGGGGGTAGGAGTGATGAAGGGGAGGGGGACTGGTAACCTTAAAGGGGTTCTCCAGGAATTAAGAAAATGAAAATACTTAAATATTACTTTATTATAAATATATTCCCAAATACCTTTCATTAGTTATAATGGCTCGTTTTGTCTAGGGAGCAATCATTAGGAGAAATAAAATGGCCGCCGTCCTATTAGTCCACACAAAACCTGTCCTAATCACACAGCAGGACAAGTTACTTCAGGACACTGCGCTAAACCTCAGCCTCCTCTCTGATCTACTTGTCAGGGATTATGATCCTGAATACAGTTTAATATGATCTTCAGCTGAATCTCTGTAGGAATGGAGTTCATGAAGGGGACATGAAGTACAGATAGAGATGGTGGGGATGTGAGTAATGAGCAGCAACTCTTTTATGCAGTCTCCATTACCACAGCCCCACATTACCACAATCTGTCCTGTCCGTCCTCTCTGTATTTCATGTCCTCTCCTAAAGAGATTCAGCTGAAGATCTTATCATCTGTATTCAGGATCATAATCCCTGACAAGTAAAACAGAGAGGAGGATGAGGCAGCTCTTTAGCTCGGTGTTGTGAGTAATTTGTCCTTCTGTGTGACTAGGACAGGTTTTGTGTGTACTAATAGGACGGCGGCCATTTTATTTCTCCTAATGATTGCTCCCTAGACAAAACAAACCAATATAGCTAGTGAAAGGTATTTGGGAATATATTTATGATAAAGTAATATTTAGGTATTTTCATTTTCTTAATTCCCGGAGAAACCCTTTAAGACATGACTCTACATTTCTTAATATGTGGTGACCTTCTTTTTCTCTAAGAATTTATCTAAGCCTGTTTTGAAGCCCTCAGCTGTCATTGCTGTGACCAGCTCCTGCGGTAGACTGTTCCACAGATTCACAGTTCTTATAGTAAAGAAGGCTTGTCGCCCCTGGAGTCTGAACCTTTGCTTCTCCAGGCGGAGGCAGTGCCCCCTTGTCTTTTGAGGGGATTTTACCTGGAACAGTTTTTCACCATATTTTTTGTATGGGCCATTTACATACTTATACAGGTTGATCATGTCCCCCCTTATACGTCTCTTCTCAAGACTAAACAAGTTTAACTCCTTCAATCTTTCTTCATAGCTAAGATGCTCTATGCCCCTTATCAGTTTAGTTGCCAGTCTCTGCACCCTTTCCAGCTCCAGAACATCCTTCCTATAAACCGGAGCCCAGAACTGAACAGCATATTCCAGATGAGGCCGTACTAATGCTTTATACAGTGGTAATATGACATCCCTGTCCCGCCAGTCCATGCCTCTTTTAATACATGACAATATCCTGCTGGCCTTAGAAGCAGCCGATTGACATTGCATGCTATTCTGCAGTCTATGGTCTACAAGGACACCCAGATCTTTCTCTACAAGTGACTCTCCCAGTGTTACTCCCCCTAGGACATAGGAGGCATGCAAGTTGTTAGGACCCAGATGCATAACTTTACATTTATCCACATTGAACCTCATCTGCCAAGAGGATGCCCAAACACTCAGTGTGTCCAAGTCAGCTTGTAACTTCTGCACATCTTCCATAGACTGGACTCTACTACAAAGCTTAGTGTCATCTGCAAAAATTGAAACAGTGCTGTTAATTCCTCCCTCTATATCATAAATAAATTAAATAAAAGTGGACCCAGCACTGAACCTTGGGGTACACCACTTATAACTGGGGACCATTCAGAGTAGGACTCATTCACCACCACTCGCTGAGTACGCTCCTTCAGCCAGTTCTCAATCCAGTTACAGAGTAGATTTTCTAATCCAACCGATCTTAATTTACCCATCAGACGTCTATGAGGGACCGTGTCAAACGCTTTTGCAAAGTCCAAATACACAATATCCACAGCCGCCCCTCTATCCAGACTTCTACTCACTTCTTCATAAAAACCAATCAGGTTAGTCTGACAGCTTCTGTCCTTAGTAAAACCATGCTGGTTATCACTTATAATACTATTATCTAAAACATATTCCTGTATATAGTCCCTTATTAGACCCTCAAAAAGTTTCCCCACTCCCATTGCCTGTCTGCCTGCCTATACTATATGTGTGTGTTGAGTGCAGAATGTGCAGTATGGTACTTTGAGATGCAGCTTCTCGTCTGCATGTAATAAATTACAGGAAGAAACCATGAGCCAGTAACATAGTGTATAAGGCTGAAAAAAAGACATCCGTTCATCCAGTTCAGCCTGTTATCCTGCAAGTTAATCCAGAGGAAGGCAAAAAAACCTCAGTGAGGTAGAAGCCAATTTTCCTAATTTTATGGGAAAGAATGACTCCACTCAGGCAATCAGAGTAACTCCCTGGATCAAGGACCCTTCTCCAGAAATCTAATAACTGTATGCTATAATATTATTACACTCCAGAAATGCATCCAGGCAGGTCTTGAGTTCTTTAAGTGAACTTACCATCACCACCTCCTCAGGCAGAGAGTTCCATAGTCTCACTGCTCTTACCATAAAGAATCCTCTTCTATGTTTGTGTACAAACCTTCTTTCCTCAATACGCAGAGGATGTCCCCTCATCATGTCTGCCTTGTTCACAGGAGCCCAGAACTGTACACAGTACTCCATGTGTGGTCTGACTAGTGATTTGTAAAGTGACAAGACTATGTTCTCATCAAGGGCATCTATGCCTCTTTAGGTACAACCCATTATCTTATTTGCCTTGGCAGCAGCTGCCTGACACTGGTTTCTGCAGTTTACTTTGCTGTCCACTAAAAGCCTTAAGCCCTTTTCCATGTCAGTGTTACCCAGTGTTTTACCATGAAGTATGTACTGGTGACTTGCATTATTCCTTCCCATGTGCATAACCTTACATTAATCAGTGTTAAACCTCATCTGCCACTTCTCTGCCCAAGCCTCCAATCTATCCAGACCCATCTGTAGCAGTGTACTGCCTCTTCCGTGTTGATTACGTTGCACAGTTTAGTGTCATCTGCAAAATTTGATATTTTACTCTACAAGCCTTCTACAAGATCATTAATAAATAAATTGAAAAGAATAGGGCCCAATACTGACCCTTTGGTACACTGGCGTAACTATAGGGGTTACAGCGGTTGCAGTTGCGACCGGGCCCCTAAGCCAAGGGGGCCCAGAGGGCCCCCATGACAGTGGTGCTCTACTTTTCCCTTTATAAGATGCACTGCATCTTATAAAGGGCATACTAGCGAGCGCTTCCATAATGGAATTGATCGCTTGTATGCAGGAGGAGGGGGAGTGAAGCGCTGGTAGCGCTGTACAGTACTTACCCCTCCTCCTGCTCTCTCTTCCTGAGGCCCGCACTGCTGGGTCCTGACTGCCTGCAGCATCAGGACGTACAGAGCGCTCTCTGGCCTGACGCTGCAGGAGGTGAGGTGACTGCAGCGCGGGCCCCTGGAAGAGGTGAGAGCAGGGAGACAGCCTGACAGGGAGAAGAGCGGCAGGAGAGGTAAGTTATATTTATTTGTTTTATTGTCTGATCTGAGGTCTGACATGGGGGCCAGAAAGGAGGGTCTTAAAGGGGGGTCTGAAATGGGGGCCAGAAAGGGGGGTCTGAAAAGGTTGGCCAGTAAAAGGGGTCTGAAATGGGGGCCAGAAAGGGGGGTCTGATATGGGCACCAGAAGTGGGGGGTCTGACATGGGGGGCCAGAAGTGGGGGGGTCTGACATGGGGGCCAGAAGTGGGGGGATGTGACATGGGGGCCAGTAGTGAGGGGGTCTGACATGGGGGCCAGGAGTGGGGGGTCTGACATGTGGGCCAGAAGTGGGGGGTCTGACACGGGGGCCAGAAGGGGGGTCTGATATGGTGTGCCAGAAGGGGGGGGGTTTGATTAGGGGCCTCAAGAGTCTAATGGGGGTCTGATTGGGGGTCTGGAGGTCTAATGAGGGTCTGATTGGGGGTCTGGAGGTCTAATGGGGGGCAGATATGGGGGTTTGGAGATCTAATGGGGGTCTCATCTGAGGTTTGATATGGGGATCTGACCTGAAAGGTAAGGGGGTATTGTTTTTCTGCGTGGTACCAGTATTTTCAGGGGGACTGTTTCTGCAGTATAATATAGGGGGAAGAGGGGCAGGTTGGGGTGTTGAGAAGGTGAGAGGATGATGGAAAAGTAGGAAAGTAAGATTGTCTGTTTGTTAAACTCTGCAGAGACGAGGCGTGGCTGAAAGAAGTCACCATGGCGGTCTGGTCTGACAGGAGAAGAAGAGGAAACAGAATGTCTACATCAGAGGAGACATCACTGGATGTAAGAGGTACATATGTGGCGCTGGATGACCCTGTATGTTCTGTAGCGCTGTATGTAATGTTTTCCAAGTATGTCGTTAAAGGGGTTGTCTTTTTTTTGTATGAGCGCTGCCTTCTCTGCTCACCTGCTCATCACTGCAAATGCTGTGGCTAGCAAGTGAACAGAGTAGAGAAAGCAGCTGTCATATGAGCTGATCAAACAGCTAATCGTCGGGTGTCCTGGAGGACCCCGGCCAATCTGATATTGATAACCTATCCTGAGGATAGGTGATCAGTAGTAAAAAGAGGACAATCCCTTTAACAGTAGGACTGGAGGGAAGGGGTTAGGTTGAGAATTTGGCATTGGGGGGGCGGCGTGTCAATATTTGCCTTGGGCAGTAGAAAAGCTAGGTGCACCAGCGCTGAGGAAGGGGGGGGGTGCCCAAGCTGAACTGTTGCACCAGGGCCCAGGAGACTTTGGTACCCCACTAGTGACCCAATCTGAGTGTGTACCGTTAAAGTGTTTTCTATCACTGAGCCTGTTACTTTCCCACATACACATTTTCTCCCAGTCCAAGCATTCTCATTTTATATACAAAACCTTTAAGTGGCACAGTATCAAATGCTTTTGGAGAAGTCCAGATATACGACATCCAGTGGTTAAGTCTAGAACTTATCTCCTCATAGAAACTGATTCAATTAGTTTGACATGACCGATCTCTCATGAAACCATGCTGATACAGTGTTATTTGCTTATTTTCATTGAGGTACTCCAAGATGACATCTCTTAGATAACCTTTAAACAGTTTACCCACGACAGATGTTAAACTTACCATGTGTGTTATTCCCACTATGTCATAGTTCTCCTCAGACATTAATACGGATGTAGCATAAAAATAACACCAATACAAAATGAGGGGCACTCAAGAATTCAAAATTTCATGAGGTGTGACGTGAGCCCCATTGGAAAACACCAATAACTATAAAACACACCAGTATATGAAAATTACACACTTTATTAATTCATCAAGAAAGTATAAAATGATAAAAGATCAATGGTGGTAACTATACACACAAATGGAGAGGCATACTTGGACCAGTAATTACAGATTACCTAATTGCAGTATGACGCTGGCACGATTTACTTTTATCGTACTGCACAGGCGCATGCGCGTGCGTTTCACGGTGGAACTTCCGGAGCCGGCCGCGTTCTCCCGTCGAGCGCCGATACATACTATGGTCTTATAGTTTATTAAGATAATTATTTATATTATTTATATCACAGCAATATATATATTCATGAGTTTGTTTTCACTTGATTTTAATGTCTTCATATGTGGGATCTGTCTTTTTATTTTTGGCCACATTATTCGATCACCTGATCGGAAGAGTCAGTGACGTCATTTGCGTTCCACAGTGGAACGCACGCCGGACTGCTTGTTAAGAACACATTTTGGGCTCCAGATGGCCACCTGTTTTTCATTATTTTAATTCATGTGGGACTATAAATAAGTGCTTAACACAGTGAGGTTTGATCCCCTTGAGAAAGCGACAGCGAAACGTGCATTGGGGCTGGAGGTGGCACTGGTCTGTATTATATTACTTTGATTTTGTTACTCTACGTATTGTGTCTTATACTATGGATTTATGAAATTGCACTTGCACTTTTTCATGACGTTTTGTGGAGCTTTTCTAGAATTAGGTAATCTGTAATTATTGTTCCAAGTATGCCTCTCCATTTGTGTGTATAGTTAACACCATTGATCTTTTATCATTTTTTTTATATACCTTCTTGATGAATTAATAAAGTGTGTAATTTTCATATACTGGAGTGTTTTATAGTTATTGGCGTTTTACGGATGTAGCAGAGTTAACACTCTGAACTCAAATTTCTTAGCTTATGGTGATATCCTGAAACAAAAGCCATTGAAAAGCAATTCAAGGTGTCGACTTAACATAACTAGTTTAGTTAACATGTCTTGTTAAATATGTGTGTTAACTCTAGTACATCTGGTACTTCCAATTCACTAGTTTTATTAGTCAGGCTTCTGACATTAGTATGCATACAATTCTAGTTCTAGTTCTAGTCCATTCCTCCCCCAGTTACATTACCTCGCCCCAGGTCTCTATCTGCACTATCTTTCACTCCTTTAATGTTTAGCGTAAAAATCCAAAAGGATTCTCTATTCAGCAATCGCCTATTTATGTATCCTCCTCGTGTGGATTTAAATACCTTTTCTATACCCATGACACTCAGGTTTGTCAGGTCACCCTGATGAACATCTCTAAAATGCCTGGATAGCATAGAGATGTTCAGCAGTTTGAGATTGGAGACATCCGACAAGTGCTTTCTTATTCTCACTTTCAGGCTATTTGAGGTGCATCCCACGTTTTGAATGCTGCAGTCATTGCAGGTTGCCAAATAAATTACATTATTTGTGTTACAGTTGATATACTATCTGATATACTATCTGATCTTAAAAACCTCCTTGGTAACAATGGATTCGAATGTTTAACCCACTGTAATATACGTATTGACAAGTTTTACAAATACTATGGCCACATTTGTAACTGCCCACAACATTCATCCACGTGGGTTTGCCAGTATCCGATTTTTCTATGAACAAGCTAGGGGACGAAGTGGATTACAAAGTAGGCGCTCGTTTTCTTACCACGTGAAAGCCTGGTTCTAAAATTTGTTGCAAGTTATCATCTTGGAATAAAATGGGAAGATATTTCTTAATGATACCTTGTATCTACTGAAACTGACAACTGTAGGAGGTGACAACAAATAGTTGTTTTTGTCTATTTTGTTTGTTATCCTCACCTTCCCTCCTTCCTGTACTATGGGTAATCAATGCCTGTCTGTTCACATGTTGTTTTACTTTCTCTCCTGCCTGCTTCAAAATACGATCACTGTATCCTCTCAATCTCTTAAACAGAGCTATTCGTTCTGACTCAAACATTGAACCTTCTGAACAGTTTTGTCAGACTCTAATGGTCTCACCATAGGGAATGCCTTTTATTACATGTTTTGGATGGCATGATGAGGCTAAAAGCAGGGTGCAACCGCTTGTGTCTTTTCTGTAATTCCTGCTAACCACCTTGCCAGCCTTAAAGGGTTATTCTCATTTTAGACAATGGGGGCATATCGCTAGGATATGCCCCCATTGTCTTATAGGTGCAGGTCCCACCGCTGGGACCCGCACCTATTTCCAGAACGGAGCCCCCGAACTGAATGAGGGCGCACTGCGCATGCGCAGCCGCCCTCCATTCATTTCTATGGGGCCGCCGAAAATAGCCGAGCGCTGGCTCGGCTACTTTCGTCGGCTCCATAGAAATGAATAGGAGCGCACCGCGCATGCACAGCCCGGCTCCCATTCATTTCTATGAGTGGCGCGGGGAGCTGTGCCTGGTGGTGGCCAGACACCCGGAAAGCTGGGGTCCTCCAGGCGCAGCGCTCCCCGCTCCGTTCTGGATATAGGTGCGGGTCCCAGCGGTGGGACCCGCACCTATAAGACAATGGGGGCATATCCTAGCGATATGCCCCCATTGTCTAAGATGAGAATACCCCTTTAACTGCTGCTCTTTAATGAAAAGGATGACTTTGTGGTATTAGATAAAGAACTAAAAGAGAAAATGATTGCCTTGGAAATAAAATAATTAATATCAAAGAGACGAAATTTAAAAGGGATGTGCAAGATTAGTTAAACAGAGTGTATAAGTGGAAAAAAAAAATCTGGGGGCAACTCAAACAACCTAAAAGTAAGAATAAGAAAGCACTTGTCGGATGTCTCCAATCTCAAACTGCTGAACATCTCTATGCTATCCAGACATTTTAGAGATGTTCATCAGGATGACCTGACAAGCTTAAGTGTCATGGGTATAGAAAAGGTATGTAAATCCGCATGAGAAGGAGACATAAATACGCAATTGCTGAATAAAGAATCCTTTTGGATTTTTACACTTAACACAAGAAATCCGAAGAGTATGAATAATCTATATGATTTGATCTATGAGTACTGACTCGCTTCTGTTTTGTTTTTTGTTGTGTTATAATTGAGTAGCATTTTGAATGCATTTTAAGAAAGCCATTGGAGGCAGCTCTAACCTGGAGTTGATTATTATTCGGCATCTGGCTGGGGGCGTGCCTCATGGCAAGAGAGGATTTTTAAACCAGAGTATGTAATAACATAAAGTGATCATGATTAAGACGTACAGGCGAAATGCGTAGACCTGGCCTGTCTGGTCAGCCTATGGATTTTATAATGAGATAGATATATTGTAAGAACATATTTATCTGCTATATAGGCAAAACACATTTCAATAATACCTAAATGTGAGGAATTCCCATTGTAGTAACCTTTTTCATTATTTTCTTTCAGTTCTACGGAAATGTCGGGACATCACGATGGGAGTTGTACTGATGATGAGCTTGTCAATAAACTTAAAGAGAAAGGCTTGGATCCTGAGTATTGGCTCGGTGTGCTTGAAGAAAACCTGGGCATTAATAATATACAATCAATACAATACATTCAGCCTGAAGACTACTTGGTACTAGAGGAGAAGACCCGTTATCAATGGGAAAAAAAAGCTTTACGTAAACTATGCAATGTGCCAGATAGCAGTACAAATATTAAGGAAATGCAAGAAAAGCGACGTCAGGTAATGAAATTAAAAAATGATCAAGCATTAAAGGTAATAACTGAGCTAAAAGCATTAAGATCTGAAGGAAAAAATCAAGATGATAAAATAGTCAAACAGAGAAAAGAAATTTGCAAAGCCCTAGAAATACCTTCTGATTTTCCTGCACCACCTGAGAAGTCAGTTGGGGATCTTATAGATTACTATGAAAAGCAGATTAAGTTCATGGAAGATTCACTTAAAAAATCTGACAATATAAAAGATGAAGACCTCCTTAGATATGCTTCTGGGGGTTTGGCACTTGAGGGAATTTACCAAACTAAATATAGCAATGATATCTTTCAGAAATTTGAACCACTAATATGCATTCCAGAGGGTTTCCAACTTTTTGGACCAGAGCAAAGTCCAGTTTTTCAACAAAAGGAATTTATATCTGAAATAGAGGAGTCTATTTTTAAAAAGGCTATTGAAAAAGTAGGGTTAAGTTTAAGTAGCTCAGCTAAATTTAGTTACATGGGCTTCGGTTTAAACAGCAGCACAGATTATAGCAAAGATTCAGAATCTGATAAAACCAGTAAACAGTCTAGTCAACAAAATTATGTCTGTACAACAAGATACAATTACATCCCACTAGCATCCTGCTACTTCACTAAGGACCAGATGAAGCTCTCGCAGAGCGCTCTAAATGCATTAAAAGACATTGAAAAATTAATTGCCATAGATTCAGATAAACAAATTATAAGAATTAAATGTACTGAGTTTTTCCAGAGGTTTGGCTCTCATGCTAACCTAGGCCCTATACACTTTGGTGGAATATACTGGTGGAAAGCTTCCATGGACGGCATTACATCTAATCAGATGCAAGAAGCTAAAAGAATGACATCTGAGGCACTAAACCTCTACATTAGTGCTAGTTATGCTGGATGTGGAGGAGATTTTGACTTATCAAAAACAAATACATATGGTTCCATTGACACAAGAACAATCTCAAAATTTCAGAAAAATATTTGTTTTTTTTGCACCAAAACAGGGGGTCCTTCAGAAGTTGATTCTCTCTTTCATTGGAGATCGGGTCTTATAGCAAGTAACAAGACTTGGAGTGTCATAGATCGTGGATTTCAGCTCATGCCTGTTTGGGAAATTATTGTGAGTAATCACAGTGATCAGTTCACAGACAGCATGAAACTTGCTTCATGTTTAATTGATTCTTACACATCATCAACTGGTCTGACTGCAGAAACGATGGTTGGAGAAGATTTACTGACAGCTTTGGAAAAAACTAAGATGTTCTTGCAAAACATAAAATACTGGAAAGCTGAGGATTCTGAAGAACATCTGAAGACATTATGTGATTTTAAAGAAACACTGAGTGAAACCACAAGAAGTTACAGTGCTTGGGTGAATTTGTGCCTGTCAGATAAAGGTCTTCAAGAATTTTTGCTTAGCATCGTTAAAAAATATCAAGAATGTACGGAGAAAGATGTCTATCGCATAAAAATTTCATTACAAGAACTACTTGAGCCACATATTTATTCAGTTGATAATTTTTCTGATGCTTCATTTATTATGAGGTGGATTTATAATTCAGAGAAGAATGAACTTGATCAGATCCATGTTTCTGAATTTAAGGAGCTCCTTGATGTTTTGCAGAAATCAAAAGAAAATCTTTCTCAAATAACACTTTCTCTGTCATCATCCACAGAAGAACAATTCCAAGCTAAAATAAAAGCTACTCAGCATATAGGATGCTCACTTTATTTATTTTTGAAAGCCATGAGGAAGATGAAACAAACAGATACAGAATTACTGGTGCTCCTTATTGCAAATAACTCTGGATACTGTATAAAAAACCTTTACTTTCGTAACATTCTAGGATATAATGATGTAGAAATCTTGCAAAACAACTTAGAAGAAGTATATAAAGAGTATACAAACCTCAAGAGTCAATGTGCTGAACGGGCACAAGCTTTTCTACTGTGCACAGGATTAAAATTTGCAGGTGATTACAAAGAAATGTCTGCTCAACAGAAAGCAGACCGATTGAATTTAATGAAAAGTCATCTAGAAGGTTGTATCTTATCTAATGTTAACAAAATCATCCATCAGAGTTCTGAATTTTATGATTGGAGCAAAATGGAAGATAATCTAAGAGAATTTGCTTATGGAAGTGTATTAACAAAGGAGTTTAACTCAGATGAAATTGCTAAGGAGCTGGGAAATATCTTTCAGGACAAAATAAAATTTATAAACACTGATGAAAGAACTGACTGCAGCAACATGGACAAAGACTTTTTGCAATTATTGAAGAGGCTTCACCTTGTAAAATATTATCCACAAAAAATGAAAACGGCTGATTTTCATAAGATATGTAGATCTTCTATGTCTGAAACCCTGACTTTAGGAGAACATCAACTTTCTTTCCATTATCTAGAAAAGTTGCTCATGTTGGACTATCGTGCTAGATACATACAGTGCAAAAGTCCTAATGATCTCAGTCAAAAAATTATAGTGACCATAAATGAAGATGATAAAGATGACATATCAGATGATTTTGTTGATAGTTTCATTGCTGGTGACAATAAGGAATTTGAAAACCAATGTGCAAATAATGAACAACCTATTCACCCTATGGATGTGCAGATGGCAATTTTTCATTGTGCTAATGACTTTATGAGGCAGTATATTTACACAAAACTTTCAATTTGTCAATTTGCTCTACCGCTGTTGGTAAGTGATCCTAATACTAAGCGTATTGAGTTTCCTCTTTGGTCATTTCAAGAAGTTAAGAAGAAATGGAAAACAAAAAGCAAAGAGAATAGAGATGATACATCCAATAGCAAATTTGTTGCTGAAGCTGAGACTCCTATTGTATCTTTCATTCGCTTTGGTCCATCAGATTCTTCTAAATCACAAATAATCAATTGGCTGATGAGTAAACAAAGACATGACATCTTCTATCACCGGCATTGCAAAGGCAGTAACAAGAACATTTTGCTAATGAATGGTATTACAGACATTGCTTGGTATTGCCCAGGTGGGAAGGATGATGATGTATTTGATGACTGCATTGCCTTTACCAATCTACACGGTGATGCTAGAGACCATGACAAACAAGTAGAATTTTTGGAGCAGATTTCCTCAGTCATTGTAGTTTTGTTTAATGAACAAGATGCAAGGGAAGAAAAAGGTAAAATAGTTCTGAAGCGATTATTGAAATCTCCCACACCATTGATCTGTCTTATCACAGACCAAAATTACACTCCTCCAAAACATGGTACAAAACTGAAAATAGGGTTAAGAGACAGAAATGAAGCAGATCTGGTAAACGGAGTAGCTACTACAATACAATCATTACTGAACAGTTCAAATCAAAGATACTCTCTTAACAAATGTGCAGACATTGCCAGAAATCATGGGTTTATAGTGGATGTGGACAAAGAGCAGTGCAAGCAAGGAAGAGATCACGCAGAGGTTCTACTGTCCCTACTAAAAGAAAAAAACCTCTCAGCTATGAAGGAGGCTTTTCTTCCATTACAAGGTGATCTCTGGCACATGTGGTGCACAAAAGATAAGGAACTTACTAGACTCAAGAGAAAAAATAATGTGAGCATTGAGCAACAGCGGAGTGACATTGAGTCACAAAAACAAGCGCTAAGAAACAGTCAAATAAAAAAAGCTTTTCCTTTAAATGACTTTATGAGATCTCTTCTACATATTCTACACTCAAATGCTCAGGGCTCAAAATTATACTTTCTCCAGTGGTTTAAAATGTTTTTGGATGATTTGTCTTCAGAAACATTATCAACTCTCTATCAAGAATATCACAATGTTTGGTCAGATTTAAAAGTGGAAAAGAAAATGGACAAAAATAAGCGTGTAATACAAAAAATTGAAAACAACCTGGAACAACTATCAGCCAAGATCAACATCTCAACATTTGGGCTTGAACATATTCTCAGAGAACTGGGACAAATTTATGAAGCATTAGAAACATTTCCCGAAAAAGATAAAAGCTTTTTTACTTTGCCAAAAATTGCAGCACATCTTATGGTTTCCGGATATCCAGTAGAGCTTATGGATGGTGACGCTGCACATGTACCATTGAAGTGGATAGGAGCTGTTCTGGATGAATTGATAGGACTATTAGGAGATAGAAAGCTTTATGTCCTTTCTGTACTAGGTATTCAGAGTACAGGTAAATCCACTTTACTCAATGCTATGTTTGGCCTCCAGTTTGCAGTGAGTGCTGGTAGATGTACTCGAGGAGCGTTTATGCAACTTATTAAGGTCGATGAAGAACTTAAACAAGAACAAAAATTTGATTATGTGCTTGTTATAGACACTGAAGGATTAAGAGCTGTAGAACTATCAAAGAAGAATTCAGTGAACCATGATAATGAACTGGCTACATTTGTAATTGGCCTGGGTAACCTGACTGTAATCAACATTTTTGGGGAAAATCCTTCCGAAATGCAAGACATTCTACAGATTGCTGTCCAAGCATTTCTCAGAATGAAACAAGTGAACCTAAGACCAAGCTGTTTATTTGTTCATCAAAATGTCGGTGAGATCACAGCCAAAGAAAAAAACATGGAGGGAAGAAGAAGATTGCTAGAGAAATTGGATGAAATGACATTGTGTGCAGCGCAGCAGGAGCAGTGTGATGTCACTTGTTTCAATGATGTCATTCAGTTTGATGTAAACACTCATATTCACTATTTTGCCCATTTATGGGAAGGTGACCCACCTATGGCCCCTCCAAATCCAAGTTACAGTGAAAATGTGCAAGAGTTAAAGAAGATCATACTCCAGTCAGGGAAACAGGAAGAACATGCAAATATTTTGAGCATTTCAATGTTTAAAGTGCGTGTTAAAGATCTATGGAATGCACTGCTTAATGAAAATTTTGTTTTCAGCTTTAAGAATTCTCTTGAAATTGCTGCTTATAACAAACAGGAAATGAAATACAGTCAATGGGCCTGGTCTTTAAGAGAGCACATGCTGACGCTTCAAAACAAAATCAACAATCAAATTCACAATGATGTGATCAAATCTGTAGATGTGGTTTTTCTAACCAAGCAATTTGAACAAAAATATAAAACGATTCAGGAAGATCTGAATACATTTTTTGCAGAAGAAAAAGATAGTGAGTTATTAGTGCAATGGAGAGCAAATACAGAAAAGAGACTCTCTACACTTAAAAGTGATGTTATAGACGAGATAAAGAAAAAAGCTGATGAGCTTTTTAAAGCAAAAAAGAATAGTGCAAAAATGAACATTTTTAAGGAAAAATATGAAGATGAAATGTTTGAGAAAAGCAAAAATCTGGCCCTGACTTTGAAAGGAAGAAACCTTAATGATGAAGAATTGCAGGAAAAATTTAATGACATGTGGAATGCCTTGATTACTAAAGTAACTCATACAATAAACATGCCTCAGCGTCCTGAAATCCACCAAGACTTAGAAAATGTTTTCCTAGAACGCTTCAAAAAAGAAACCAATCTTGTTGACACAATTTGTGATTCTTATGCGTGGAAGGATTTTCTTGCAGTGTTCTCCAAGTATATTGAGAGTAAACGAGGATTTATTCCTAAGATGTTTTCGTATGGAACACTTAGCCATGATGATCAATACAAGATAAAACATACAACATATACCCTAGAGAAGCGAGTCAATGAATATATTGAAAAGAAAGAGCAAGAGAGAATGGATTATCAGTGCATCTATTTTTATGAAATTTTGAATATTATTAACAAGGAAATAAACACTATGCTGGATAATTTGTTTAAATATTTGCCAGAATACACGCTGTATGTATCACTGTTCTTGTGCCAAATTTCCGCAAGAAGATTTGTCCGCATTTCAGATGCTTTTAGAGAAGCTAACAATCCTCTTGTTTACTTAGAAAGTAAAAAGGATCAATTCTGCCAGAGTTTTAAAATCTCCTGCAAAGAAACAACGGAAACTGCTTCCCTAGCCGAATTATTGTGTAATGCATTAAAAGGGTCCATCCAAGAAGAAGTGACAGAAAAGGCTGCACTTGAGTTAGCTAGAGATATGAAAAACAATGATCCTTCTTTAAATGGGAACAGATCAAAACTAGACTACTGTTTACTTAAGTCACTGGCAGAAAAGGAATGTTTCCATGATTACATTATATACATCGAAGATCCTAAATTAGCATTTCTTGCATTTATCAAAGAACGTGTTCACGTGAATTGTAGAGAAAAAGCAAAGATTTCGGAAATTTTCAATATTAAGGTAGATTTTTTTAGAAAACTTATATCAAATGTTATCGATAAATCGACTGCGGAGGTTACAGACAAATGTGGAAATGTTAAATCCTGGCTGGAAAGTTTCTGCCAAGAGCTTCAGAATGAAATGAAGCTGTCCTCAAAAGACCTAAAAAGTGTTCAATATCAGAACATAACTGACATAGGTTTCCTTAAGGAGGCAATGACAAAGGCCTTACAGATATTAGTGAAATCTCTCAAAGATGAGTTATCTGCATGTGATCTACAAACACTTGAACAAAAGACAGTCATAATTTTATTTGACCAGCTTTCTGGATGCTGGAAAATGTGTCCATTTTGTGATGCTGTTTGTACACATACTACAAGTACCCATGATGGAGGCCACAGCATGAAGTTCCATCGTCCAATTGCTTTAAGAGGCTGCCATTGGCATAATACCAGAGTTTTTTGCACAGAGATATGCACTTCTCTTGTAGCAAGTGATCTAATCTGTGTAGAAAATAACGACAACAGGTTTCCCTACAAAAACTATAAAACTGCAGGACCCCCTTACAATGAGTGGTCCATTACTCCAGACAACTCTGCCTTATCCTACTGGAAATGGGTCACTTGCCGTTTTGAATCTGATTTTGAAAAATATTATGACTTTAAATTTGAAGATGAAGGAAAGATTCCTCCACAATGGAGATATATAACCAAACAGGATGCCATTAGAGAGATAGAAGAATTGATGTAGTTAATTTAAAAAAAATCAAACTTATCACCTATATACAGAATAGGGGACAAGTTGCTGACCGTTAGGGGTTGCACCTCTGGGGCTCCCACCGATCACCAGAACATGGGCCCGTGCTTACTGTTTCGATGGAGCAGGAAATAAGCATGCATGCTGCCACTTCATTCAATTCAGTGCTACTGCCAGAGATAGCCAAGCACTTTGTATTTGACTATGTCCGGCAGCCCCATATTGTTGAACGGAGTGGAGGAAACATTTGTGTCTGCCTACCACTCCATTCAAATGGCAAGCACCATGCCCCCTTTAGTGAAGAGGTTGTCCCATTATGAGGATAATTTGATGAATGGCAGTTGTCTAATCGTTAAGGCCCCTGCCATTCAGCAACTTATCCTGTGAATAGTTGTCATAATTAGTTGAGTAAGTTATCATAATTAGATATGATATGATATTGTAATTATTACTGATATTGAATAGGTAATATGGGTTAAGAATGATTACTGTAATGCTAAATATTGATAATGTATATAAACGTATCAAATTGTAAATGTGATATAAATATGGATGAGTGATCTTAAAGGGGTTTGCTGGGATGTTACTACTGATGACCTATCCTCAGGATAGGTCATCAGTATCTGATCGGTGGGGGTCCGACACCTGGGACCCCCATTGAACAGCTGTTTTAGATGGCACTGGCACTCCTGTGAACGCCGTGGCCTTCTCTTAGCTTTTCCTAAGCCAGTGACGTCACGTTCATCGATCACATGACCTATGAGCGTCTCTGCCCCATTCAAGTGAATTGAGCTGAGTGCGATACCAAGCATAGCCACTATACAATGTACAGCACTGTGCTTGGAAAGCTGCAAGAAGGTAGCGGTGCTCACAGGAGTGCCGGTACCTTCTCAATCAGCTGATCGGCCGTGGTCCTGGGGGTCAGTCCCCAACTGATCAGATACTGATAACCTATCCTGATAAGTCATCAGTAGTAACATCCCGGAAAACCCCTTTACAGCTGTTGCCCACTTTAAACAATCCATTTTTGTTAGTAGGTTACAGCAACCATAAGCTAATTACAGGGTATCCCACTGAAGGAACCTCTTGACAATTCAGCATCACCACAGAGAAAGTTAAAGGGGTATTGTGTTTGGTACTAGAGATTAGTGAAGCGATTTGTTGATTCGTTTCAAATCTTGGAAATTTTCAGCTGCAAAGCGAATCCGAATATTAGGTGATTCGCTTCGGCTTTGTACGCATTCGCTACGTAGTTGTCCTATAATTTATACACTATCGCTACGTATAAGTTACTCTACACGCTGTTGCGTACTAATTCAATTCATTAGCGAATTTTTACTGTTAGTTCGTTTATCGTGCGCAAAAGCCTCGGAAGAAAGCGGTCACCTGACCTCGTGGGCAGGGCTTGCTCTGATTGGCTCAGGCTCGGTAAGCCAGTGATGCACCACTTCTGCTGCGACTGCTGAGATGAGCAGAAGCACTGTGTGTGAAGTTCTGAGACTCTTAGACCTGTTTTGTTAATATTGGGGTGTAATTGTTCAAGGAATCCATATTACACATCAGCGATACTGCAGGGCAAGTGCAGGGCTAGTAATTAATCAGGCAGGGAGAGAGAGAGACCGGGAGAGAGAGACAGGGGACAAAGACAAAGAGCAGCTGCAGGGCCACAGAATAAAGTGACAAATGTCTGGAATGGATAAGCAAAAGGGGTCCAGTGTCAGCCAGACTTCGAGCTCTAAAAAAAGGAGAAGGTGGCGCAGGGCAGCAGTGCCAAAGTACCTGTAGCCGGAGCTTCTACTTGTAGTATTCGCCATACTTGGCCGTTTTTCCACCAGGCTAACCCACCAAGGCGCAAAATATGCCTGCTGGATCACCTCATTTTTATGCGGGTTCGGGTGGCGGTGTGTGCCATCGTAATCCTGCCGGTCCATCAGCCGGATCATGTATTTCACCTCTGTAGAGCTAAATGATGAGGATCGCCTGGATGCCATTTTCAAAAATTAGCTCTGCCTCTGAGGAGTGCACGCCACGGCCTCTCAACTCATGCATGTCTGCGTATCACGTAATCGCTAGACAATAGTACGTTGAGGATTTGTACGAAAATTGTGCAACCTCAAAGAGGTTGCGTACCTTTTTTAACTGAAAGTTCGCCACATAATAACGTATATTTTGTACGCAAATTCAACAAATCTATTCATCGAATATAAGAATCTTAGGAAAAGTTCGGCGAATAATTTTTGGAATGATTCGCTCATCTTTATTTCTTACAAGTTATCCCCTATCTACAGTGGATAACTATCAGATTGGATCTGTGGGGGTCCTATCTCCAGTACTTGGCTATCTCCGGAACCCCACAGAAATGAATACAGCTGCTGTACGTATGTGCAAACGACCACTCCGGTCATTTCAAGGGAGCTACAGTGGGCCTGCAGGGGGTATGGGTAGGACCCCCACAGATCTGATACTTAACAACCCCTTTTAATTGTATATACTTGATATGTAAACTATATGTAAACTATATGTAACCTTAGTATGGTGATTGTTCTATTCACTTTATATCAGATTAGTCTTTTTTCACTGTTCATTGTGTTTCCTTACTGTATGTTATGATACAATGTTGAGTAAACCTATTCATATAATTATGAGCATTCATTGCCATGCTTGTATATTATTTTTCACTTACCTGTAATCATTGACGCTTGATATTAAACTTCTGTCTATACAAACACGTTGTATTTTTCCATACCAAAGAGAAATCCTCAGCACTCTTCCATAAGCAAGAGATTTATTGTGCAAAATACATACAGTGCAAAGGAGCTATAGGGAGGGGATTTTCAGAATATGGCCAACGTTCAGTCTGTATTGTACAATGTTTTCTCAAGGCATCCTGACATTCAGCGTAAGTGTGTTTTATATACCCATGCAATGTACTGCATAAAAAAAAACTTCCTTTACAAAAATTACAAAATATTAAAACTAACCACTTCCAGTCCAGGCCACTTTACCCCCTTCCTGACCAGGCCTAATTTTGAAAATATGACCTGTTCACTTCATGTGGTAATAATTTTGAAACGCTTTTACTTATCTAAGCCATTCAGAGATTGTTTTCTCATGACACATTGTACTTCATGTTAATGGTAAATTTGAGTCGATATGTTTTACTTTTATTTATAAAAAAATCCAAAAGTTAACGAAAACGGAATGGAGACTGAACTGAAGCAAACTGATGCATTCTGAACGGATACTTTTCCATTCAGAATGCATTAGGGAAAAACTGATCAGTTTAACCCCTTAGTGACTAATGACGTACTATGTACGTCATGATGTGGTGTTAGTTACCGCATCATGACGTGCACAGTACGTCATGAGCTCCAAGTGTCACCACAAGTACACTTGCGGTGACACTTGCATGCAAACTGGTCCCCACCTTAGAACCCCTGCGATTGGTCAGTCAGATTTGACTGACCAATCGCAGAGTTCAGCAGCGCAACCCCAATGTCCTTGAGGACATCGGGGCTGCACTGCTATGTTCTAATGCTTCAGGATGGCTGAGCGGGACCTGCCCTGCCCTCCCCGCCCGCCCACAGCATGTAAGTTACATCAAACCCCCCCCCCCCGCCTTCAATCCCCCCCCCCCAATATCAGGATGACCGAGCGGTATTAGATTGTCAGCTGTAACATACAGCTGACAATCTAATGTAACGCTACAACACCAAAAAAAGGCCTCATCCAATTGTTTACGGGCATATCACATAGACATACAACCTACCAATTCACCCACCATACACTAGATGGGAAATAAATGCCCCAACGCTTATTCATAAAAATCAATAAAGTTTATTGTAGACTCCATAAAACAAAACACAATTGTAGACAATAACGATGGGGATAACCAACCGGGGCAACAATTACCCCACCAAGATGTTGAGCCCAAGGTGCCAGCCCACAGAGTGTGCACTATACTATCAATTATAGGCAGCATAAATACTGACCCATATAAACGTCCACATTACCCCCCAATCATCAAGGGCTTACATATCAAGTACAGACGTGACTGTATAATAATAGATACTTCTATCAAATCCACTATAGGCATAAAACATGACTGTTAGACAAGTGTGGTATCACGTGTCTCAAAACCCCTTTAATCCAGAGGTATCCCATGTGCATTACCACGTGGAGCATTATCACCTCGCCCTCATTAGTGGCACTACATCATCAATAATCATATCTGCACATGTATATCTCCAGAACAAACGAGCATCAAACCCTGAAGGCAAATGGAGTACAAAATAATAACTACAAAATTAATCACAGATACCCAAACTATACCATAGCCAATAACAGGTAGTCACAAGTTTAATGCTCACCCATATAGTGGAATAGCGCAACACACCGTTGGACTGGTCACCTTACCGCAACCTCGACGCGCGTTTCACCTCACTAGGCTTCGTCAGGAGGTAAGGTGGCATTGACCAGAGGCTTCTTAAATAGACCTAATGGCGCCGGAAATCTACATCAGGTGAATCTTAATGCGGCACATCCCACCGGGTGATGCGCACCGCGTCATCGAGCAGGCGCCAGATCAGGCATCGGGGGAGGGAGCGACCCGCACTACACGCAGGGCAGTCCCTCCCCCAAGGCCAGATCAATTACGTCTCCCGATGACCCGGCACGCAGCGCACCACGGTGATGCGCTCCGTCACCGTACTCTCGGATATGGAGGGCGTGTACCAACCACGCCCCCATCTCCATGGATACCAAAGATACAGCGGCTTTCAGACACATAAGAGGTATACATGAATCGTAATCTCTTTCTTCATAAATATCAGCGAGCATCCGATACCGATGCCTAATGGACAGCAATCGTGTACCCATAGTGCAATCCTAACCCAAAATATACCACTATATAATGTACGTTATAACCCTCATATATATCACATACTATAAAATAAAGTGCATAGTGCCTCCCACATCATTCATTAAAAAATAATAAGTGCAAAGAATATACTGAATGAATAAAATTACAATAAAATACCTGAATATACTAGAAAAATACTATACCAAAGTGACCGTGCATAATACAAAAAACAAAACACACCCATATTAGTATAAATAAATAAATAAAACAATTATTTCATATAAGAGCTGTCCATCACATCTTCATTATTCTCTCATAAGGGCACTCTTCGCAGTCTCTCCACAGTATCTGAAGCATCACCGTTATACCAGTCGCCATGATTTTCAGGGGTCTAACAAACATTGAAGCCAGCAGGTTCACGTGGCCCATAACTCTATAAAGCATAAGACACACAATTAAACACATAAATAAAATAGCGCATTTACAAAAAGGATTTGAAGCTGAGGGTCTCATTGAGTCCCCCCGGAGTTACAGTGTCTAATAGCACGATCCATCTAGTCTCCCTTTGTAAGAGACGTTTCTTAAGGTCACCACCACGACAGCCCAGTCTTACCCTATCAATTCCTGCAAAAACCAGCCCCTTTGGATTACAATCATGGGCCGCTCTAAAATGTTTTGCTAAGGGTTTAAGTTTTCTTAATTTCTCATCGTCTTGGACCTCGGCAGCCGCCTTAATATCACCCACATGTTCCTGAATCCTCACCTTCAGGGCTCTTGTTGTCATTCCTATATACATCAATCCACAGGGGCATCTTGCACAATAGACCACCCCCTCTGTAGTACAGGAGATGTAATGTAGAATCTTATATTCTTTGTCCCCTCTGGAATTGATAAAGGTCTCAGTTCTTATTACAAACTTACAAGTTGTACATTTCCCACACGGGAAGGACCCCCACTTAGGCCCCCTGTCTCCAAACAAGCCCCCCACTTTGGGAGGAACATAATGGCTATTCGTCAACATGTCCCTTAGATTCCTTGCACGCCTCCAACTTATAAGTGGACTATCTGAGATCTGGCCCTGTAGGTCTTTATCGGTAAGTAGCACATGCCAGTGTTCCCTCAAAATTGATTGTACCCATTTCCACTGAGCGTTATATCCCATAACACATCTTGGGTGCTGATCTACTCGCCCCCGTTTTTTGCTACTCACCAGTAGAGATTCTCTCTGTAGATGCTTGACTTTTTCTTGTCCTTGTTTAATTAATTTTCTACTATATCCCCTTTCTTCAAAACGCCGCGATAGGTCCCTTGCTTGATTTTTAAAACGATCCTCGCTTGAACAGATCCTCTTTATTCTACAAAATTGTCCCCTGGGTGTTGCTTTTATAACCTGTGGGTGATGAAAGGAGGTGGAGTGTAATAAAGAGTTTGTTGATGTGGGCTTCCTGAAGACATCCGTCCCCAGGATACCACCTTCTTCCACACAAATCTCCAGGTCAAGGAATTCTATTCTGCTGGTACTACAGCACCAGGTCAAACGGATGTTAAGATCATTCATATTGAGTCTAGACATGTATTGTTCCAGCTGCGATGCCGAGCCCTGCCAGATGAACAACACATCGTCTATATACCTCGACCACGAGACCACGGCATCGTGACCCTCTGTGTTCATAACGACCTCCCTCTCCCACAGCCCCAGGAAAAGATTGGGGGAGAGGGAGGTCGTTATGAACACAGAGGGTCACGATGCCGTGGTCTCGTGGTCGAGGTATATAGACGATGTGTTGTTCATCTGGCAGGGCTCGGCGTCGCAGCTGGAACAATACATGTCTAGACTCAATATGAATGATCTTAACATCCGTTTGACCTGGTGCTGTAGTACCAGCAGAATAGAATTCCTTGACCTGGAGATTTGTGTGGAAGAAGGTGGTATCCTGGGGACGGATGTCTTCAGGAAGCCCACATCAACAAACTCTTTATTACACTCCACCTCCTTTCATCACCCACAGGTTATAAAAGCAACACCCAGGGGACAATTTTGTAGAATAAAGAGGATCTGTTCAAGCGAGGATCGTTTTAAAAATCAAGCAAGGGACCTATCGCGGCGTTTTGAAGAAAGGGGATATAGTAGAAAATTAATTAAACAAGGACAAGAAAAAGTCAAGCATCTACAGAGAGAATCTCTACTGGTGAGTAGCAAAAAACGGGGGCGAGTAGATCAGCACCCAAGATGTGTTATGGGATATAACGCTCAGTGGAAATGGGTACAATCAATTTTGAGGAAACACTGGCATGTGCTACTTACCGATAAAGACCTACAGGGCCAGATCTCAGATAGTCCACTTATAAGTTGGAGGCGTGCAAGGAATCTAAGGGACATGTTGACGAATAGCCATTATGTTCCTCCCAAAGTGGGGGGCTTGTTTGGAGACAGGGGGCCTAAGTGGGGGTCCTTCCCGTGTGGGAAATGTACAACTTGTAAGTTTGTAATAAGAACTGAGACCTTTATCAATTCCAGAGGGGACAAAGAATATAAGATTCTACATTACATCTCCTGTACTACAGAGGGGGTGGTCTATTGTGCAAGATGCCCCTGTGGATTGATGTATATAGGAATGACAACAAGAGCCCTGAAGGTGAGGATTTAGGAACATGTGGGTGATATTAAGGCGGCTGCCGAGGTCCAAGACGATGAGAAATTAAGAAAACTTAAACCCTTAGCAAAACATTTTAGAGCGGCCCATGATTGTAATCCAAAGGGGCTGGTTTTTGCAGGAATTGATAGGGTAAGACTGGGATGTCGTGGTGGTGACCTTAAGAAACGTCTCTTACAAAGGGAGACTAGATGGATCGTGCTATTAGACACTGTAACTCCGGGGGGACTCAATGAGACCCTCAGCTTCAAATCCTTTTTGTAAATGCGCTATTTTATTTATGTGTTTAATTGTGTGTCTTATGCTTTATAGAGTTATGGGCCACGTGAACCTGCTGGCTTCAATGTTTGTTAGACCCCTGAAAATCATGGCGACTGGTATAACGGTGATGCTTCAGATACTGTGGAGAGACTGCGAAGAGTGCCCTTATGAGAGAATAATGAAGATGTGATGGACAGCTCTTATATGAAATAATTGTTTTATTTATTTATTTATACTAATATGGGTGTGTTTTGTTTTTTGTATTATGCACGGTCACTTTGGTATAGTATTTTTCTAGTATATTCAGGTATTTTATTGTAATTTTATTCATTCAGTATATTCTTTGCACTTATTATTTTTTAATGAATGATGTGGGAGGCACTATGCACTTTATTTTATAGTATGTGATATATATGAGGGTTATAACGTACATTATATAGTGGTATATTTTGGGTTAGGATTGCACTATGGGTACACGATTGCTGTCCGTTAGGCATCGGTATCGGATGCTCGCTGATATTTATGAAGAAAGAGATTACGATTCATGTATACCTCTTATGTGTCTGAAAGCCGCTGTATCTTTGGTATCCATGGAGATGGGGGCATGGTTGGTACACGCCCTCCATATCCGAGAGTACGGTGACGGAGCGCATCACCGTGGTGCGCTGCGTGCCGGGTCATCGGGAGACGTAATTGATCTGGCCTTGGGGGAGGGACTGCCCTGCGTGTAGTGCGGGTCGCTCCCTCCCCCGATGCCTGATCTGGCGCCTGCTCGATGACGCGGTGCGCATCACCCGGTGGGATGCGCCGCATTAAGATTCACCTGATGTAGATTTCCGGCGCCATTAGGTCTATTTAAGAAGCCTCTGGTCAATGCCACCTTACCTCCTGACGAAGCCTAGTGAGGTGAAACGTGCGTCGAGGTTGCGGTAAGGTGACCAGTCCAACGGTGTGTTGCGCTATTCCACTATATGGGTGAGCATTAAACTTGTGACTACCTGTTATTGGCTATGGTATAGTTTGGGTATCTGTGATTAATTTTGTAGTTATTATTTTGTACTCCATTTGCCTTCAGGGTTTGATGCTCGTTTGTTCTGGAGATATACATGTGCAGATATGATTATTGATGATGTAGTGCCACTAATGAGGGCGAGGTGATAATGCTCCACGTGGTAATGCACATGGGATACCTCTGGATTAAAGGGGTTTTGAGACATGTGATACCACACTTGTCTAACAGTCATGTTTTATGCCTATAGTGGATTTGATAGAAGTATCTGTTATTATACAGTCACGTCTGTACTTGATATGTAAGCCCTTGATGATTGGGGGGTAATGTGGACGTTTATATGGGTCAGTATTTATGCTGCCTATAATTGATAGTATAGTGCACACTCTGTGGGCTGGCACCTTGGGCTCAACATCTTGGTGGGGTAATTGTTGCCCCGGTTGGTTATCCCCATCGTTATTGTCTACAATTGTGTTTTGTTTTATGGAGTCTACAATAAACTTTATTGATTTTTATGAATAAGCGTTGGGGCATTTATTTCCCATCTAGTGTATGGTGGGTGAATTGGTAGGTTGTAAATCTAATGTAACGGCCGACATCGCTGCTGGCGGTGATGTCGGCCGTTTAACCCCTTCCATGCCGCGGTCCGTAGGGACCACGGCATGGAAGGGGTTAACAGGGAGGAAGCTCCCTCCCCCATCGGGCGCTGCGGTGCGCTGGCAGCGCACCAATGGTGTGGCCAGAAGAGAGGGAAGGAGCTTCCTCCCATCGGGAAGCTGCTCTGCTGTGGCAGCGTCCCGATGGTTACCATGGCAACCGGACGCCATCCGGCTTGCCATGGTATATCAAGCCTGACCAGGCTCCTGCTAAAGGCAGGAGCCTGATCAAGCTTACTGTAAAGTAAAAATACACTGCAGTACACTATATAGTGTACTGCAGTGTATTATAGAGACATCAGATCCACTGGATCTTCAAGAACCAAGTGGCTCTGAGTCAAAAAAGTGAAAAAAAAAAAAGTAAAAAAAAAATGAAAAACGTAAAAAAAAAAATAATTTTTTTCCATATATGCACATTTATAACTGAGTAAAAATAAATACAATAAAATAAAATACCCTAGATATGTTAGGTATCGCCGCGTCCATAACAACCTGATCAACAAAAATCTCACATGGCCTAACCCCTCAGATAAACAGTAAAAAAAATAAAATAAAAACTGTCAAAAAAGCAATTTTTTGTCACCTTACATCACAAAAAGCGTAATACCAAGCGATCAAAAAGGCGAATTGCTCCCAAAGTAGTACCAATCTAACCGTCATCTCATCCCGCAAAAAATTAGCCTCTACCTGAGACAATCGCCGAAAAAATAAAAAACTACAGCTCTCAGACTATGGAGACACTAAAACATTATTTTTTTTCTTTAAAAAATGATATTATTGTGTAAACCTTAAATAAATTTAAAAAAGTACACATGTTGGGTATCGCCACGTCCGTAACAACCTGCTCTACAAAAATCTCACATGACTTAACCCCTCAGGTGAACGTAGTAAAAATGAATAAATAAAAGCTGTGCCAAAATTCCCAATTTTTGGGTCACCTTGCCCCAAAAAGTGTAATAATGAATAATCAAAAAATCATATTTACCCAAAAATGGTACCAATAAAAATTTCAACTCTTCCTGCAAAAAATGAGCCCCTACACAAGACATTCGGAAGAAAAATAAAAAAAGATATGGCATTCAGAAAATGGAGACACAAAAACATATTTTTTCTCAAAAATGCTGTCAGGGTAAGGGGTACACAGACAACAGAGGAATGTGAGCCCTGAGCTAGCCCCAAACCTCTGTCCCTGCCTATTGCCCCACCCACGCTAAACCGTGGGGCGACAACCACGAAGACTCGGAATACACTAGTGTACGTGCAGGGGAAGGAAGACACACAAGACAGACAAATACAAAATAGGGTAGTCAGGAAGCCGAGTCAAACCAGGAGAGTACGTCAGGAGCAAAATCAGCAATCAAAAGAGTAGTCAAAAAACACGCCAAGGGTCAGAGAACAACAGGAGTCAAAATAGCAGATCACAAAAGTAGCCAGGTAGGAAGCAAGGAACTTCAAAAACCAGCAAGGGGCAAAAGAGGAAGGCAGGTATATATGCAGGAAGACACCCCACCCCCAGGCTCTGAATGGACCAGACTCAGAGCAGTCACTCAGCCCAGCACCTGAGAATTAACCCCGAGAAAACAACCAAACATGAGGCTGGGCGTTGGCTCCAAAAACAACCCACAGTGTGAACATGCACTGAACAGAAACACACAAAAAACCCAGAACACCAAGCAAAACATAGAACTTATGTTCTCCGATGACCATACCTGACAAATGCTTTATTATGTAAAACTAAAACAAACAAACAAAGAAAGTAGACATATTTGATATCATCGCGTCCGTAACAACCAGCTCTATAAAAATACCACATGATCTAACCTGTCAGATGAACATTATAAAAAACAAAAAAGAAATACAGTACCAAAACATCCATTCTTCGGTTACCTTGCCTCCCAAAAAAATAATATAGAGCGATTAAAAATCATATGTACCCCAAAATAGTACCAATAAAACTGTCATCTTATCCCGTAGTTTCCAAAATGGGGTCACTTTTTGATTGTTTGTACTATAGGGTGCATCTGGGGAGCTTCAAATGGGACATGGTGTCTAAAAACCAGTCCAGCAAAATCTGACTTAAAAAAACAATACGGCGCTACTTTCCTTCTGTGCCCCGCCATGCGCCCATACAGCAGTTTACCACCACATGTGGGGTGTTTCTGTAAACCGCAGAATCAGGGTAATAAATATTTGAGTTTTGTTTGGTTGTTAACCTTAGATGTGTTAAAGAAAAAATGGACTAAAATGGTAAATCTGCCAAAAAAGTGAAATTTAGAAATTTCATCTCCATTTTCCTTTAATTCTTGTGGAATACCTAAAGGGTTAAAAAAGCTTATAAAATCAGTGTTAAGTAACTTGAGGGGTGTAGTTTCAAAAATGGGATCATTTATAGGGGGTTCTACTATGTAAGCCCCACAAAGTGACTTCAGACCTGAACTGGTCCTTAAAAAGTGGATTTTGTAAATTTTCTTAAAAAATGTAAGAATTGCCTCTAAAATTCTAAGCCTTCTAACGTCCCAAAAAAATAAAATTACATTTACAAAATTCTGCAAACATAAAGTAGACATATGGGGAATGTTAAATAATAAATATTTTATGAGATATCACTTTCAATTTTAAAAGAAGAGAAATTGAAATTTTGAAAATTGTGAATTTTTCAAAATATTTTGTAAAGTTGGGATTTTTTCATAAATAAAGGTGACATATATTGACTCAAATTTATGACTGTCATGAAGTACAATGTGTCACGAGAAAACAGTCTCAGAATGGCTTGGATAAGTAAAAGTGTTTCAAAGTTATAACTACATAGAGTGATACATGTCAGATTTTCAAAAAAAAGTCTGGTCACGAAGGTGCAAAATGGCCCGGTCATTAAGGGGTTAAGTCCGTTTGTGAGAGCCTGGGACAGATCTCACAAACGGATCCTGCAAACGCAAGTGTGAAAGTAGCCTTACATGTCAATGTTAGCACTAGTGTTGATCAAGCACCGTAGTGCTCGAGTGCTTGGGTCGAACACTAGGCGGTGCTTGAGTGCTTGACCTAGTACCCGAGCACAATGTAAGTCAATGGGAGAACCCGAGCACTAAACCAGGCACCCCCCGCTCTGAAGAGGGGAGGGTGTCTGGTTCATAGGGAAAGGTGAGAAAATGGTGGAAACACCACTGAAAGGGTTTGGGAACAGCATGGGAAGGATGTCTGGATGCATCTTGGACTCCAAAGTCGCTGCTGGGAATGATGTTGTCCGAGTATTACGCCACTTTTACGGAATGACAAGAATACCCCCCAAAATCGAAGATAACATTGATTTTGGAGGAAATATTGTTAGGAAACATATATTTACTTGTACATAAAGCGCAAGTGCTGCCAAAAATTACAAGGAAGAGGCACTCCGATGTAACCGGTATATCACATAAAGGAGGGCCTCATTCACATTGTGGTACAATTGTTCATGTTGTGGGACTCCACTAATAAAGCCTATGCACAAAGGGAAAGGGCTGCCAAAAAAGGAACAGGCACTAAAATACACCCTTTATTACACATAAAAGAAGGGCATCAGACACACCCTTGAAAAATTATGATTGATGGCCTGCTGCTGACACTCAAAAACATTAGGGGTGAGGGTCTGCTGCTGAGCTGACCTTCTAAAACATTAGAGGCGAGTGCCTGCTGCTCATCTGACCGTAAGAAACATTAGGGGCAAGTGTCTGCTGCTGAGCTGACTGTCTTAAACATTAGGGGTGAGTGCCTGCTGCTCATCTGACCGTCAAAAACATTAGGGGCGAATGCCTGCTACTGAGCTGACCGTCTAAAAAATTATGGGTGAGGTCCTGCTTTTGAACAGAACAATTAGCCCTGCCTAGCCAAATCCTATCCCTACACTATCTGCCCCTCCTTGCGCAAACGTTATACAGCAGACGCAGTGCAGGTAATGTCGCCTTGATTAGCTGCAGAAAAAATGACACCGGATGTCAGGTATATAGGATACAAAAACTTTATAATACACACGCAACACAGGTAATGTCGCCTTGATTAGCGGCAGTAAAAATAACACCGGATCTCAGGTATGTAGGATACAAAAACTTTATAATGCACACGCAACACAACTAATGTCAACTTGGTTAGCAGCAGAAAAAATGACACCGGATGTCAGGTATATAGGATACAGAAACTTTATAATGCACACGCAACACAGCTAATGTCGCCTTGATTAGCAGCAGTAAAAATAGCACCGGATGTCAGGTATATAGGATACAGAAACATTATAATGCACACGCTGTGCAGGTGGTGTTAAGGTCAGGCAAACTTGCGTTATTTTTGCCTCAAAAGAAAAAAAAATATTGCAGCAGATATAACAATAGTCCTTAAAAGGACTTTTGGGTCTTTTAAACAGAACAAATAGCCCTGCCTAGCCAAATCCTATCCCTACACTATTTGTCCCTCCTTGCGCAAACTTTATACAGCAGACGCAGTGCAAATAATGTCGCCTTGATTAGCTATAGGAAAAATTACACCGGATGTCAGGTATATAGGATACAGAAACGTTATAATGCACACGCTGCGCAGGTGGTGTTTATGTAACGCAACCTTGCGCAATTTTTGACCCCCCCCAAAAAAAAATATATTGCAGCCAGATATAATAGCCCTTAAAAGGGCTTTTGAGTCTTTTCAACAAAAAAACTAGCCCTGCCTAGACAATTTCTATCCCTACACTATCTGTCCCTCCTTGCAGCAGCTCTCCCTGACCCGGACTGAGCCAGCTCACATGTCACCGGGTGCTATATAGCACCTGTTTATGCGTTCCCGGCCAGCCAATCACTGTAATGTCAGTAGCCAACATGGCTACGGCATTACAGTGAATGCCAGTACCTCCCCTCATGCTAATTGGCTAATTAACGTGCGGGGAGGGGACTCGAGCATGGTCCCGAGCGCCGCCATGCTCGGCCGAATATCGTATTCGGCCGAGCATGCTCGCTCAATACTAGTAAGCATCAGTTATAAAGAACCGTGCAGTGGCCCAAGAAAATACTGTAAAGTGAAAGAGTGCACTCCTTTTACAAGTCATCAGCTGATTCCACATAGATTTCTACAGAACCTGTTGTGTGGTGATTCAAGTAGTGCCCCATAACAGAGTGGAGAGGGTGTCAGCAGTAAGTTTGAGTTGACATCACTGTTTATTTTGCCCTTCTTCTCATCCGTTAAAAGAACAACCCCCAAAAAACGGATCTAGTCTTTTCAGCATCTGCCTTCACATGGTCAGCATTTGGTCAGTAATCCATCAGTATTGTTAAGGTTCAAAAAAAAAAAAAGAGTGGATCAAACAGAGATGACACGTGATTGGAAAGTTTGCATGTCTTCTGTGTTTTGTACCCACTCCTGCTTTTGGCTTTCAAATCATG
>ONZH01005027.1:0-39597 GCA_900303285.1 Rhinella marina
ACAAGAATATAACTACTATATACTGCTCTTGTACAAGAATATAACTACTATAATACCGCCCTATGTACAAGAATATAACTACTATACATACTGCTCCTATGTACAAAATATAACTGCTATAATACTGCCTCCTATGTACAAGAATATAACTACAATAATACTGCTCCTATGTACAAGAATATAATACTATAGATATACCTCCTATGTACAGAATATAACTACTATAATACTGCGCCTATGTAAAGAATATAACTACTAATAATACTGCTCCTATGTACAAGAATATAACTACTATAATACTGCTCCTATGCTACAAGAATATAACTACTATAATACTGCTCCATGTACAAGAATATACTGCTATAATACTGCTCCCATGTACAAGAATATAACTACTATAATACTGCTCTATGTACAAAGAATATAACTACTATAATACTGCCTCCTATGTACAAGAATATAACTACTATAATACTGCTCCTATGTACAAGAATATAACTACTATAATACTGCCCTATGTACAAGAATATAACTACTATAATACTGCTCCTATGTACAAGATATAAACTACTATAATACTGCTCCTATATGCTCCTATGTACAAGAATATAATACTATAATACTGCTCCTATGTACAAGAATATAACTACTATAATACTGCTCCTATGTACAAGAATATAACTACTATATACGCTCCTATGTACAAGAATATAACTACTATAATATACCTCCTATGTACAAGAATATAACTACTATAATACTGCTCCTATGTACAGAATATAACTACTATAATACTGCTCCTATGTACAAGAATATAACTACTATAATCTGCTCCTATGTACAAGAATATAACTACTATAATACTGCTCCTATGTACAAGAAATATAACTACTTATAATACTGCTCCTATATACAAGATATAACTACTATAATACTGCTCCTATGTACAAGAATATAACTACTATAATATAACTGCCTCCATGTACAAGAATATAACTACTATAATACTGCTCCTATGTACAAGAATATAACTACTATAATACTGCTCCTATGTACAAGAATATAACTACTATAATACTGCCTCCTATGTACAAGAATAATAACTACTATAATACTGCTCCTATGTACAAGAATATAACTACTATAATACTGCTCCTATGTACAAGAATATAACTACTATAATACTGCTCCTATGTACAAGAATATAACTACTATAATACTGCTCCTATGTACAAGAATATAACTACTATGTATACTGCTCCTATGTACAAGAATATAACTACTATATAATACTGCCTCCTATGTACAAGAATAATAACTACTATAATACTGCTCCTATGTACAAGAATATAACTACTATAATACTGCTCCTATGTACAAGAATATAACTACTATAATACTGCTCCTATGTACAAGAATATAACTACTATAATACTGCCTCCTATGTACAAGAAATATAACTACTATAATACTGCTCCTATGTACAAGAATATATAACTACTATATACTGCTCCTATGTACAAGAATATAACTACTATAATACTGCTCCTATGTACAAGAATATATACTATAATAGTGCTATGTATAAAAAAAAAATACTATACTATAATACTGCCTTCTATGTACAAGAATATAACTACTATAATACTGCTCCTATGTACAAGAATATATAACTACTATAATACTGCTCCTATGTACAAGAATATAACTACTATAATACTGCCTCCTATGTACAAGAATATAACTACTATAATACTGCCTCCTATGTACAAGAATATAACTACTATAATACTGCTCCTATGTACAAGAATATAACTACTATAATACTGCTCCTATGTACAAGAATATAACTACTATAAATACTGCTCCTATGTACAAGAATATAACTACTATAATACTGCTCCTATGTACAAGAATATAACTACTATAATACTGCTCCTATGTACAAGAATATAACTACTATAATACTGCTCCTATGTACAAGAATATAACTACTATAATACTGCCTCCTATGTACAAGAATATAACTACTATAATATACTGCCCTCCTATGTACAAGAATATAACTACTATAATACTGCTCCTATGTACAAGAATATAACTACTATAATACTGCTCCTATGTTACAAGAATATAACTACTACTATAATACTGCTCCTATGTACAAGAATATAACTTACTATAATACTGCTCCTATGTACAAGAATATAACTACTATAATACTGCTCCTCCTATGTACAAGAATATAACTACTATAATACTGCCTCCTATGTACAAGAATATAACTACTATAATACTGCTGCCCTATAATGTACAAGAATATAACTACTATAATACTGCTCCTATGTACAAGAATATAACTACTATAATACTGCTCCTATGTACAAGAATATAACTACTATTAATACTGCTCCTATGTACAAGAATATAACTACTATAATACTGCTCCTATGTACAAGAATATAACTTACTATAATACTGCTCCTATGTACAAGAAATATAACTACTATAATACTGCTCCTATGTACAAGAATATAACTACTATAATACTACAATATAACTACTATAATCTGCTCCTATGTACAAGAATATAACTACTATAATACTCCTCCTATGTACAAGACTATAACTACTATAATACTGCTCCTATGTACAAGAATATAACTACTATAATACTGCCTCCTATGTACAAGAATATAACTACTATAATACTGCTCCTATGTACAAGAATATAACTACTATAATACTGCTCCTATGTACAAGAATATAACTACTATAATACTGCCTCCTATGTAACAAGAATATAAACTACTATTAATACTGCTCCTATGTACAAGAATATAACTACTATAATACTGCTCCTATGTACAAGAATATAACTTACTATAATACTGCTCCTATGTACAAGAATATAACTACTATAATACTGCTCCTATGTACAAGAATATAACTACTATAATACTGCTCCTATGTACAAGAATATAACTACTAATAATACTACTGCTCCTATGTACAAGAATATAACTACTATAATACTGCTCCTATGTACAAGAATATAACTACTATAATACTGCTCCTATGTACAAGAATATAACTACTATAATACTGCACTCTATGTACAAGAATATAACTACTATAATACTGCTCCTATGTACAAGAATATAACTACTATAATACTGCTCCTATGTACAAGAATATAACTACTATAATACTGCTCCTATGTACAAGAATATAACTACTATAATACTGCCTACTATGTACAAGAATATAACTACTATAATACTGCTCCTATGTACAAGAATTTATAACTACTATAATACTGCCTCCTATGTACAAGAATATAACTACTATAATACTGCTCCTATGTACAAGAATATAACTACTATAAATACTGCTCCTATGTACAAGAATATAACTACTATAATACTGCTCCTATGTACAAGAATATAACTACTATAATACTGCCTCCTATGTACAAGAATATAACTACTATATACTGCTCCTATGTACAAGAATATAACTACTATAATACTGCTCCTATGTACAAGAATATAACTACTATAATACTGCTCCTATGTACAAGAATATAACTAACTATAATACTGCTCCTATGTACAAGAATATAACTACTATAATACTGCTCCTATGTACAAGAATATAACTACTATATATACTGCTCCTATGTACAAGAATATAACTACTATAATACTGCTCCTATGTACAAGAATATAACTACTATAATACTGCTCCTATGTACAAGAATATAACTACTATAATACTGCTCCTATGTACAAGAATATAACTACTATAATACTGCTCCTATGTACAAGAATATAACTACTATAATACTGCCTCCTATGTACAAGAATATAACTACTATAATACTGCTCCTATGTACAAGAATATAACTACTATAATACTGCCCTCCTATGTACAAGAATATAACTACTATAATACTGCTCCTATGTACAAGAATATAACTTACTATAATACTGCCTCCTATGTACAAGAATATTAACTACTATAATACTGCTCCTATGTACAAGAATATAACTTACTATAATACTGCTCCTATGTACAAGAATATAACTACTATAATACTGCTCCTGTGTACAAGAATATAACTACTATAATACTGCTCCTATGTACAAGAATATAACTACTATAATACTGCCTCCTATGTACAAGAATATAACTACTATAATACTGCTCCTATGTACAAGAATATAAACTACTATAATACTGCCTCCCTATGTACAAGAATATAAACTACTATAATACTGCCTATGTACAAGAATATAACTACTATAATACTGCTAATGTACAAGAATATAACTACTATAATACTACCTCCTAATGTACAAGAATATAACTACTATAATACTGCTCCTATGTACAAGAATATAACTACTATAATACTGCTCCTATTGTACAAGAATATAACTACTATAAATACTGCTCCTATGTACAAGAAATATAACTACTATAATACTGCTCCTATGTACAAGAATATAACTACTATAATACTGCCTCCTATGTACAAGAATATAACTACTATAATACTGCTCCTATGTACAAGAATATAACTACTATAATACTGCTCCTATGTACAAGAATATAACTACTATAATACTGCTCCTATGTACAAGAATATAACTACTATAATACTGCTCCTATGTACAAGAATATAACTGCTATAATACTGCTCCTATGTACAAGAATATAATTACTATAATACTGCTCCTATGTACAAGAATATAACCAATATAATACTGCTATGGCGGTTTTTGGTACGGTATGTGCGGTGTGGTGCGGTCTTATTAATTGTATCAGGGGGATGAATGTCTTCGCTTCTTTGTCTTTTCCGATTCCTGAGATCTTGTGATGGTTTCTTATAACGTTGAGATGTCAGGTTTTACGTTGTGTCTTATCTGCGGTGCTCCTCCTCGGCTGTGTGCAGATGTCTCTGGATTATTTGGGGAACGCCCCTTGGTCTTGCGGTTACTGGTGGCGTAGTTTTATAATTTTAGTACATCATTATTCCTGGTGTCACTTCCGTCATGCTGGTTATGGGAAAGCTGGGTGATATCACACTCTATAGCGGATGTTCTCCATCTTTACTTTAGTCTCTTCTCTGACTCTTCCGACTGTAGTAAAGCTGGGTGACCGCTGACCTTGGCTTTCATATTTCACCCTCGGCAGCAGCGGCGCAGAGGTTGTATCTCTGCATTAATGAGCAGATGTGGGAAAGCTGAGTGGCTGTAATGGTTCTCACCCAACTTTCCCACTGACAGATGTACCTTCAGTGTCTCATGTTATATGGATGGTGATATCTGATATAAGCAGATAGTCCTCAGGAAGAGGCGTTCCCTCTGCAGGATATAAAGCACTCTGGGGCGTGAGGCGTTCATTTGATTGACACCCGATTCACACTCTACATTCTGTAACAATGTCACATCCGGACGCTGAGATTTACACCTGCTGTAACGTGCTGTGAGGAGCGTGGCCCTTCTGCACACGTCTCTGTTTGTAGGATTTTTGGATCCTTTTTCACCTGAATATACTTAGACGCTGACGGAGTGTCAGGGAGCGAGCAGCTGCCGCCATGATTCCCCCCTGTCAGTCCTGACACTTGTCCTTCGGCCGCTAGCACTTCATTTGTGGTTTTATGACAGAATTAAATTTATGTCAGTATCGCACTGAGGCGGAGCATGAAGGCTGCGAGGTCAGGAGGGAGTCACACATGGCGGTATGGAAATGGCCGGGACGCTGAAGTGAGGATGGAAAGATACACAGAGTGACGTAACTGGAGCTGGAGGACGGGAGAACCACAAGTCCCAGCTATAAAACAACTTACTGACAAATTAAAATCCATACTGGAGGCTGAAAAAATGTATCTCCAGCCACATTTACAGTTTCTTCCTCCTGTGTAGTCCCCGTATACATCCATTACTTATCCTGTACTGATCCTGAGGTATATCCTGTGTTATACTCCAGAGCTGCACTCACTATTCTGCTGGTGCAGTCACTGTGTACATCCATTACTTATCCTGTACTGATCCTGAGGCATATCCTGTGTTATACTCCAGAGCTGCACTCACTATTCTGCTGGTGCAGTCACTGTGTACATACATTACTTATCCTGTACTGATCCTGAGTTACATCCTGTATTATACTCCAGAGCTGCACTCACTATTCTGCTGGTGCAGTCACTGTGTACATACATTACTTATCCTGTACTGGTCCTGAGTTACATCCTGTATTATACTCCAGAGCTGCACTCACTATTCTGCTGGTGCAGTCACTGTGTACATACATTACTTATCCTGTACTGATCCTGAGTTACATCCTGTATTATACTCCAGAGCTGCACTCACTATTCTGCTGGTGCAGTCACTGTGTACATACATTACTTATCCTGTACTGATCCTGAGTTACATCCTGTATTATACTCCAGAGCTGCACTCACTATTCTGCTGGTGCAGTCACTGTGTACATACATTACTTATCCTGTACTGATCCTGAGTTACATCCAGTATTATACTCTAGAGCTGCACTCACTATTCTGCTGGTGCAGTCACTGTGTACATACATTACTTATCCTGTACTGATCCTGAGTTACATCCTGTATTATACTCCAGAGCTGCACTCACTATTCTGCTGATTTTTGTCCGATCTTGTCCGTTCCGTTCTTTTGCTCATATTACAGATCAGGAGGATGGAAATGGTGATGAGAACGAAGCCTTAGAAGATGGGAAAGCTAAACTCTGATGTGAAGCCGTCCTGAGTGTTCATGTTGCTCCGCCCCCCGGCCGTGCACTGGACTTATCTGGGGGCCGGACCGCTCGTTGCGGTTCTTTTCTGTTTTGCAGTTTCTGCTGCTCAGGGTCACATGGACTTTGGTGTCGGCGGCTGCGCAGGGTGAGGACATCAGACTACGGCGCCCTGCGGCTCTCATTGGCTCCCCCGGTGTTACCTCTGCTTTTTATTTTCCCCATTTGCACGCTTTGATGATATACGACCTGAATATAAAACCGCCGTGATACCGGGCGCGGCGTTTACTGCCATACTGAGGTGACGGCTGCGGGTTTTATCAGTTTTATCATTTTACTTTATTATTCTTTTATTAAATACATAAAGAGAAAATTGTATCAGCGTCTTCACATAAACAGTGCGATGGGCGTGGTCAGTGTGCGCTGCGCAGGGCCCGCCGCCGCCTCATGGGGGCGTGCCAGTGATGCACAGTGTGATGGAGACCCCTGGACCAGAGAAAAAATTCATTCTTTTTTCTTTTATGTTTTTTAAACTAGTCTTTTTCATAAATTTGTTCCAAATTTATTCCGACCCCCGTGAGAAAATAATAGAGAGTGTCCACATCCTGTGTAAGCCCCCCTCTGTAGAGGAATAGACCAGTCCGTCTCCACAGCTGAGGCTTGTAACAATGTATCAGTGTATGCCGTCAGCAGCATAAACATCTCTACAATGTATCATTACAGGGATTGGCCGGCACCCGGTGTGAGAAGGGTTAAGTACAGGGCGTCCGGCTTTGGATGTAAACTAAGGAGTGTGTTCATTCATTGGCAGCAAACAGAGGTAATTGGTAAATTGGTGTAAAAAAATGACATTTTCTCGTCACTTGCAGATTTGTACAGTAGAGACGTGCCCCTGCGGTATTTGCTGTGTGCAGATGATCCCCCGTTGACTGGCGCTCACCTCACTGGCCTCCGTCCATCCGGGACCCCGGTGACCATGGTGGCGGCACACGGCTGTATAAAGGCATGGACTCCTGCATCCTGATCCCGGAGAGCCTTGTCACCTATGTGATGATGGGAGTAGTTGTCCCTGTTTTGCTCCTCGCTGCGCTCGTCCTCCACCTGCGCTCGCCTTTCCTCCAGTCCATGTATAGCAGTAATAATGTGTATAAATGGCTTTTTATGGCCCCGCAGCTGCACCTCCGCCCGGGGCCCCCACTCGGCCGCTCTCTAACCGTTCACCTCCCAGATATAATATATCGCAGAGAAGAAACACAAGATGATGTTTGTTCTGCCTAATTATCAGAAGTGTTACTTTACGAGGATTGCGGCACATTAGACTTTTATTGTGGTGTAATTATACCAGCTGCCTGTGGTCTGTGTCATAAAACTGCAAAAAATGCCTCATTATCCCGGGAAAGAAAGCTTTTCCTCCTGTTTTTATTATTCCTATTTTTCCTTTTCCCTTTTTGTTTTAATTTTCTGAGCTTTGAATTGTCTGGAGACCCCGGAGATCTGCCTGGTTAACCCCTGTGATGCCAGAAGACGTGCGCCCCCGTCAGCCCCAGAAAGAGCTGTGCTGTAAGAGACTGCTGGCCCCAGGGGCCCGGCCTATAGATCAGGAGCCGCCTGAGACTGTAAGAGACTGCTGGTGTCAGGGGCCCGGCCTATAGATCAGGAGCCGCCTGAGACTGTAAGAGACTGCTGGTGTCAGGGGCCCAGCCTATAGATCAGGAGCCGCCTGAGACTGTAAGAGACTGCTGGTGTCAGGGGCCCGGCCTATAGATCAAGAGCCACCGGAGACTGTAAGAGACTGCTGGTGTCAGGGGCCCGGCCTATAGATCAGGAGCCGCCTGAGACTGTAAGAGACTGCTGGTGTCAGGGGCCGGGCCTATAGATCAGGAGCCGCCTGAGACTGTAAGAGACTGCTGGTGTCAGGGGCCCGGCCTATAGATCAGGAGCCGCCTGAGACTGTAAGAGACTGCTGGTGTCAGGGGCCCGGCCTATAGATCAGGAGCCGCCTGAGACTGTAAGAGACTGCTGGTGTCAGGGGCCCAGCCTATAGATCAGGAGCCGCCTGAGATTGTAAGAGACTGCTGGTGTCAGGGGCCCGGCCTATAGATCAAGAGCCACCGGAGACTGTAAGAGACTGCTGGTGTCAGGGGCCCGGCTATAGATCAGGAGCCGCTGGAGACTGTAAGAGACTGCTGGTGTCAGGGGCCCGGCCTATAGATCAGGAGCCGCATGAGACTGTAAGAGACTGCTGGTGTCAGGGGCCGGGCCTATAGATCAGGAGCCGCATGAGACTGTAAGAGACTGCTGGTGTCAGGGGCCCGGCCTATAGATCAGGAGCCGCCTGAGACTGTAAGAGACTGCTGGTATCAGGGGCCCGGCCTATAGATCAGGAGCCGCCTGAGACTGTAAGAGACTGCTGGTGTCAGGGGCCCAGCCTATAGATCAGGAGCCGCCTGAGACTGTAAGAGACTGCTGGTGTCAGGGGCCCGGCCTATAGATCAAGAGCCACCGGAGACTGTAAGAGACTGCTGGTGTCAGGGGCCCGGCCTATAGATCATGAGCCGCTGGAGACTGTAAGAGACTGCTGGTGTCAGGGGCCCGGCCTATAGATCAGGAGCCGCCTGAGACTGTAAGAGACTGCTGGTGTCAGGGGCCCGGCCTATAGATCAGGAGCTGCCTGAGACTGCTGGTGTCAGGGGCCCGGCCTATAGATCAAGAGCCACTGGAGACTGTAAGAGACTGCTGGTGTCAGGGGCCCGGCCTATAGATCAGGAGCCGCCTGAGACTGTAAGAGACTGCTGGTGTCAGGGGCCCGGCCTATAGATCAAGAGCCACCGGAGACTGTAAGAGACTGCTGGTGTCAGGGGCCCAGCCTATAGATCAGGAGCCACCTGAGACTGTAAGAGACTGCTGGTATCAGGGGCCCGGCCTATAGATCAGGAGCCGCCTGAGACTGTAAGAGACTGCTGGTGTCAGGGGCCCGGCCTATAGATCAGGAGCCGCTGGAGACTGTAAGAGACTGCTGGTGTCAGGGGCCCGGCCTATAGATCAGGAGCCGCCTGAGACTGTAAGAGACTGCTGGTGTCAGGGGCCGGGCCTATAGATCAGGAGCCGCCTGAGACTGTAAGAGACTGCTGGTGTCAGGGGCCCGGCCTATAGATCAGGAGCCGCCTGAGACTGTAAGAGACTGCTGGTGTCAGGGGCCCGGCCTATAGATCAGGAGCTGCCTGAGACTGCTGGTGTCAGGGGCCCGGCCTATAGATCAAGAGCCACCGGAGACTGTAAGAGACTGCTGGTGTCAGGGGCCCGGCCTATAGATCAGGAGCCGCCTGAGACTGTAAGAGACTGCTGGTGTCAGGGGCCCGGCCTATAGATCAGGAGCCGCCTGAGACTGTAAGAGACTGCTGGTGTCAGGGGCCCGGCCTATAGATCAGGAGCCGCCTGAGACTGTAAGAGACTGCTGGTGTCAGGGGCCCGGCCTATAGATCAGGAGCCGCCTGAGACTGTAAGAGACTGCTGGTGTCAGGGGCCCGGCCTATAGATCAGGAGCCACCGGAGACTGCTGGCGTCAGGGGCCCAGCCTATAGATCAGGAGCCACCGGAGACTGCTGGTATCAGGGGCCCAGCCTATAGATCAGGAGCCACCGGAGACTGCTGGTATCAGGGGCCCAGCCTATAGATCAGGAGCCACCGGAGACTGTAAGAGACTGCTGGTGTCAGGGGCCCGGCCTATAGATCAGGAGCCTTGTAAGACTGCTGGTGTCAGGGGCCCGGCCCATAGATCAGTGAAGAATTTTTTGCCCCTTCTTGGGGTTGATGTGATTCGGACTCCAGATATCCACTGTTATTCGGAGCGCTCAGGTCTTGAATAAAACCATAAATCTTTTATTTCAAATATTTTAAAAAAGTCCAAAAATGGCAGAGAGCAGGACCACACCAGTCAACGCGTTTCGGACTGTGCCCAATCTGAGTGCTGGACCCGCATAGTTGTTTCTACAGTGGATTTGCTTCTCCTAACGTGGCGGTGAGCGTGGCCCTGTGCGTGTAATTAATGGGAGACAGACTCCTGTGTAATACTGTGGGGATTACAGGCGGTGGCCCCTCATGTCTGCGGCCCCTGGGCGGATGGCAGAGCATTGATTGGCGTAGTGAATGCTCGGCAGCTGCGATCGATGAGCTGTTGAGATAACGCCGGTTTTCTCATTCACATCAGGCTGATTACAGATGTTTTCTACACACTGAAGATTCCTCTGTGACAAGAGGTCAACAGCCGAGCCGGAGCGGGACCTGCGGGTTACACGGGGCCGGAGATTACAGGGGCCACGTCCCTGACACTCTACTCCAATCTATAGCCTAATGTCTCCTCACTGTTTAATTAATCCTCCGTCGTCCTCAGGAAGGATGAAACCTGCGACATCGGTGACCGCTGTGTGTGCGCAGAAGTCTCCGTGTGCACCGCAAGTGTGCGCCCAGTGCCGATCATCCCCATGAAAGGAGGGAAACCGCTCCGTACTGTTAATGAAGCCTCATCGCTTAAGAATGAGACGTTGTTTTCAAGATCTTTTTGTTACTGAGGGTTTTGTTACAGTGTAATAGTGCAGAAAACAGAGAGGACGACTGTAGGACAGGAGAATACAATCTATTGCTCCCTGTTATCAGACATTTCAGGGGAGAGGATGACTGTAGGACAGGAGAATACAATCTATTGCTCCCTGTTATCAGACATTTCAGGGGAGAGGATGACTGTAGGACAGGAGAATACAATCTATTGCTCCCTGTTATCAGACATTTCAGGGGAGAGGATGACTGTAGGACAGGAGAATACAATCTATTGCTCCCTGTTATCAGCCCGGGGAGAGGATGACTGTAGGACAGGAGAATACAATCTATTGCCCCCTGTTATCAGCCATTTCAGGGGAGAGGATGACTGTAGGACAGGAGAATACAATCTATTGCTCCCTTTTATCAGACATTTCAGGAGAGAGGATGACTGTAGGACAGGAGAATACAATCTATTGCTCCATGTTATCAGACATTTCAGAGGAGAGGATGACTGTAGGACAGGAGAATACAATCTATTGCTCCCTGTTATCAGACATTTCAGGGGAGAGGATGACTGTAGGACGGGAGAATACAATCTATTGCTCCCTGTTATCAGCCATTTCAGGGGAGAGGATGACTGTAGGACAGGAGAATACAATCTATTGCTCCCTGTTATCAGACATTTCAGGGGAGAGGATGACTGTAGGACAGGAGAATACAATCTATTGCTCCCTGTTATCAGACATTTCAGGAGAGAGGATGACTGTAGGACAGGAGAATACAATCTATTGCTCCATGTTATCAGACATTTCAGAGGAGAGGATGACTGTAGGACAGGAGAATACAATCTATTGCTCCATGTTATCAGACATTTCAGAGGAGAGGATGACTGTAGGACAGGAGAATACAATCTATTGCTCCCTGTTATCAGCCCGGGGAGAGGATGACTGTAGGACAGGAGAATACAATCTATTGCTCCCTGTTATCAGCCCGGGGAGAGGATGACTGTAGGACAGGAGAATACAATCTATTGCTCCCTGTTATCAGCCCGGGGAGAGGATGACTGTAGGACAGGAGAATACAATCTATTGCTCCCTGTTATCAGACATTTCAGAGGAGAGGATGACTGTAGGACAGGAGAATACAATCTATTACTCCCTGTTATCAGACATTTCAGAGGAGAGGATGACTGTAGGACAGGAGAATACAATCTATTGCTCCCTGTTATCAGACATTTCAGGGGAGAGATTGGCTGCAGGGTCCCTCATCTACACCCTATTCTGCTTCCCTGGTGGGAGGTGATTTGCATTGTGAAGTCAGTCCCCTGCGGTGGCAGCATCGTTGGTCCCGGGCACTGATACCCGCCCTCATTCGTCGTCTTTCAGCTTTGGTTTCATTTACTGAAGTCTTCGGGAACTTTGTTTGATCCACAAGAAACTTTACTAAGTGGAGACATTTAAGGAGTTTGTTTGTTGGAGTCTTTGAAGCTCCTGAATAGTCAGTAAGTGACGGTCGCAGCTTAGTAACTAGCCAGAGTCCTGACTAGCCTGGCACTGGTCTGTCGCCCCTGTGCCCTGCTCCACACCCCGGTGTCCCTCTTCTCCTTTGTTTGGGTATGACTTTGAAGCCTCGTCCTGCTCCAGCCTGGGATTTCATTAGGAGCAGGGATGATGGCGGCTCGCCTCGCGCCTCTTTTCATTCTCCTTTGCTCTTCATTATGGCGGAGTCGCTGCGGCTTTCCTCTCACTTGTGCCGAGCCTTTTGTTCTGCCTTTGTCTATTTATCACACTGTGAAGGTTGAAAGAGATGTTATTAATCTGGGAGAATGAAGGCAGGATTAGTGGTATGAATCGCATTCTGAGAGGTGTAATGATAGAAAGAGTCGCTCTGTTGGCGAGCCGGGCAGGTTTGATAAATGGGGAGCACACTATACTGACTCTCACATTGTGGCGGCTTCAAGCTCTTACCCACTGGGGCGAGTCGAGTCTCTCAGATCTGGGAGCCGTCCTGCGCTAGCCTCACCTGATCCGCGACGCCGGGACATCAGCCGCAAATCCCCCCCTCGTGCGGCAGGTTTAATGGGAAACCAAGACACACGGAGTATGAAGAGTCATTATCAGCGTTCTTGTCGTCTCCTCGTTCTCGTGTGCCATCCCTCCACGTGTTGTGCCGAAACCGACGTTGACTAATGGTCCCGGCGCTCACCTTAGATAACTGAACGTGAGCGGCTTTGTTAGGATTGGATCCAGTAGGGTCAGATGTGAGGGCGTCGTCCTGGGGGCGATCCTGTTCTGACCATTGCTTGGAAATATGGAGATCTGAGATTTCTAACATTAAATGATTCCACTGCCAGGTGTGAACACGGCGTAAACCTGACAGACACCCCGGTCGCTGCACGGGGTCACTTGTTACACTGAGCTCGTCTTGTCATGATCTCCCTGCAGCCTTCTCCCCAGCCCCGGTTGATTGTCAGCTTTCTCCCTCTACATGATATTGGGAGGCAGCACTCCAGAGCTTGGGCCCCCTGGGGCCACTTACCACAGATGACCCCTCTATCCTTCATGCCGATCCGCACACATGTGACAGCTGCAGATTTCTCCTGCGGTTCCTCTTGTACATACGTGTTGGATGTGTCTTGGGATTTTCTGACACGTGTGCACATTCTCTGGATATAGATTATTGCCTGATACGTGATTTCTCAGATGAAAGGGGTTGGTCCAGATCCAGCCGGAGACACCAGGGGTTAAGTGTCGGTGGGATCAGTCGCTGTGATTGGCTGGCAGCACTCAGTAATCTTGTTTTCTGTCACATTTATCATAATTGTTATTTTCAATTAGCGGTCTGATTAGTTGTCAGCACTCTGGCTGCGGGTGTCAGGGTTCGTTAGATGAGGCCCCTGACAGCAGGCACAACTTCATCCTGTAAGATGTGACGACGACGCGGCCGCTGACAGCCGGGTGACAGACTGCCTGTAAATCTGAGAATATCTTCCCCGACTATTTCACCTTCACACTGCAGCCAAAATAAATTGGGGAAGTTATCAGTGGAACATTTCCGAATGCTAAGAGCCCGGGCAGCACTTCCAGGCGAGTAATGAGGCCCCGGCGCTGGATATCATTTAGCATGGAAATTGCCTGACACAATGGCTGAATCTGGCAGCAGCTGCGACGACTCCTGCGGGGGATTGTGCATCGCCCAGACTTCACCTCATCACACGTAGATCTGCACTGAGCATCGCAACGTAGTGAGAGAGAAACGGATCCAAACGGCGACTACAGATGGACACATATATGCATCCAGGATGTGCACAGTGCAGAGTATACATATGTATATACACAGTGTGACATATACGTATCTATATAACCCTATATGTGATGATACATTGTATATAGAGGAGATATGTGATGATACAGTGTATATAGAGGAGATATGTGATGATACAGTGTATATAGAGGAGATATGTGATGATACATTGTATATAGAGGAGATATGTGATGATACATTGTATATAGAGGAGATATGTGATGATACATTGTAATAGATTGTGAGGATGATAGTGATGGAGTACATTGTATATAGAGGAGATATGTGATGATACATTGTATATAGAGGAGATATGTGATGATACATTGTATATAGAGGAGATATGTGATGATACATTGTATATAGAGGAGATATGTGATGATACATTGTATATAGAGGAGATATGTGATGATACAGTGTATATAGAGGAGATATGTGATGATACATTGTATATAGAGGAGATATGTGATGATACAGTGTATATAGAGGAGATATGTGATGATACATTGTATATAGAGGAGATATGTGATGATACATTGTATATAGAGGAGATATGTGATGATACATTGTATATAGAGGAGATATGTGATGATACATTGTAATATAGAGGAGATATGTGATGATACAGTGTATATAGAGGAGATATGTGATGATACAGTTATATAGAGGTAGATATGTGATGATACAGTGTATATAGAGGAGATATTGTGATGATACAGTGTATATAGAGGAGATATGTGATGATACATTGTATATAGAGGAGATATGTGATGATACAGTGTATAATAGAGGAGATATGTGATGATACAATGTATATAGAGGAGATATGTGATGATACATTGTATATAGAGGAGATATGTGATGATACAGTGTATATAGAGGAGATATGTGATGATACATTGTATATAGAGGAGATATGTGATGATACATTGTATATAGAGGAGATATGTGATGATACAGTGTATATATATATATATATTGTTTTCTGGCCGTGGTCAGTAAAGTTTCGGATGAAGCGCTGGATCGGTAATCGCCCGCTCCCGGGTTATTGATTGACGCCAGTCTGGTAGCCGTGGTCCTGGGCGCAGTCTGCTCAGTCCCTAAACCTGCAGCCCCAGCCCCTCGCAGCTAATTATTGGGATGTGATAATGCAGTTAGTTCACTATTAAAAAAAGGCGGTGATATGATTAGTATGGATTTAATATCACATGATATATCATTATATCGTTACCCGCTGACAGATGTAATTGAAATACACTTATTGCAGCCGTGGGTCAGGTTTCATTCAATCACCGGCACCTCAGGGGAGATCCGCGACATCGAAAAATAATCGTCAGGAGGGAACATTGCAATAAAAAGAAAGGAACCAGCGACCTGCTCGTGTCCGCCGGAGCCCTCGTCCCTCTGCCCGGGGATTACCACTTCCTGCGGAGCGGCGACCATGGGAAATCCCAGGATCGAGGAGTACGGTTATAGATATGACAGGACGCACTAAATGCCGCTCCACCTGCTCCTCCATCAGGAGAGAATTCCTGCGTTTATTGCATCTATGGTTTTCTCGTAACGTTGCTTATTATGGCTGCACCTACAGCCAGGAGCGCAGAACAAAACCGCCATTTATATGAAAATGTCACAATGAATTTCCCTCTTACACAGAAACAAGTGGCGAAATACAACTGACGAGCGGCTCCCATTGTCACACGTGTGTGGGTGTATATATATATTATAGAGGGAGATATTGTAATATTGTGGCGCCCTTAGGCCCCATTCACACGACCGTATGTTCATTTCCGTATCTTATCCGCATTTTTGTGGATAAGATGCGGAACCATACGGACCCATTCATTTTTCCATAGGAGAAAAAAAAAATGCGGAATGCACATCCGTATAAAAAAAGGAAACATGTCCTGTACTTGGCCGCAAAACACGTCCGTAGCCCCATTAAAGTCAATGGATCCGCAAAATTACGGAAATCTATGGAAGACTTTCCGTATGTCTTCCGTTCCGTTTTTATACGGACATGGAATACATACGATCGTGTGAATGGGGCCTTACAGTTGTGGGTGTAACAATGTATCAGCAGCCGTGATTCAGGGCGATGATGAAGTGACGATTACGCCCCGGCCGCCATGTTCGTCCCGTCTTGCATCGTTTTGTGGTGTTTGCCTGTCTTTGGTCATGTGACCTGTCAGAGCCGCTAAACGTTGTAAGTACGCGCGGCAGCAGCTTAACGAGCGCGGGGTTAACTTGACTTTGATCCTGGTTTCCTTTCAGACCTGATAAAGGCTTTGTGCCTGCCGATCAATACCTGCGAGGTGCCGGATTTATCGCTGGGCCCCGGATTAATCACGTACACCTCGCCTGTTTACACAGCGCGCCGTCCGATAATTCCCATTCTCTGCCCGCTCCTGCCATTTTTGACTTTTTGTCCTTGCAGAGCTGAGATCCCAACAATGGCGGGGAGTCTGCAGAAAGGATCGGCGCGGTCTACGGCCCGCCGTACGGGGGGATGTGTCCTGACCGTGGGGTTATCGCCAGACCGTTGTGACTATATATATATATATATATATATATATATATGAACTGGAGCCCCCCCCAGCATGGGAATTAGAGTGGCTGGAGTTCCCCTTTAATTATTAAGCCTCCCTGTGTCCATAGGTCTGCAGAGCATTTCAGGAGACACACAGCTGATTTACGTTACAGTGTGCCACCACTGCCCTCCATCATTGATGCGGCTGATGTCTCTGTAGCGTCTCCTCTACGTAGTGGCGGTATATTGTGCCGCCATCTTGTGGCAGTAGCTGGTTGGTGTAATCCCTGTGCATGCGCCGCTCCTCACAGGCGACCGACCCTTCCACAGCAGGACACCTGCCGCCAGCTCACAGCCTTGTGCCATGGACGATGGATTCGTAGATCTCCGGTCTCACCAGTGCCCCCCTTGTGCCCACCCTGCACCAGACTCGTGGACCACACCGGACCGCTCTCACTGGAAACGCTGTGTCACGACCCACCCCCTTGTTCCCCCCCTTAACGCTGGTGCCCATGTGTACACCCCGTGTCCCAGTGATTGGCGCACTTGTGCAGGTACCGCTGCCGCCCTGGCTCCACGCCTCGGGGTATCTTTCATTTCGCAGCCTATTATCCACCTTGCATGAGAAAATCAGTGGGATTTACTGGAATCCCCGGAAATAAATATCTGACTATTGTAGCAGCAAATGACTTCGCGGACGCCCATTTCTGTTTGGCAAACAGCGGAGGCAAGGAGCGCGGGCCGCGCGGATAAATACGTGTTATGTATGTGTAATCCGTGTGGAACACACACACTTGTAACAGCCGCCAGATCCATCCATAAGCCTCTCCGGCACGCTGCCGCCGGGGCTGACGGCGCATGGAGCCGCCTGATTATACACACCGCCATCTCAGCAATGTCATTTCACAGGGCCATCAGTGTTGGGAGGTAATGGCAGCCGCCGGGGGACAGAATATTAAAGGGGCTAAAGCTCCCAGATACACAGCGAGGGGGTGAGGGGCAAGAACACGGGGAGAACCGCCACACATGGCTGGGCACTGAGCTAATGAGGCACGAGGCACAATGCAACCACCTGCTCCACCCCCCCGCAGAAAAATTAGCGCAGAGCAACCCGCGTCCCAATCCGATGTAGATGGTTTATGTCTGGTTAGGCCAGAGGAACCGTTATATTGGGTTATAACCGTTATACGTGTCACATGATCGCCATCGGATTTGTCAGTGATGTAGGCCTGGCTCAGGTGACATCACTGCGCTCCGTGTGTCATATGGGAAATCATTCCCAGTGTGGTGACATCATTAGTCCTGGCTCAGGTGACATCACTGCCTTCCATGTGTTATCTGCTCGTGTAGAGCACAACTTTGTCACATGTGATGTCACCACACCTGGAATGTTATCACTGCCCGCCCACTGTGTGTCACTTGGAAAATCATTCCCGGTGTGGTGACATCACTGCCCTCCATGTGTCACATAAGAAATCATTCCCAGTGTGGTGACATCACGAGTCCTGGCCCAGGTGACATCACTATCCTCCATGTTATCTGCCCGTGTACAGTGCAACGCTGTCTCATGTGATATTGGTCCAGGTGTGGTGACATCACTGCCTTTATGTGTCACATGTGATATAATTCCCGGTGTGGTGACATCACTGGTCCTGGCTCATGTGACATTACTGTCCTTCATGTGTCACATGTGATATAATTCCCAGTGTGGTGACATCACTAGTCCTTTCTCAGGTGACATCACTGCCCTCCATGTGTCACATGTGATATCATTCCCGATGTGGTGACATCACTAGTCCTTTCTCAGGTGACATCACTGCCTTTATGTGTCACATGTGATATAATTCCCGGTGTGGTGACATCACTGGTCCTGGCTCATGTGACATTACTGTCCTTCATGTGTCACATGTGATATAATTCCCAGTGTGGTGACATCACTAGTCCTTTCTCAGGTGACATCACTGCCTTTATGTGTCACATGTGATATAATTCCCGGTGTGGTGACATCACTGGTCCTGGCTCAGGTGACATCACTGCCTTTATGTGTCACATGTGATATAATTCCCGGTGTGGTGACATCATGAGTCCTGGCTGAGGTGACATCACTGCCCTCCATGTGTTATCCTCCCGTGTAGAGCGCAGTGCTGTCACATGTATGTTGCGTGTAGGACACATCCCCCCCCCTGTCTTTCATAGTGACATTATTCAGAGCTCGGCATGTGGCGGGAGGGGCGAGGACGGAGGCGAATGACTGCGGTGTCAGGATTGCGACGCTTCTGCCGCTTTATCTGGGAATATTAAACCGTATTGCGTGACATCCGGCGGCAGCCTGAATAGATATCGCAATTCATCTCCCACTCAGCCTCTGACAAGCTACACTGCCCTTGTTGAAAGGCATCCGTCAGCCTGGTCCCGGCGCTCGCCCTCCGCCCTCCAAATAAATAGTGGAATATAATGGGGCGATGAGAGAGAAAAGCGCTGGACCCCCCCCCCCCCCCCATAAGAGCCGCGGCGTATTAGCGCCTGTTTAGATAACATTGAGAATATCAGAACGGCTGAAGCCATTACAGGATGAATAAAATAAAGCAGCGGAATAAGCCGCGAAGGTGACGGCGTAATACGGGCGTTTAATATTTGATGTGATGGGATAAAGAGGATCACCTTCCAATCGAATGGCGTGTCAGCCCAGAATCTATTACTGAATCCCAGTGTGATTTGACGCCGGCGCGCCGTGTTATTCTTCACTAGTTACGGCAATCTTCTCCCCCGACATCACTCACGGATTTTTTTCTTTGCATGAGTAAACACCCATTATACCCGCGGCCCTGCCACCGGAACCTTAAATCACCGCCGCCGCTCTTAAGGCTGATGGGCACAGATTGTTATTTCATTATTTGTCCTGATAAATGGAATTTCGGACCATTTCATGTCGACATTTCCCCCTCTGCTTTTTGTGACTTATGTGGCGGAAGGTTCCGATCTCAAGACATTTTCTTGCAGTGTGACAGTCAGACCGCGGCTCCATCTTGTCACCAGTGGAAATGACGAGAGTCAGGACAGGATTTATAAGTGATGACCCCCATAGATTAAGGATCAGGGACTCAGCTCATCATTTATAGTCACTGCTCATCCTGCGCCTCCTGGTTCATAAATAGAATGCTAAAACCATTATGTTCCACAGACAGAACAGTAGGGACATGAGGACCATGAGGCTCCGTGCAAAGGTGAGGAATGTTCTAGGAAACACCCAGATTTCACACGCTTGATTTAGGCCTAACACACACAGACACCTATCCTGTCAAGAGCCACCTGCCTGTCCTTCCCTTCCTGAGACCTGCTATTAAGAGTTCGGAGGAGTACTGATCCTGAGTTACATCCTGTATTATACTCCAGAGCTGCACTCACTATTCTGCTGGTGCAGTCACTGTGTACATACATTACTTATCCTGAGTTACATCCTGTATTATACTCCAGAGCTGCACTCACTATTCTGCTGGTGCAGTCACTGTGTACATACATTACTTATCCTGAGTTACATCCTGTATTATACTCCAGAGCTGCACTCACTATTCTGCTGGTGCAGTCACTGTGTACATACATTACTTATCTTGTACTGATCCTGAGTTACATCCTGTATTATACTCCAGAGCTGCACTCACTATTCTGCTGGTGCAGTCACTGTATACATACATTACTTATCCTGTACTGATCCTGAGTTACATCCTGTATTATACTCCAGAGCTGCGCTCGCCATTCTGCTGGTGCAGTCACTGTGTACATACATTACTTATCCTGTACTGATCCTGAGTTACATCCTATATTATACTCCAGAGCTGCACTCACTATTCTGCTGGTGCAGTCACTGTGTACATACATTACTTATCCTGAGTTACATCCTGTATTATACTCCAGAGCTGCACTCACTATTCTGCTGGTGCAGTCACTGTGTACATACATTACTTATCTTGTACTGATCCTGAGTTACGTCCTGTATTATACTCCAGAGCTGCACTCACTATTCTGCTGGTGCAGTCACTGTGTACATACATTACTTATCCTGTACTGATCCTGAGTTACATCCTGTATTATACTCCAGAGCTGCACTCACTATTCTGCTGGTGCAGTCACTGTGTACATACATTACTTATCCTGTACTGATCCTGAGTTACATCCTGTATTATACTCCAGAGCTGCACTCACTATTCTGCTGGTGCAGTCACTGTGTACATACATTACTTATCCTGTACTGATCCTGAGTTACATCCTGTATTATACTCCAGAGCTGCACTCACTATTCTGCTGGTGCAGTCACTGTGTACATACATTACTTATCCTGTACTGATCCTGAGTTACATCCTGTATTATACTCCAGAGCTGCACTCACTATTCTGCTGGTGCAGTCACTGTGTACATACATTACTTATCCTGTACTGATCCTGAGTTACATCCTGTATTATACTCCAGAGCTGCGCTCACCATTCTGCTGGTGCAGTCACTGTGTACATACATTACTTATCCTGTACTGATCCTGAGTTACATCCTGTATTATACTCCAGAGCTGCACTCACTATTCTGCTTCTCCTTTCTATTTTGTTCTTTATATCTCCCTTTATGTATCTCACTCTTCTTATCTCGCTCCTTTGCCCTTGCTGATCACTTCCAGCTCCTCTTATATCCCGGATGGTCCTCTTATGTCACTTCTCGTTTCTCTATTTCGCTCCTCTTGTTTTCCTCTCATGTCTCACTCCTCCTTGTTTCTTCATCTCTGTTCTCAGCCCTTCCCTTGTGTTTTGCTCCTTGTATCCACTTCTCATGTTTCCCTCCTCACTCCTTTTATCTTGCTCCTCATTTCCTGCTACTTGTAAATCATACCTTGTATGTTGCTGGTTGCTTTCCTCATCTCTGTTTTCTTCTATCCCGCTCCTTCTATCCCGCTCCTTCTATCCCGCTCCTTCTATCCCGCTCCTTCTATCCCGCTCCTTCTATCCCGCTCTTTCTATCCCGCTCCTTCTATCCCGCTCCTTCTATCCCGCTCCTTCTATCCCGCTCCTTCTATCCCGCTCCTTCTATCCCGCTCCTTCTATCCCGCTCCTTCTATCCCGCTCCTTCTATCCCGCTCCTCATATCTTACTCCTTATATCTCGCTCCTGTTTTCCTCCTTCTCGTCTCTCGCTCCTTGTATCTGAGCTGTACATTTGCACTTGAATACCCCTCCCCCACAAATGTATTTTACGTTTTGTTGCTGTGCGGTTCGGAGCGACAGTCCCAGTATTTTTGGGCTGATTTCCACGAGGTCACATCTTAGTGCTCGGCCGCTGTGACTGTGGCACTGGTGACTCCTCAGACTTCTGCACTCACAGAGATGTTCATGCCGGTCGTTTGCCGGGCATCTTTGCTCGGTGATAAGTTTGTCGCTGTCTCTTCCTCCTCTTATCTCGGGGTGTGAGCGCCTCCTCTGGAGCCGATCAATTCCTGCGCCAACTCCAGGAAAAAACAATTAAAAGGCGATTGATCGGCGCTCGCTGAATATTCATAACGTGACAACCTAACCTTCAGCCGGGCGCAGGTCGGGGCTCATCCTCTGTGCCGACCTTGAGATCTGAAGACGACGTCCAGGAATCCTCTGCTGTCCCTGACTCTGCGTTCTGACCTGTGATCCCTGTGCCCCAGCTTTACTGGACTCTGAGGGGCGGATCCTGAAAGTGGCAGAGACATTAGGATTTGTTCATTGCGCGCTTTTCTTGGTGTCGTTAAATTAGTTCATATGATTGTGTTTATAAGGGTGTCTGGCCCTTTAAGAGACAATGTAACCTAAAAGCAGGGAACGTGTAGTCGCGTAGTGAGCCCGTGAGGTTAGAGACACAGTGAGCCTCGTGCCTCAGGTTGCTGAAGGTGCTGTGAGCTCCTGGTGATGTGGTTTTCCGTACGTTGGCGTGTCACATCCGGCGCCGCATTGTTTTGATCGGCGTCTGACGGCGGCCCAGGTCTTGACCGGAGAGAGCTGTGAACAATGAAGACATCAGAGGCTGTTTATCCGGACGTGCCGGTGCGCGCTCCCCTTTGTGTACATAAAGCGTAATTCCAGTGAATTATGAGCAGACTTAATTAGGAGTTTTAATTGCCGATCATCTCCCCCTGGATTAACGCCGTTATCTATTAATTATCCGCACAGCGAAGAGGGAGGCGGCGGAGGAGTCTTACGTCCACACCACTTAATTATGTGCTAACAGGGAAGTAACAGGCGGCAAATATGCCGTTATTAGCTGTAAATTTCCGGAGATGCTGCGTCCAATCAGCGGCTTCACGCGCTCGCGTCTATCTGGTTTCGTATTCTTCTGATGGCGACTGGCGTGCTCAGGTATCCGCGTTCCCTCATTCTGCAGGGCAGTGCAGATGCCATATTTAAGCCATGGGCTCGTAGCAGTGGCTGACGACTTTGTCGCCATGATGTCCGTCCCGACATCTGACAGCAGACGTTTCGATCATCACCGTCTGTTTACTGGGACCCAGCAGCCTGTGAAACATTGGGGGAGATTTATCAAGACCGCCGCCTTCTGCGGAGGATTCACCGCACTTATGACGAGGCGCGGGCGACTCCTCCGGCAGTCCGTGCACCTGAACAGAGATCTACGTCACCTCTGACCTGCGGCAGATTTCTGGCCTAATTGGCACCAAAAAACTAGAATAAATGAAGAGAAATTTGTCTCTGGTGTTCGCCACGCCCCTTGCCACGCCCCCTTTTGGGAAGGTAGTGAGGGCGTCATAAAGAGGCACATTCCTGGTGCAGAGCGGATAATAAATCCCCCCATTGTGTTTGTTACATTGTAGCCGAAGGGGCAGTACCTGAGTCCGAGGGAGCTGACCACCTGACCAGAGCAGAAGGAGGAGCCCTGACCCCCTTGACCCCCCTACCCTATTTACCCTCCGTTTGCCATCCAGTCCCCTGCCCTCAGCCTCAGCCCCCAACCCCCCCCCCCCGCCATCCGCCCCTCCTCTTTCCCCTCTGCCCTCCGCCCCCTCCTCTTTCCCCCTCTGCCCTCCACCTCCTTCTCTCTCCCCCCCTGCCCTCAGCCCCCACCTCTCCCCCCCGCCCTCAGCCCCACCTCCCCCGCCATCCGCCCCCTCCTCTTTCCCCCTCTGCCCCCACCTCCTTCTCTCTCCCCCCTGCCCTCAGCCCCCACCTCCCCTCCTCCCCCCCCTGCCATCCGCCCCCTCCTCCCCCCCCCCTGCCATCCGCCCCCTCCTCTTTCCCCCTCTGCCCTCCACCTCCTTCTCTCTCCCCCCTGCCCTCAGCCCCCACCTCTCCCCCCCCTGCCCTCAGCCCCCACCTCCCCCCTCCCCCCCCTGCCATCCGCCCCCTCCTCCCCCCTGCCATCCGCCCCCTCATCTTTCCCCCTCTGCCCTCCACCTCCTTCTCTCTCCCCCCCTGCCCTCAGCCCCCACCTCCCCCCCCTGCCCTCAGCCCCCACCTCTCCCCCCCCTGCCATCCGCCCCCTCCTCTTTCCCCCTCTGCCCTCCACCTCCTTCTCTCTCCCTCCCTGCCCTCTGCCCCCTGCCCCCACCCTTAGCCCCCTCCTCTCTGCCCTCCGCCCCCTCCTGTCTGCCCTCCGCCCCTTCCTGTCTGCCCTCCGCCCCCCTTCTCTGCCCTCAGCCCCCTCCCCCCTCAGCCTCCCAACCTCGCCCTGCACCTCCTGTTCTTCTGACTCAGATTTAGGGTAGGGGTTGTCGTGGTGCCAGCTCTCTCCTTGGCATCTTTTCTTTCCCTGGACCACCATGAAGCTTCTTCTTTTCTTCCATCTCCTCTTGCCTCCCCCGGACCCCGCGATGCGTATTGTGGCCCTTGCAAGCATGATGTCATCCTTTGTACCTACTGGATCCAGCTCCTTCTTCATCTCCTCTTCCCAAGCAATTTCCATTTCAATCTGCGCGGGGCCTGTGCGCTGTCGCCCTCCTCGCCGGGGGAACCGATTTACAAATTAAACTGGGAAATCTGCTGCCAAGTTGGTGTCTCCGCCGCTATTAACAACTGTATCTTATTATGGCGGAGGACAGCGAGAATATAAACCGCCTGAGCACGACGGGGAATCGGATTTACCATCGGCTTCATTTATTTATCAGCGCAGGAGAGGTGCGGGGGTTATCTCGTCTGATCGCTGGTGCTCTGATGGGAGTAGTAGTGTTGTAATAATAATGACATCGGTGCTGAGAGCGGCCGCTGCAGAGGTGCGATGAGATATAACACTAACTGCACTGTGGAGTAATCGCAGTAGGCGGAGCTACCTGACTATACCGCTAATCACATGATCATCATACTGTACATACATCCGATACAGCATGGTGACATCATACATGATAGTGCGTGACATCATCTGGGGAGTTTGGCCTTAACAGTCCAAGGCTGTTCAGAGATGGTGACATGCGGCGTGCAGACCCCCCCAGTGCAGGAAACACACACCTACAAACATGAGGTCATCGGGTCAGCTTTTTCTTATCTGTCTCTAGGAAAGTTGGGTGACGACCATGCTGCCAGTTTTGACCCATTTGCCTTTCCCAGGGTCTGCAGTAAGTAACTTACTTCAGTTACTTACATAGTATGGCTCCACCTGGTGATCAGTTACTTACATAGTATGACTCTACCTGGTGTTTAGTTACTTACATAGTATGGCTCCACCTGGTGATCAGTTACTTACATAGTATGACTCCCCCTGGTGATCAGTTACTTACATAGTATGACTCCCCCTGGTGATCAGTTACTTACATAGTATGGCTCCACCTGGTGATCAGTTACTTACATAGTATGGCTACCCCTGGTGTTCAGTTACTTACATAGTATGGCTCCACCTGGTGTTCAGTTACTTACATAGTATGGCTCCACCTGGTGTTCAGTTACTTACATAGTACGGCTCCCCCTGGTGTTCAGTTACTTATGTAGTATGGCTCCACCTGGTGTTCAGTTACTTATGTAGTATGGCTCCACCTGGTGTTCAGTTACTTACATAGTATGGCTCCACCTGGTGTTCAGTTACTTACATAGTATGGCTCCACCTGGTGTTCAGTTACTTACATAGTATGGATCCACCTGGTGTTCAGTTACTTACATAGTATGGCTCCACCTGGTGTTCAGTTACTTACATAGTATGGCTCCACCTGGTGTTCAGTTACTTACATAGTATGGCTCCACCTAGTGATCAGTTACTTACATAGTATGGCTCCACCTGGTGTTCAGTTACTTACATAGTATGGCTCCACCTGGTGTTCAGTTACTTACATAGTATGGCTCCACCTGGTGATCAGTTACTTACATAGTATGGCTCCACCTGGTGTTCAGTTACTTACATAGTATGGCTCCACCTGGTGATCAGTTACTTACATAGTATGGCTCCACCTGGGTGTTCAGTTACTTACATAGTATGGCTCCACCTGGTGATCAGTTACTTACATAGTATGGCTCCACCTGGTGTTCAGTTACTTACATAGTATGGCTCCCACCTGGTGATCAGTTACTTACATAGTATGGCTCCACCTGGTGTTCAGTTACTTACATAGTATGGCTCTACCTGGTGTTCAGTTACTTACATAGTATGGCTCCCACCTGGTGTTCAGTTACTTACATAGTATGGCTCCACCTGGTGATCAGTTACTTACATAGTATGGCTCCCACCTGGTGTTCAGTTACTTACATAGTATGGCTCCACCTGGTGTTCAGTTACTTACATAGTATAGCCCCACCTGGTGTTCAGTTACTTACATAGTATGGCCCCACCTGGTGTTCAGTTACTTACATAGTATGGCCACTTGGTGTTCAGTGGATCCCACGTCCTGAGCTCAGTGCTGGAGGACATGTATGCTCGGTTGCTCTCCCACTTGCAGGCCTCAGTATACCGATCCTCTGTTCCTTGCAGGGCAGCGAATAGAAATCACTTTCTGCTCTGTCAGGAGGAGCAGATCCTCTGTAGTACATGTCAGTGTAGCTAGAGAATACTCCTTCTGCAGGGGAAGTAAGAAGGCGCTATACAATCATCTGCCAGAGGGGGAAGGAGACTGATTATGTCTAGATCTGCTCACAGCAGCACCAATGAAGTAAAAAATGACGGAACTTTTTCTTACCTCAGAAATACTAGGCTGTTTCAGATTAGTGGTGATTGACTCCGGGGATCACGTTCTGGCTGTTGTAACCTGACATCAGTCACCATTACTGTATAGTTGAATATCTGGATGATGATTTGTACTTTACATGTGTGATCCTGTGAAATCTGGTGTCTGATAATCCTGAATATCCGGCAGTTGTCATGTTAGCAGATGATGGGTGGAGAGAAGCGGTGACCGATGATGTGGTGCCGCTGATTCTATGTAGCACTGTATGTTTGGCTCCTCAGAAGTGTTCCGTTGTCTTCACTATAACCGCCCAGTAATCCGGCACCTCTGCCAGATACGCCCGTAATTTCTCAGTGTATTGTCGCAGTCCCTGACTCTCTTCTCTCTCCGCAGGCGTACAGCTTCGCTATCGGTACTTGGCCGAAGAACGGACTCCTAGATATGAATAAGGGCATGAGCCTGCAGCACATAGGGCGACCCCACAGTGGAATAGGTGAGTGCCGCCACTGCGTGCAGTGTAAGTATGCTACATGCAGCTCCATGTCCACCCACCTGCTCAGTGGGCACCACCATCAGGGTTAATTCTTCTCAGCCTCTCGCCACAAAAACTCTGCAATCAATAGATGTTAAGGAGATGAATTATTCACAGCAGCGTTTAATTAGAGCGCCTGCTCTGGGGGACACCCCCCACCCAGTGTTATTGACAGGACTTGCATTAAAATTTGGTTTGGGCCTGGAGCTGGTATCCATTTAAATAGCGTGTGGGGAGAGCACTAGTGGTGCTGCCACTGACAGCACCCACGTGACAGCCGCACCAGGATATCACCGCACCGCACCATTGTGTTACGGAGTCTTGTGGTTCTAAATGGTGCTGCGCCCTGTGCCCCTTGTGTTCCCCATGCTCAGTGACTCTGCATCTGTGCTGCTGACCCCCGTAGTGTACGGTGTATCTGTGCTGCTGACCCCCGGAGTGTGCGGTGTATCTGTGCTGCTGACCCCCCCCCGTAGTGTACGGTGTATCTGTGCTGCTGACCCCCGGAGTGTGCGGTGTATCTGTGCTGCTGACCCCCGGAGTGTACGGTGTATCTGTGCTGCTGACCCCCGGAGTGTACGGTGTATCTGTGCTGCTGACCCCCGGAGTGTGCGGTGTCTGCTGCTGACCCCCGGAGTGTGCGTGCATCTGTGCTGGCTGACCCCCGGAGTGTGCGGTGTATCTGTGCTGCTGACCCCCGGAGTGCTGTGCTGTGCTGTGTGTGCCTGTGCTGCTGACCCCCGTAGTGTACGGTGCTGTGCTGCTGACCCCCGTGACGGTGTAGTGCTGATCTGTGCTGCTGACGGTGTGCGGTGTATCTGTGCTGCTGACCCCGTAGTGTACTGTACTGTGCTGCTGACCCCGGAGTGTACGTGTATCTGTGCTGCTGACCCCCGGAGTGTACGGTGTATCTGTGCTGCTGACCCCCGGAGTGTGCTGCGTGTGCTGACTGTTGTTGCTGACCCCGGAGTGTACGGTGTATCTGTGCTGCTGACCCCCGTGTACGGTGTATCTGTGCTGCCCTGACCCCCGGAGTGTATCTGTGCTGCTGACCCCCGTGTGACGGTGTATCTGTGCTGCTGACCCCGGAGTGTACGGTGTTCTGCTGCTGCTGACCCCCGTAGTGTACGGTGTATCTGTGCTGCTGACCCCCGGAGTGTGCGGTGCTGGTGTGCACTGTGCCCCGTAGTGTACGGTGTATCTGTGCTGCTGACCCCCGGAGTGTACGTGTGTCCCCGGAGTGTCTGTGCTGCTGACCCCCGGAGTGTACGGTGTATCTGTGCTGCTGACCCCCGGAGTGTACGGTTGTATCTGTGCTGCTGGACTCCCGGAGTGTGCGGTGCTGTCTGTGCTGCTGACCCCCGGAGTGTGCGGTGCTCTGTGCTGCTGACCCCCGGAGTGTACGGTGTATCTGTGCTGCTGACCCCGCGGAGTGTGCGGTGTGTCTGTGCTGCTGACCCCCGGAGTGTACGGTGTATCTGTGCTGCTGACCCCCGGAGTGTACGGTGTATCTGTGCTGCTGACCCCGGAGTGTGTGTCTGTGGTGTATCTGTGCTGCTGACCCCCGTAGTGTACGGTGTATCTGTGCTGCTGACCCCGGGAGTGTGCGGTGCATCTGTGCTGCTGACTGCTGTGCTGCTGACCCCCGGAGTGTGCGGTGTCTGTGCTGCTGACCCCCGAGTGTACGGTGTCTGTATGCTGTGTGCTGCTGCTGACCCCCGGAGTGTACGGTGTATCTGTGCTGCTGACCCCCGGAGTGTACGGTGTGTCTGTGCTGCTGGACCCCCGTAGTGTACGGTGTATCTGTGCTGCTGACCCCCGGAGTGTTACGGTGTATCTGTGTTGCTTGACCCCCCCGTGTGCGGTGTATCTGTGTGCTGACCCCCGGAGTGTGCGGTGTATCTGTGCTGCTTGACCCCCGGAGTGTACGGTGTGTCTGTGCTGCTGACCCCCGGAGTGTACGTGTATCTGTGCTGCTGACCCCGGAGTGTGACGGTGTGTCTGTGCTGCTGACCCCGGAGTGTACGGTGTATCTGTGCTGCTGACCCCCGGAGTGTACGGTGTGTCTGTGCTGTGACCCCCGGAGTGTACGGTGTATCTGTGCTGCTGACCCCCGGAGTGTCGGTGTACTGCTGACCCCCGGAGTGTGCGGTGTGCTGTGCTGCTGACCCCCGTAGTGTAGGTGTATCTGTGCTGCTGACCCCCGGAGGTGTGCGTGTGTATCTGTGCTGCTGACCCCCGGAGTGTTGCGGTGTATCTGTGCTGCTGACCCCCGGAGTGTACGGTGTGTCTGTGCTGGCTGACCCCGGAGTGTACTGGTGTATCTGTGCTGCTGACCCCCGGAGTGTGTCGGTGCTGTTGCATGCTGTGCTGCTGACCCCCGGAGTGTACGGTGTATCTGTGCTGACTGACCCCGGAGTGTGCGGTGCGGTGCTGTGCTGACCCCCGGAGTGTTTGTGTCTGTGCTGCTGACCCCCGGAGTGTGTGGTGTATCTGTGCTGCTGACCCCCGGAGTGTTACGGTGTATCTGTGCTTGCTGACCCCCGGAGTGTACGGTGTATCTGTGCTGCTGACCCCCGGAGTGTTGCGGTGATCTGTGCTGGCTGACCCCCGGAGTGTACGGTGTATCTGTGCTGCTGCTGACCCCCGGAGTGTGCGGTGTGTCGTGTGCTGCTGACCCCCGAGTGTACGGTGTGTATCTGCTGCTGCTGACCCCGGGTGTGTACGGTGTATCTGTGCTGCTGACCCCCGGAGTGCTGCGGTGTATCGTGCTGCTGACCCCCGGAGTGTTACGGTTGTCTGTGCTGCTGTTTGTTTGATCCGTGCTGCTGACCCCTGCGTTGTGTGGTTGGCTGTCCCTCAGCAGATCGTCCGCTGCTCTTCATAAATCGTGGCGGTGCTGGCGCGGGGCTCTGCCTGGAAGCGCTTTGTGGCCATAGGTTCTCATGGTGACCCGGGTGACCCGCTTTTCATCCTCAGGAGGCAGTTATGGGGTTTCCAGTTATAAGTGAGTCACGGTATCCATCACTTGTCAGCGGCGCTGCGTGCGTCTCCTACCTCCAGCCGCAGCCTGGGACACGGCCCATTACCCGCCCAGAGTTCCCAGCAGTTCTGCAATCAATGCTTTAATTGATGCTTCCTGCAGTTAATGTATCCAAGAAATGAGTGATCGGCCCCTGGAATGGAGTCTGGGGCCCGGGACATCACAGGAGCCTCCCTCCTCTGCGCTGGCCTCTACACATGGAGAGCGGATTGCTAGAGGTGGCCCAGAAGGACGCCGCCGGGTAATAATGACCCATGAGCAGCGATCTGTCTCGGGCAGTATCACGGATCATGGTTGCACCTGAATTGTATTTATGCCCCTCCCCTTATTGAAGCCCCTCCCCCTTATTGAAGCTCCTGTGATGCAGTGATTTCCAGGTCGTCTTATTGCTTGTAGTTTATATTTAATTCTCTGACCCCAAATCACCTGTGTACACAGCAGCCGGTCTGAGGGAGCAAAGCTTCAGTATTAAGCATGGTGCAGGGGCAGGACGTAGATTCCAGACTCCCAGAGACTCGAACAGACGATGCAGCTGAGCTGGAGTCACTGATTATAGCTGTGTCTAATGGAGCAGAGCTGCAGTGTAAAGCATGGTGCAGGGACAGGGAGTAGGTGGTCGCTCTTCCATAGGATACCTGCATATTACGCTGTGCGCATCCCCTTACACTCCAGTATCTGGCAGCAAGCAGAGGTAGTGACGTGCTTTGCTCCTTCCTTGGCTTCTGCCGCTCATCACGTTGATTGGTGACATTACACAGAGATGCATCGTCTGGTAAGTGCGGTTTTCTTCCATCCATCGCGGTGGCGGTATTGTGATGGCGGCGGCTCCGGTGATTGCACAGATAAGTAATGGCTGAGGAGTAAACACTTTGTGTATTCACCGCTGATGGATCTCGGACATTACTCCTCAGAGCCGCCGTTTGGAGATTTTTGGCGTGTCACGGGCGGATGATGTAAGTCGGGTATTTATCTACCGGAGAGCAAATAATGGCTGATGACATCATCAGCCGCCGAGATAATCTGGAAATGGATGAAGGGAGGCGGCCGGGATCATTCATCCTGCATGAAGGGTGGAAGATGGATCCACGCAGGCGGCGACATCAGCTGGGGGCGCCAAACATGGGCACCGCATCCGGATCATGATCCGAGCCCCTGAGTCGCCCTCGCTCCATCACTCTCTGCTATGGCTCTGCCCGGGTCAGTACTCACTGGAGTTCTAGTATTCTATTCAGGAAACAGGAGGCTCTGGATTACCAGTGTCATAGGTCCTATGATTTTTGCGCACATGTTCCTCTTTCCAAACCATCAGATCTGGCGCTGATATCAGAGCCCCCCGTACTGCTCACCCCTCACCCACCCTAGGGTGCCGCAGCTGAGACTCATAGAGATGTACTGGTTTAAATGATCAGCGCCATTCTGTGCAGATAATGGTTGGCGGGGGTGTGTGGGGTTGTGGTTGTGGTTGGCGGGGGGTAGTAGTGGTTGTGGTTGGCGGGGTGATGTGTGCGGTGGTTGGTTGTGCTGAATTAAGTCACATATAATCCACCACATCATACTGCGTGTCAGGTGCCGTGTGTTCCGTGTTCTGATGTGTCAGGTGCCCTGTGTCCCGTGTTCTGATGTGTCAGGTGCCGTGTCCCGTGTTCTCAGTGTTCAGGTGTGCAGGTGCCGGCAGGTGTGTCAGTGTGTGTCCGGTGCCGTGTGTTCCGTGTTCTGATGTTGTGCGTGCCGTGTGTTCCGTGTTCTGGTGTGTCAGGTGCCCTGGGTCTTGTCCCTGTTCTGGTGTCAGGTGCCCTGTGTCCCGTGTTCTGGTGTGTCAGGTGCCGGTGTGTTCCGTTTCTGATGTGCAGGTTGTGTGTTCCGTGTTCTGTTGTGTCAGGTGCCGTGTGTTCTGTGTTCTGATGTGTCAGGTTGCCGTGGTGTTCTGTGTGTCAGGTGCCGTGGGTCCCGTGTTCTGATGTGGTCAGTGTCAGGTGCCGTGTCCCGTGTTTGATGTGCCGTGTGTTCGTGTTTCTGGTGTGTCAGGTGCCGTGTGTTCCGTGTTCTGATGTGTCAGTGCTGTGTGTTCCGTGTTCTGGTGTGTCAGGTGCCGTGTGTTCCGTGTTTCTGGTGTGTCAGGTGCCGTGTGTTCCGTGTTCTGATGTGTCAGGTGCCGTGTGTTCCGTGTTCTGTGTGTCAGGTGCCGTGTGTTCCGTGTTCTGGTGTGTCAGGTGCCGTGTGTTCCGTGTTCTGTGTGTCAGGTGCCGGTGTTCCGTGTTCTGATGTGTCAGGTGCCGTGTGTTCCGTGTTTCTGTGTGTCAGGTGCCGTGTTTCCGTGTCTGGTGTGTCAGGTGCCGTGTGTTCCGTGTCCTGGTGTGTCAGGTGCCGTGTGTCCGTGTCGTGTTCTGGGTGTCAGGTTGCCGTGTGTTCCGTGTTTGGATGTGTCAGGTGCCGTGTGTTCCGTGTTCTGCTGTGTGTGTGTGTTCCGTGTTCTGGTGTGTCAGGTGCCGTGTGTTCCGTGTTCTGGGTGTCAGGTGCCGTGGTGTTCCGTGTCCTGATGTGTCAGGTGCCGTGTTCCGTGTCGGTGCCGTGTGTTCCGTTTCTGGCGTGTCAGGTGCCGTGTGTTCCGTTTCTGGTGTGTCAGGTGCCGTGTGTTCCGTGTTCTGTTGTGTCAGGTGCGTGGGTCCTGTGTCCATGTGTCAGGTGCCGTGGTGTTCCGTGTTCTGGTGTGTCAGGTGCCGTGTGTTCCGTGTTCCGTGTTCTGGTGTCAGTGCCGTGTGTTCCGTGTTCTGGTGTGTCACGTGCCGTGTGTTCCGTGTGTTCCGTGTTTTGTCAGGTGCCGTGTGTTCCGTGTTCTGGTGTGTCAGGTGCCGTGTGTTCCGTGTTTTGTTGTGCCGTGTGTCCGTTGGTGGTCAGGTGCCGTGTGTTCCTGTTCTGGTGTGTCAGGTGCCGTGTGTTCCGTGTTCTGGTGTGTCAGGTGCCGTGTGTTCCGTGTTCTGGTGTGTCAGGTGCCGTGTGTTCCGTGTTCTGTTGTCAGGTGCGTGTCGTGTGTTTGTGTCCGTGTTCTGGTGTGTCAGGTGCCGTGTGTTCCGTGTTCTTCTGGTGTGTCAGGTGCCGTTGTTTCTGTGTTCTGGTGTTCGGTGCCGTTTTCTGGCGTGTTCCGCCATATACCGGCTTCTTGTTCCTTTCTGCAGAGACTGAAGTCGTGGTAACTTTCCGGAAGATTTGCCGTCTAATCTTCATATGGAATTTGAGTATTTATCATGTGTCGGGGGAATGTGAGCGAGAGTCTGAAAGATGGAGAGAGGATTTCACTGACGGAAAACCGTTTAATGTCTGTCACGGGCAGCGGAATATGGCGGGCGCGACAAAGACGCAAATAAGACGCCTTTACCTCTCCCGTCATCTTCTTGTCCTTGAAGAGAAAAAAAACCTTCTGCAGAATAGAAAAGAGAGAAGATGGCGAGATAAGAGCTGCAAGGAAAGAGGATTTGTGTGAGTGGCAGGAGTCACCTGCGCGGCGGCGGCGAAGGCGCCATTATCCGTAGCGTAGAATAGAGGGATCGGCAGATAATGGCTTCTATCTGCTCATTTCCATATATGCAGCCGAGACCTTTCCACCTGCCGACGGCGGGAAACTTCTCATCACAAACTTTTCTGCAGAACATCGGGGGCGACGAGCGGGAAATGACAGCGGCGCGAGCCGCGAGGATAGTTAATACCAGGGGCTATACACGTACGGGGCAACCTCCGCTATAATGTACTGCATAGAGATCCCAGCGCTACAGGAGCGCCTATAGATTCCAGCCCCCCCAGGAGCCCCTATAGCTCCCAGCCGCCCCAGAAGTTCCTATAGATCCCAGCCCCCAGAGGTTCCTATAGATCCCAGCCCCAGCAGTGCCTATAGATCAAGCCTTCCTATAGATCCCAGCCCCCCAGAGTGCCTATAGATCCCAGCCCCCCAGCCCTATAGATTCCAGGAGCACCTATAGATTCCAGCCCCCAGAATTCCTATAGATCCCAGCCCCCAGCAGTGCCTATAGATTCCAGAGCACCTAAGATCCCAGCCGCCCCAGAAGTTCCTGTAGATCCCAGCTGCCCAGAAGTTCACATAGATCCCAGCCCCCCAAGGCCTATAGATCCAGGAGCACCTATAGATCCAGCCCCCCAGAAGTTTCCTATAGATCCCAGCCCCCCAGCAGTGCCTATAGATCCAGCCCCCCAGAGGTTCCTATAGATCCCAGCCCCCCCAGAAGTTCCTATAGATCCAGCCCCCCAGAAGTTCCTATAGATCCCAGCCCCCCCCAGAAGTTCCTATAGATCCCAGCCCCCCCCAGAAGTTCCTATAGATCCCAGCCCCCCCAGAAGTTCCTATAGATCCCAGCCCCCAGAAGTTCCTATAGATCCCAGCCCCCCCAGAAGTCCTATAGATCCCATCCCCCAGAAGTTCCTATAGATTCCAGCCCCCGAGAAGTTCCTATAGATCCCAGCCCCCCCCAGCAGTGCCTATAGATCCCAGCCCCCCCCAGCAGTGCCTATAGATTTCAGCCCCCCCATCCCCCAGGAGCACCTATAGCTCCCAGCCGCCCCGGAAGTCCCTATAGATCCCAGCCCCCCAAAAGTTCCTATAGATCCCAACCCCCCCCCAAGTGCCTATAGATCCCAACCCCCCAGCAGTGCCTATAGATCCCAGCCCCCAGCAGTGCCATAGATTCCCAGGAGCACCTATAGATCCCAGCCCCCCCCCCAGAAGTTCCTATAGATCCCAGCCCCCCAGAAGTTCCTATAGATCCCATCCCCCAGAAGTTCCTATAGATCCCAGCCCCCCAGCAGCAGTGCCTATAGATCCCAGCCCCCCCAGCAGTGCCTATAGATTTCAGCCCCCCATCCCCAGGAGCACATATAGCTCCCAGCCCCCCCGGAAGTCCCTATAGATCCGCCCCCCCAAAGTTCCTATAGATCCCAACCCCCCAGCAGTGCCTATAGATCCCAACCCCCCCCAGCAGTGCCTATAGATCCCAGCCCCCCAGCAGTGCCTATAGATTCCAGGAGCACCTATAGATCCCAGCTGCCCCAGAAGTTCCTATAGATCCCACCCCTTAAGCCACAGGTGCAGCTATCTTACTGGTGATAATCCAGACCCCTCTGATTACATATGGTCCCCCCTATCTGGAGGTGTTCATCCAGAGCTTATCGATTCATGAATAGAATGACATAACTACAGTGTAGACTGACACACCCAGGGGTTGGAGAGTGACACTGTAATGGCGTCATTAGTGATTGACCCCTGAAACTGTCACCTGGGAGTCAGAAGCGGTCGGGGAGGATGGATGTAAGGGGGCTCATTAATGTACATCCGGATCTCTGCTTGCTGTCAGCGTATAGAAGCATTCATATATAACATAAGCCAGTTAACCCTTCTTGACCTAGTTCTGCTGACAGAGCTGAGGGTTCCTCACAGTGTCTCAGTGCAGATCCTTCTCTTACCAGCGCTGACACATTGTAACAAAGACTCCACACAGTGGGATTTCTATGCGAATGATGATTACGCTGTATTTACAGGACTGGGGTCCCTGGAGGTAAGTGATCGCAGACCATTGCGCCCGCCGTCACCTGCAGCTCCTCGCTGTACCTTGTGGGGGGGTTAACCCCTTGGTTGCTGTTGTCACCCTGGTAGCCTTCACCCTTACAAGATGCCGTGCTCCGGGGTGGGCTGCTGTCTTTATTGGGGTGCGGGGAGGTCAGGGTGTCGCAGTGCTCACAATGCAGAGTATTAATTAGGCGCAGCAGCGGGGGCGGCAGAATAAATGGCGTGTGCGGCGTCTCTCCTGAACGAGGAGGTTAATGGGATGCTCGCAGAGTCGACAGCTTTAATGAGCTTCAACTGGATGTGCCGGGAGTTTACTGTGTGTGTTAAAAGGGTCACACTGCACCAGTCTGATGTGGATTGTGTGCGGGACCCCCGGGGTCAGAGGTGAGCGGCTGTCAGAGTGCAGGAGAGCTGCATTCACTTAGTGACACCATTCTAATTAACTGCTGCTGGAGACGGCAGCGTCCGCGCCGTGCGCATTTACTAAGTGCATGAGCTGAGGCACCGAGTGCGGGACATCCACTGACACTGCTGTGGCCCCTGGAGACCCATGGACTCCTCCTGCTGCGGCTACTGATGTCTGATGCACCATTCTGGGGTCGCTGCCTGTCATGCAGATGGACGCCACCGTACATGACTGGTTTCTGTAAGCTACAAGTGCTGGAGAGCGGAGCGCCATTTAGAGTCCGGGTACATTTTGTTTTTCACCCATTGTCGCCGGGAGAGCTGCTGCTGTGTACGCCAGAAGTAGCTATTCCCCCGCCGGAGGCCAAAGTGATCCCCGTCAGTGTAGTGCGTAGTGTTATACAGTAAGCCACAGCAAAAATGCGTAGTGCGCGGTATATTTTACCATTGTGGTCAATGACCGGGGTATGCTCCTGCTTGGTTATACAGCGGTATATGTCAAGGTGAGGCTACTCCTGTGATTATGTTGCAGTGCTGGGGAGCACATACTAGGATTATGTTGCAGTTCTGGGGAGCACATACTAGGATTATGTTGCAGTGCTGGGGAGCACATACTAGGATTATGTTGCAGTGCTGGGGAGCACATACTAGGATTATGTTGCAGTGCTGGGGAGCACATACTAGGATTATGTTGCAGTGCTGGAGCACATACTAGATTATGTTTGCACAGTACATACTAGGATTATTTGCAGTGCTGGGGAGCACATACTAGGATTATGTTGCAGTGCTGGGAGCACCTACTAGGGATTATGTTGCAGTGCTGGGGAGCACATATGATTATGTTGCAGTGCTGGGAGCACATACTAGGATTATGTTGCAGTGCGGGAGCACATACTACGATTATGTTGCAATTACTAGGATTATTTGCTGTGGGAGCACATACTAGGATTATGTTGCAGTGTGGGAGCACATACTAGATTATGCAGTTGCAGTAGGATTGGGGAGCACATACTAGATTATGTTGCAGTGCTGGGGAGCACATACTAGGATTATGTTGCAGTTGGGGAGCAGATACTAGATTATGTTGCAGTGTTGGGAGCACATACTAGGATATTTGCAGTGCTGGGGAGCACATACTAGGATTATGTTGCAGTGCTGGGGAGCACATACTAGGATTATGTTGCAGTGCTGGGGAGCACATACTAGGATTATGTTGCAGTGCTGGGGTGCACATACTAGGATTATGTTGCAGTGCTGGGGAGCACATACTAGGATTATTTGCAGTGCTGCAGGGAGCACATACTAGGATTATGTTGCAGTGCTGGCGCAGTGCTGGGGAGCAGATACTAGGATTATGTTGCAGTGTTGTGGAGCACATACTAGGATTATGTTGCAGTGCTGGGGAGCACATACTAGGATTATGTTGCAGTGCTGGGGAGCACATATTATGTTGCAGTGCTGGGGAGCGTTGCTTGATAAAAATGGCGTGAATTGCATGTTACGTATTTGATGTATTTTCTCAGTTTTTACTCTTTCACCATGGGGCGGCCTGATGTGATATCTGTGCGGTATTTATTACTGACCTTTTGGTGTTAGACACCAGCAGACATGTGAGGACGAGGATATGGCGTGGTCCTGGCGCTCGCTGCACAACAGCCGCCTCCGTACTGCTGATTAGAATGGGGCGGATTCACAAAACAAAATGTGTCAAAAATGGGGTTGTGACAAATACGATGGCGTCCCCGACTGTACATAGTAGAAATGGGCGTGGCCAAGCGGAGCTGTAAAACGTGTCACATTTATTGTGGAAATTCTCTTATACGTCATTTATTGTAAGTTTACACGAGGTAAGAAACGCGTCTGGTGCGTGATAACGCCGGAGGTCCCGCGCCGCTGTCGGCCGGGGGCCGGGGGGGTCACACCTGAGTCCTCAGAGCCAGTGCGGTGATGTAAAGCTCCTTAACCCCTGCTCAGCCAGGGATGGCGGATACAGGATGGCAGGAGGCAGGTGGGACCGCGGTCCATCAGCGGCCAGTCAGAGCACATTAACTGGGTGACATGTTTCTCATTAACCAGCCTGAGAGGTGTCACCGGCGGGTGACAGCAGAGAAGAGACAGCTGACAGCGGCTCCGCTCCCGCCACCTCCGCCACCGCAGTGCTCACATAATTAGGATACCTGTCTGCCGTGGGGCGCAGCACCGGCTCTGCAGAGCACCAGGAAATGCTTAAAGGGCCGGTGCATAATCCAAAGGTCAAGACAAGATCTCTGCTTGCTGTCAGTGAATGGGAACGTCCTGACCTTGTCCTGCTCACAGTCCTCTGTGCTGTGCGCTTGTTAGTGTGTCATCACAGGTCATACAGATCAGATCGGAGCCCAGGATACTTATTGTTTACACCGGATACAACTGTGACAAACCCTCAGCTGTGCGAGCAGAACAAGGGCAGAAGGGTTTCCAGCCTTTCTATGTTAACAGTACAATTCCGTTCACTGACAGCATGTGGAGATTTTGATAATGGTGGAGATTTGGACTGTGTTCAGTTAGCACAGGTGTCAGTCTTTACTGTCGTTCTGACATTCTGTTCATGAATCAGGAGGCTCTGGATGTGCAGGGTTATAGGGTGGTATAGGAGGCAGTAACGTTGATGCTCAGGGGCCCCTGTAAGTCTCGCTGTGATTTCGCTCGTCCTTCTCGTCATGTTGGCATTTGGCTATTCACCTTGAACAATAGAAATATTCTGCCTCAATTAGGCGCCTACATGAGGCGCGAGGCGCGGGCTCGGCTGTGGGGGTTAATAGGTGTCTCTGGCGG
>ONZH01005028.1:0-16890 GCA_900303285.1 Rhinella marina
AGTGATGATCGAGCACCGCGATGCTCGGGTGCTCTGGCCGAACACTAGGTGGTGCTCGAGTGCTCGGCCGAGCACCCGAGTATAATGGAAGTCAATGGGAGAACACCAGGCACCCCCTGCTCTGCAGAGGGGAGGGTGTCTGGTTCATAGGGAAACGTGAGAAAATGGTGGAAACACCACTGAAATGGTTAGGGAACAGCATGGGGAGGATGTCTGGATGCATCTTGGACACCGAAGTCGCTGCTATTAACGATGATGTCCGACTATTACGCCACTTTTACGGAATGACAATAATACCCCCAAAAACGAAGATAGCATCGATTTTAGAGGAAATATTGTTAGGAAACATATATTTACTTGTATATAAAGCGCAAGTAGCAGCACGCCCTCACCCCTAATGTTTTACACAGTCAGATCAGCAGCAGGCACTCGCCCCGAATGTTTTACACGGTCAGCTCAGCAGCAGGCACTCGCCCCTAATGTTTTAGATGGTCAGATCAGCAGCAGACCCTCACCCCAAATGTTTTTGAGTGTCAGCAGCACTGAAGGTCAACTTGTCAGGAGGAGGACCAGAGTGAAGAAGTGGAAGAGGAGGTGGTGGACGATGAAATCACTGGCCCAACATGGGAAGGAGGCAAGCTGAGCGAGGACAGCAGTACAGAGGGGGAGGGATCCGCAGCACCGCAACAGGCTGGAAGAGGCGGTGGGGTGGCAAAAGGGAGAAGGCAGGCCACACCAACAAGTGTGGACGATAAAAGAATTGTCATTTGCAACCTGTGCCGTACCAAAATGAGCAGGGGCATGAACACTAGCAACCTGACCACCACCAGCATGATCTTCATGGCAGCAAAGCACCCTAATAGGTGGGCCAAACGCCTGGATCCACAATCGGTGTCTGCGGGTCACACCACTGCCTCCTCTTCCCTGTGTTACGTGCTAGCCAAGACGCAGGCCCAGATGCCTCCCGCCCTGCACCTGGACCCTCGCAAGCACCATCAGCGAGCACATCCACTTCTGTGTCCCAGCGCAGCGTACAGATGTCCATACCCCAGGCCTTTGAACGAAAGCGCAAATACCCAGCCACCCACCCACAGGCCATAGCACTAAATGCACACCTTTACAAATTGCTGGCGCTGAAAATGTTGCTTGTGGACACTGAGGCTTTTCGCAGTCTGATGGCGGCGGCTGTCCCTCGTTACTCAGTACCTAGCCGCCACTATTTTTGCCGGTGTGCCCTCACCGCCTTACACCAGCATGTGTCCCGAAACATAACCCGTGCCCTGACCAACGCAGTTACTGGGAAGGTCCACTTAACGACTGACACATGGACAAGTGCTTCTGGCCAGGGACGCTACATTTCCCTGACGGCACACTGGGTGAACGCTGTGGAGGCTAGGAGCGAGTTGTACCCTGGGATGGCACAGGTGCTACCGACACAAAGGATTGCGGGCCCTACTTCCATCAGGATTTCCGCCACCACCTACATTAGCGGCTGCAACCCCTCCTTCTCCTCCACCACTTCCATCTAGGAATTCTCATCTTGCAGCACCAGTCAGCCATCAGTCAGTAGCTGGAAGCAGTTTAGCACAGCGGTGGGGAAGCGGCAACAGGCTGTGCTGAAACTTATTTGCTTAGGTGACAAACAACACACCGCCACAGTGCTGTGGCAGGGTATAAGGGACCAGGCTGAGCTGTGGCTCTCGCCACTCAACCTACAACCAGGCGTGGTTGTGTCTGATAACGGCCGCAACTTGGTGGCGGCTTTGGAGCTCGGCAAGCTCACACACATACTGTCACGCTCAGGTGTGGGGGGAAAACCACACAGAGCGTAGGAGGGAAAGAAGATTAGGCCTGGAAACTAAGGAAGGAAGATGGACACCTCCTAAAGGAAACCCTGACTCTAATCCTGACTGACTACCAGTATGAACAGGCCTCAAAGGTAGGCGAGTTCATACACAGGAACCTAAACCAAACTGACCCTATAGGACCCTGGAACTAATGACAGGAATGAGTCTACCTGTTCCTCCAACAGGAAGGACGAACAGGAGTCTCCCTCAGGCCAAACAACTGCTTCAACTTAGTGGTTCAGCGGTTTCTCAAAACCTACACCAATTTGCCTGAGCTGCTGGTGAAGGTGCCCATTGCCGAAAGTCACCTACAGCTTCCGCCGGTCTGGCAACGCTGCAGCAGCGCTTACACTTGCCAGCTCACTGACTGCTGTGCGACCTGAGCACGCGCTGGAACTCTACCTGCTCACAATAAAGACGGACAGCGCTGCATGTGGAAAAGGTTCTGATAAGCGGCCTAGTGTCACAACTAGGAGGGAAAAGTTTTGTAAAATGGTAAAGGAGTACCTAGCTGACAATGTCAACGTCCTCAGCGATCCCTCTGTGCCTTATAATTATTGGGTGTCTAAGCTGGACACGTGGCACGAACTGGCGCTCTACGCCTTGGAGGTGCTGGCCTGCCCTGCCGTCAGCGTTTTGTCGGAGCGGTTATTTAGTGCCGCTGGGGGCATAATAACTGCTAAGCGCATCCGCCTGTCAACTGAAAATGCTGACGCTAATCAAAATGAACAAGGCCTGGATTGCCCCTGACTTCGCTACCCCACCAGAGGAAAGCGGCTGAACATAAAGGAACTTTAAATGTGGCTTTTAAGGTGTATTGAATACACTGTATTTCCATGAACCCCTTCCTCTTCTCGTCCTCTTCCTCCATCATATCAAACTGCTTATTAGGCTGCCCTCGCCTTTAAATATTTAAGAGGTTCACCAGCAGGCCCTCACCCCTAATTTTTTAACCTAAAAAATTAACCTCACTCTGGTCCTCCTCCTGACATGTTGACCTAACAAGAACCTGTCTTGCGCCGCCCTCCAAACTGAGACATGAAGCTAGGAGTTTTGGATGACTTTGTTTCTTGTGCTCTGCCAGCAGACACTGTTTCACCGCGCCCACCGTGCACCATCAGCAGCACGCCCACTTCCCTGTCCCTTACTGCTCGCCTTGCGCATACTAAATGGTATATATGCAAGTTTGTCAAAAGTACAGTTGCGCAGATTTTTTTTAGTGTATGAGCAGAAAAATTTCACCGAATGAGCAAACGTTATGCAGCAGACGCAGCGCAGGTAATGTCACATACCTGTGCTGCATGTGCAGTATAACCTTTCTGTATCCTAAATACCTGACATCCAGTGTATTTTTTTCTGCCGTTATTCATATAATGTATAACGTTTGCGCAATCAGGCACAGATAGTGTAGGGATAGGATTTGGCTAGGCAGGGCTAGTTGTTCTGTTGAAAAGACCCAAAAGTCCTTTTAAGGACTTTTGTTATATCTGTGCAATATTTCTTGATGGTCAAAATTTGCGCAAGTTTGCCTAATCTTAACACCAGCTGCGCAGCGTGTGCAGTACAATGTTTGTTTCTCCTATATACCTGACATTTATTGCGTTTCTTTCTGCCGCTAATCACGGTGACATTACATGTGCAGGACAATGTATGTTTCTCCTATATACCTGACATTTATTGCGTTTCTTTCTGCCGCTAATCACGGTGACATTACATGTGCAGGACAATGTATGTTTCTCCTATGTACCTGACATTTATTGCGTTTCTTTCTGCCGCTAATCACGGTGACATTACATGTGCAGGACAATGTATGTTTCTTCTATATACCTGACATTTATTGTGTTTCTTTTGCCGCTAATCACAGTGACATTACATGTGCAGGACAATGTATGTATGGTCAGTATTGGGTCTTTTAATCTCCCTGACTTGGTATGAGCCGGTCACATGTCACGTTTGCTTATAGCACCGATGATGCGTTCCGCCTCAACATGTATGCCAGTGCCAACTATGTGTGAATCTTTTGAGCAACTGATTTTTGCAGCAGACTGCTAGTGGCTTGACTGAGCCATGGTTTGGGTAAATGAAGTTTTCTCCAAACCTATATACAAAGGAAAATACCCATCGTTCATTTGCCCCACCATACTCTATAAGGAACACATTTCTAGCTGGTGGGAAGTACAAAGCCTGGACAATTACATAAAGCATGGTATAGTGCCTAGGGGCTTAAGAATTTCAGTAACACCAGATAACAAATTGAGGAGTCCAGGTTTTGTCAATAAGTGGGAACAAATAGCCACTGCAAGTTCACTCCAGTTTATGAAACTACTACTGGAGGAGGAATGACTAAATTTTGATAATCTAGATACGAGACTAAAAGCTCAGATAGCAATTGTGCAAACATTCTCCCAAGAATCAGATTACACTGCCAAAGAGAAACAACTAAGAGAAACAACTACAAACTAGCATTGAGAAATTTCAATACTTTCTAAGGGAGCGCAAACATAGGCAGTTTAACAGAGACCTGGCAGAATTCAAAGAGAACAAAGCATATTCTGTCATTAAAGAAAAACAGATTCTAAACACTCTGATACAGACCCCTCCACTACAGAAACAGAGCTCTCCGGCTCTGAAAGGGAGCAAAATCCCCATCCCCAAAAAGATAAAAACAGGAATCAAGAGAGCAGAGGAAGAGGGAGAGGGACTGCAAACAGAGGTCGTGGTAGTATTAATCATTTTGTAGAACAGGGCACAAGCTATCCGTTGAGAAACCGCACATACACAATGGAACAGCCAGGACAGAGATAGTTAATGTCTCTGATAGGCCCTTATCCCCCGTTGAACGGTCGGTATTGAGCAGAGGTCTTTCATTTGTCCCCACACGCCACTTTGACCATTTCACTTGGACTAAAGATCTTAACTTGTTTGCCCGCAAGTTACGGTGGCATAAACATTTCAAAAACAAGGAGAGAAGGGAGTGCCAAGAATTGGGTGTCTCTGAAGATATCCTACCAGATATCAGATTGCTATAAAGCTTAGCCACAGAAAAATCGACAATTTAAGGGGAGGGTCCTTTCGAATCTTTGAAGAACAGAAGCACCAAGATGCCTCCATCTGGAGACATATCATGTGTGGACATTTTTCTACAAATGGCCACACGTGAGTTGGAACAATTATCCAACTTAAAGGTACAGCATAACTGTACTAGAACTGAATGGGAGGCTATCATGGCACTGGGAGGACTCTGACATCACTATAAAACCTTCTGACAAAAGAGGAAATGTTGTCATCCTCAACTCTAAACAATATCAAAGGATGTGTGAGAGTCTCCTGTCAGACAGACACTGCTATGATATCCTTCCTACCAACCCCACAAATCTGTATCTTGGTGAACTTAAGACCATTCTCACAGAGGCTAAAAGAGATAACCTTATTTCACAGGAGGAATATGATTTTCTATACCCACTACATCCGGTAACAGCTACTTTGTACAGTCTTCCCAAAATACATACGGGGGTCAACCCCCTAAAGGGAAGATCCATAGTTTCAGGAGTAGGCAGCTTATGCCAAAATGTGGGTATTTATATTGATCAAATCCTGGCACCATTTGTCACGTCACTCCCGTCATATACCAGGGACATGGCTGATTTATTGAAGAGATTGGAAGGCTTATCAGTTGAAAAAAGTGTCATCTTAGGGAGCATCGATGTGGAGGCTTTATATTCATCTATACCGCATGATGCAGGCCTTCAAGCAGTGCAGTATTATCTAAGCATGCGAGGTCAACAATACCAGGCACACAAAACATTTGTTTTATGCCTTCTTCAATTCCTGTTAACACATAACTATTTTCTCTTCAACGACAAGCTTTACCACTAGCTCAGGGGCACTGCTATGGGGTGTTCCTGTGCATCGTCCTATGCAAATCTGTTCCTGGGCTGGTGGGAGGCTACATCTGTCTTTGGTGAAGAGTCGTCAATGGATACCGAACCCATTTTATTATGGGCTAGGTACATTGACGATATCTTCCTGATTTGGAATGATACAAAATCTGATTTTGAGACTTTTGCCAGTGGTCAGGATGAAAACATGATTGGCCTCAAGTTCACTTATGAATGTAATGACCAGGCTTTATCTTTTCTGGATGTACGCATTTACAAAACAGCCACCGGTGAACTTGGCAGCACTATTTTCTGAAAACCTACGGCCACTAATTCTGTCCTCCACTGGCAGAGCAGCCACCCTCTAAAAGGGGGATTCCTCTAGGGCAGTATTTGCGCTTGCGCCGTAATTGCTCTGATGAAGGCCAATTTGTGAAAAAAGCTAATGATTTGAGGGATCTTTTTAGGTCTAGGGGATATCCCAACCATATTCTCAGATCTGCCTTTCAAAAAGCCAAAAGGAGGGATCGGACAGAGCTTCTGGTACTTAAAAAGAAGGAAACAGGAGACCCCAAAATCCGTTTTATCACCACCTTTGATGGGGCTTCAGGCCAAGCTAGAGCAGTCCTTAAGAAGCACTGGCCGATCCTCCTAATGGACCCGGACATTAAGGCAGTTGTTGAGGATTACCCCCAAATTACATTTAGGAAAGGGAGCAACTTGAGGGACCTCCTGGTATACAGCCACTAGATCCCCACACCACCCAAAAGCACCTGGTTGGCTCAAAACATCAAGGGTTGCTTTAGATGCAGTGGCTGTGTGGCCTGCAAGGTCCTTGAACAAACTAAAACTTTCTACAGCTCTAACCTGGGACGCACATTTGAGATTAAGGACTACATCAATTGCCGCACCCTAGGGGTGGTCTACAAAATAACATGTAAATGTAGCATCGAGCACATTGGCAAGACAAAGTGGGAACTTCGTAGATGCATAGGAGAACATCTATGCAACATTGATAACCGTAGAGACATGGCTGTATCCCGCCATGTATATGAGGAGCACAATGTTGACGTTAGGTGCCTGAGTGTTGTTGGCATAGAGCATGTTAAGCCACCGGGTAGGGACGGTGATTAGGACCGCATCATCTTGCAGACAGAGGCAAGATGGATCTTCCTGTTAAAAACAACTACCCCTATGGGTCCAAATGATCAACTAAATTACGGTTGCTTTATTTAACACTCTTGCTACCCCCTTTAGACATGTCTTTCCTTAAAGGGGTTGTCCGGGTTCAGAGCTGAACCCGGACATACCCTTATATTCACCCATGCTCCGATGCCCTCCTTGCCCTGCGCTGGATCGCGCAGGGCAAGGGCTCTTTTGTTTACATAACACACTGCCGGGCGGACGCTTCCGCCCGGCAGTGAGTTCGGTGACGTCCCGGCTGTAATGGGCCGGCCGCCCATCAGCGCCGGTGACGTCACCGGGCTCACTGCCGGGCGGAAGCCTCCGCCTGGCAGAGCCCGGTACGTCACCGGAACCGGGCTAAATGCCTTTGCCTGCGCTAATTAGCACAGGGCAAAGGAGGGCATCGGAGCATAGGATGGTCCGATGCCCTGTTCAGGCGGGCTGCCTGGGTGAATTTAAAGGTATGTCCGGGTTCAGCTCTGAACCCGGACAACCCCTTTAACTTTTATTACTTGTGACTCCCTAACTACTGTCATGTAATCTACATAATTGCTATCCTCCCCCAGGGGCCACTAATCTACTATACTTTTTGTTGACTGATCTCTCATACCTTTTGTCTTGTACACTTGAGAGATCGGCTCTGTCTGAGTGTTAAACAATGTCACTCTGCTGGACATCTATTTAACAGTATGTTAATTTGCCCTAAATGCCATTGTATTTCATTCTTTACAGCACCCACGATCGGGATGCTGTGTCTCAGCTGCAAGGAGATGCGTCCCGATCTCCTAGCAACATGCTCCGGGTTGCGCCCGTAGTCTCGCGAGATCTCGGGCAAAGGAACGTCATGTGACATCAGTAGCGTGGGAAATGCACTCTGGCGGCAGGGTTTCATATCGCCTGTGGTTTAGGTAAGTGATTGCTGTCAGTATCTGCCCATAAGCCCCTTTGGGAGCCCTCAGCTTTAAGTTTGGCTTCATCAGTCCCAACTTAAACTAGTTGTAGGGGACACTATCCTACTAACCCGTGTCCCCAGTGTTGACTAATAAAACTGGTGAACTGGAATTAGTGAAGTGTGAGGAGGACTATGACATAGTGGGAATAACTGAGACATGGCTGGATGATACCTATGACTGGGCAGTTAACGTACAGGGTTACAGTCTGTTTAGAAAGGATTGCAAAAACTGGAGAGGGGGAGGGGTCTGCCTTTATGTAAAGTCCTGTCTAAAGCCCACACTCCGGGAAGATATAAGTGAGGGACATGAACATGTGGAGTCACTGTGTGTAGAAATAAATGGAGCCAAAAACAATATTAAAATACTAATAGGACTTTATTATAAACCACCTAATATACCAGAGTCCACAGAAAATCTACTTCTGAATTAAATAGACGAGGCGGCAAAACATAATGAGTTCGTTGGTATGGGGGTTTTCAACTACCCAGGTATAGACTGGGAAACTGAAACCTGTATATCTCATAAAGGAAACAGGTTCTTGGAAATAACCAAAGACAATTAACTCTCCCAACTGGTTCAGGACCCGACTAGAGGGACGGCCATACTGGACTAAGTTTTAACCAATAGACCTGGCAGAACAACAGATGTGCAGGTTGGGGGACACCTGGGAAATAGTGACCATAATATAATAACCTTCCAACTGTCATTTAAAAGAGCATTTCTTCAGGGAGGAACAAAAATACCAAACTTTAAAAAAGCAAAATTTAGCCAACTAAGAGAGGTCATAGGTCTAACTAACTGGGACAAAGTCCTCAAAAATAAAAATACAGCCACAAAATGGGATATTTTTAAAAGCATCCTAATATCTAATTGTGAGAGGTACATACCTTATGGGAATAAAAGGTTAAGGAACAAGAAAAAAACAATGTGGATAAACAGAACTGTAAAGAAAGCAATAAATGACAAACAGAAATCATTTAAATCACTAAAACAGGAGGGGAGCGAGGAAGCATTGAAAAACTATGAGGAAAAAAATAGAATATGTAAAATACAAATAAAAACAGCCAAACTAGAGACCGAGAGATTAATCGCCAAAGAGAGTAAATTTGATTACCATTAATTATATAAATGGTAAAAAGTATAAACCTGAAGGTGTCGGCCCCTTACAGAGTAATGAAGGGGGTGTTGCAGAGAGCAATGAGGAGAAAGCAAAGCTGCTAAATATCTTTTTCTCCACTGTATTCACTGAGGAAAATAAACTGTCAGATGAAATTCAGAATATAAAAGTAAATTCCCCATTAAAAGTGCCCTGTCTGACCCAGGAAGAAGTAGAGCTGCGTCTTAAAAAGATTAAAATAGACAAATCGCCAGGACCGGATGGCATACACCCCCCGTATCCTAAGAGAATTAAGTAATGTCATCGCCAGACCCTTATTTATGATATTTAAGGACTCTATACTGACAGGGAGTGTTCCACAGGATTGGCGCATAGCAAATGCGGTGCCAATATTCAAAAAGGGACCAAAAACAGAGCCCGGGAACTATAGGCCGGTAAGTTTAACATCTGTCATGGGTAAAGGGTGAGGGTTTTCTAAAAGATGCTATCTTGGAGTACCTCAATGAAAATAAGCAAATAAGTCCATATCAGCATGGCTTCATAAGGGATCGGTCATGTCAAACCAATTTAATCAGTTTCTATGAGGAGATACGTTCTAGACTGGACCGCGGCAAATCAATGGATGTCGTATATCTGGACTTCTCCAAAGCATTTGACACGGCGCCACATAAAAGGTTAGTATATAAAATGAGAATGCTTGGCCTGGGAAAAAATGTCTGTATGTGGGTAAGTAACTGGCTCAGTGATAGAAAACAGAGGGTGGTTATTAACGGCACATATTCAGAATGGCTCACTGTCACTAGTGGGGTACCACAGGGGTCAGTATTGGGTCCTATTCTCTTCAATATATTTATTAATGATCTTGTAGAAGGCTTGCACAGTAAAATATCAATTTTTGCAGATGACACTAAACTGTGTAAAGTAATTAACACAGAAGAGGACAGTACACTGCTACAGATGGAACTGGATAGACTGGAGGCTTGGGCAGAGAAATGGCAGATGAGGTTTAACACTGACAAATGTAAGGTTATGCATATGGGAAGGAATAATGCAAGTCACCAGTACATAGTAAATGGTAAAATATTGGGTAACTCTGACATGGAAAAGGACCTAGGAATTTTAGTGAACAGCAAACTAAGCTGTAGAAACCTGTGTCAGACAGCTGCTGCCAAGGCCAATAAGATAATGGGTTGCATCAAAAGAGGCATAGATGCCCGTGATGAGAACATAGTCCTGCCACTTTACAAATCACTGGTCAGACCACACATGGAGTACTGTGTACAGTTCTGGGCTCCTGTGAACAAGGCAGACATAGCAGAGCTGGAGAGGGTTCAGAGGAGGGCCACTAAAGTAATAACTGGAATGGGTGCACTACAGTACCCAGAAAGATTATCAAAATTAGGCTTATTCACTTTAGAAAAAAGACGACTTAGGGGAGATCTAATAACTATGTATAAATATATCAGGGGTCAGTACAGAGATCTCTCCCATGATCTATTTATCCCGAGGACTGTGACTGTGACGAGGGGACATCCTCTGCGCCTGGAGGAAAGAAGGTTTGTACACAAACATAGAAGAGGATTCTTTACGGTAAGAACAGTGAGACTATGGCCTGAGGAGGTGGTGATGGTAAGTTCTCTAAAAGAGTTCAAGAGAGGCCTGGATGTATTTTTGGAGGGTAATAATATTACAGGTTATAGTTACGAGAGATGGGTCGTTGATCCAGGGAGTAATTCTGATTGCCTGATTGGAGTCGGGAAGGAATTTTTTTCCCTAAAGTGGGGAAAATTGGCTTCTAATTCACAGGGGTTTTTTGCCTTCCTCTGGATCAACTTGTAGGAAAACAGGCCGAACTGGATGGACAGATGTCTTTTTTCGGCCTTATAAACTATGTTACTATGTTACTATGTTACCCCTGGACACCATTTCATTGATTTAACCTCCTGTTGGTTTATTTTACCGGGTTGCTACTTACCCTATTATTAAGTTAATTTCCCCTGATGAGCAGTTTCCACTGCGAAACGTGCATGTAGGGAAAATAATATGGGGCCGGATTGGGTCGCCCTTGTCAGGGCAAATTCTCCATGGTTAGGCTTCTCAGGGCCAATGTATCACCCCCCTGTAGGGCAACCTAGGGATAGTTATAGGTCTATCTTGATCACCATCTCCTGACGTACCATACTGGATTACCTTTACTAGAAATTAAGACCAATTCAAGGAGCATCAACCATTCCTGCTGGGATGTGGACAGACTATTGGGTTAATTCCTATTGGTTTAAGTTTTGTGTTGCAGTGCACCAATATCTATTTGACTATTTAAATAAGTGTTGATTTTGTTTGCCTTGAGGTGGTAAAATACAATATCTCTGGTCGACTAAAGGTGCTGCGGTGCACCGTTTTTGAGTTTTTGATTGTATCCAGTTTAAGGGAACTTATCATTGATTATATAGATCTCCTATTTTTTAGTATCGTTATTAAAAGTTATGTTTTAATTAAGTAAAATTCATTCAGGCAGTTACCTTTTGAGATTATTTTTGGATGACTGAAATGGCCATAACCCTTTGAAACAAGCAGTGTGTAATGTGATGGAAAGATGAATCCAACCAGCAAATGAGGTAATATGAAGAATCATAATGCATTAATATGTGTCTTGTATTAACTTTGTCTACATGATAAATGACATTTACTGAAGTAAGACAACTTCTTTAATTGCCTGGATACTGTAGCTGTCCTTAAAGGGGTTGTCCAAGTTATATTTATTGATGGCCTATCCTCAGGATAGGTCATCAATATCAGATTGGCGGGGGTCCGACACCCGGGACCCCGCTGATCAGCTGTTTGAAGAGGAGGCGCGGACCGTGCCAGCGCTGCCTCCTCTTTATTGTTTACCTGCTCGCCGTAACATCCGCAGCAGTGAGCAGGTGTAGTTACACCCAAGCTGTCCCATTCATTTCAATGGTACAGATCGCTCATAAAGAAGTGTATAGGAACGAGCTGTCCCATTGAAATGACCCACCCAAGATATGTCCCTCATGGCAAAGCTAGCAAAATCCTGAGTCATAATAGAAAGGAGAGATTCATAATTATGCTTATATAAGGAAGAGCAAGGGAAGATATGTTGAGAAACCGACCAATGTAGATGATATGTGGATTGAAAGTATGTCAAGTCGTCCTGTGGGATGTGGATAGGAAGGACTTGAGACTTTGATTCATTGTTTTTATAATAGGAAACTGATAGGGCTTTTCCTAGCAATTGAATTAGACTCGAGAAGGTAAGTATGATATCGTTGGCATATAGTGTCGACTACAGTGAAAATTTTCAAGCCCACTGTATTCTGGATACATTGTTTCAGAGGTTCTAAGACCAAGATAAAGATCAGGGGCGACAACAGGCACACTTGAAGCGAAAGATTTGAAATGTGGAAACTGTTGGAAACTACTCCGTTCAAAACAACCTTAGCTGAGGTGGAGGAGTATAAGCTTGAAATGGAGTTCATAACCTGACCCGTAAAGTCCATTTCCGATAGGACCGAAAGAGCAAATGACCAGTAGAGACGATCAAATGCTTTTTAAGCGCCTAGGGTTACCGCCAGGAGAGGAGAGCGATGGGATTCAGAACAATTGAACAAATCTAAGATCCTCTTGGTGTTGTCTGAGGCTTGCCAGCCTGTAACAAATCCCTTTGTCTTTCTGATTGTCTTCAATAAGAAAGGGAAGTCTAGGGGATAATCTTCTTGCTATCAATTTGGCAAAAAAATTGTATCCAAATTAAGTAAAGAAAGGGGTCTGAATTTCTGGGGGACATCACTGAATTTACCCACCTTGGAGAGAGTTATTATTAAAGCTGCCAGCAAATCTGGAGGAAAAGGGGTGCCAGTCATGGCTCCTTGAAAGATATTTATTATATGAGTTGCAAGTGTAACATTGCCCATAATATTCATTAGACAACATGTCAGGGCAAGGGGTTTTCCCTAAAATGAGAGAGAGAATTAATTCCTTAAGTTCTAGTTCTGTAATGGGTGCATTTAAGATTTCAAATTGGGAGGGTGTACGCGAAGTCAGGAAAGTTTTAGATAGGAAGTCCCTAACCAAGGATGAATAATCAGCAGGCAAACATATGCTATCTTTAAGGTTGTACAGGTTCATATAATAAAGTCGGAATTGTTCCCCAATATCTCTTGGGTCTATTAGTTTAGTACAGGATTGGGGATGTAAGATATAAGGTATCTGAGGCCTAGCTTGTTGAGTTTTAGTTGGCGGGACATTAAACTGCCTGCTTTATTACCTTGGGCATATCATCTAGATTTTAGCTTAAGCAGCATTTTTTCATAAGTGTTGAGAAGCACACCCTTCAACCTATCCCTCTAGTCCAAGCTCCGCCGATCTCTGAACCTTTGGGGGCATTTTATTTCCCTTTTCGGAGAAATTTTCTCTAGAATTTGGACAATCTCCATACTTCTTAGTTTTTTCTCCTTATGACCTATTTTGATTAAAGAGCCTTTGATAAAGGAATGATTAAATAATGGAATAATGGAATGATTAAATAAATATGAGTTGTTTCTCCATATCAGAGCCATGTGGAACTAAAACTGTTCGGCCAAAGTAATAGTTATCGGTGCATGATCAGATAATTGAATAAGACGAAGCAGCGGAATGAAATAATACAGTGCTTACAATCAGGAACATGTCAATGCTGGAATATGACATATGAAATGGTGAGAAAAAAGTGAACTCCCTCTCCTGACTGTGCTGAGATCACCAGTTGCCAATGAGTCCTTCAGAGTGGATAAAGGAGGATAAACCAGCATCAGACCTTCTGGTGGGATTGGGCGAGTCCAGGATGGGGTCAATTATTGAGTTAAAATCACCATATAATATGAGTTTACCTTGTTTCAGTTTATGAACCTGCCTCATTAACTTATGCAAAAATGACAGTTGGTGTTCATTAGGGGCATATACTGTATGACGGAGTTGTGGACAATGCTTTTGATTGAACACACCATGGGGAAATGGAAATTGTGTTCTTATCAACAGTTAATAACAATAAAAACTCCTTTGGATTTTCTAGAATTGTGGGAGTGAATGATAGCAGGGAAAAGACTGTGTTTAACATGGCAAGCGTCCTCTTGAAGGAGATGAGACTCCTAAATACAGATAACATCAGCTTTAGAAGACAAAGTCTCCCATAATTGGATGCAGTATCTCACTCTAGCTCTAGTGTGATGCCTGCGAGAACTCACATAGTAAACCACTACAAATGCACTATGAGCAAGAGAAAACACATAACTTAAATAAAACAAATTACAACATAACCAAAAGAACCAGTACCATGAATAACCGTTTATGGTATGGTAGGGCAAAAGTTCAATGAAGAAGCTGGGAGTGAGAGTCACAGCAATAGTGGCTTCACAGAACATAAAAGGTGAGAGGGTTGCACCTACAGGAAAAAAAAATTAGAAGAAAGAAAAAAAATAACAACCTCCAGATCCTCATAAAGACCCAGTAGATGCAGCATATAGCTGCCTACATAATAATGTGAGGTGCCCCAAGAACCCCTAAAATACCAAACAATGTTATCTGAACATTAGAAAAAGGATACAACATGCATTCACTGCAGCGGCTTCTAAGTGGGTGAAGACCAATGGGAAAGATGAACATGCCAACACTGAGAGGAAGTTCCAGAGTTTGCAGGCCCGACCATGAGGGACTGCTTGCCTTTTTGGTTGTCTCGATTTTAGAGGTGGGACTTTCCCGAGTAGTCAGTGGGATCTGCCAATCTTGAAGCAGGCTTTTCCCTTCCTCAAAAGATCTGATAGCACGAAAATCTTTAGATATGAGAAATTTCAAGGGGTAGGCAATATTGCAATTTCAGAACAAAGGTGTAATGGGTAGCAAAGAACAGCACTGTCTTAGTGTTGCAGCTGAGAGATCGGTAAAAAATCTCACCATATGGTAAGGCAATGGCAAACTTCCAGCTCTTCTAGCCACAGTCATCAAAGCTTCCTTTGTGTGAAAGAAGTAGATGCTTGCCAGTGTATCTCTTGGGACGTTTAGGCCCAGATGCTTGGGGACCCTATGAGCCCTGTCACTGAGGCAAAAGAAGATGAGAGGATAGGATAGCACTGTCCTCTCTGTCGCAGCAGGATGGCGTGGAGATGAGTTTGAGTCTGACGTGGTGCTGGGGAGCTAGGGGTCACAGTATTCCTCCTGCTCTTCATCCTTGCGGCCCCCAAAAATTATTTCAGTGGAGAGCTGTCTTCACTGCCCTTTCCTAGTAGAGCACCTTTCTTTCTGCTAATAAGTGAAAAGAAAACCACACCACACCCTACGGCAGACAGCCAAGAGAGTCTCTCTGTTGATGACTTGTGTGAGAGACATAACCGTTTTTGCTGCCCTGAGGAAGAGGCTCAGGAGGAAGCTGGGGACCCCATGCATAGCTATGTTAATAGAGGTGGTAATAGTGGCCCTATAGCCACAGCATTGGCAGTGGGGGCAGCGACAGTGGAAGTTGGGGCAAATGCAGAGCAGGGGAGGGAGGCCAAGGAACCCACCATGATATCCCACAGTTGATAAAAGTGGCAGGGATGATGTGGACTTCGATGACGATTGTGTGACGGACAGGACCTGGGTGCCAGATAAGGGTGCTGAGGAGGAGACAACATCAGCGGAGGAGGGCAATGGTGGCAGCGGCAGCAATAAAGAGCAGAGGTCACTTACTTCTCAAAGAACAGCCAGGGCCATGTTTCCTTTGGAATATGGTGATGCTGGGTGGGTTATGCCCAAAACGTGCCAGAGTTAAGTCGAGTTTGGCTGCCTATATTTCTGTGCAAGCAACTCTTGTATGGTATATTTTCTCCACAAGGTGGGCGCACAACACCACAGCCATGTGCAAGATGTTCAGGATTAAGCCCATATCTCCAAGCAATACAGTGTCCTTGTCATAATCTTCAATGATCATCATCATCTTCTTCTCCTGCTAAGATCGTGAGACATCTATAACAGAATGTTTGACAATGCAAAAACTATTCTCCACCAGCAATTAGCTTGTCTCCAAGCTGAACCCCCACCTGGCCATGTTGCTTAGCTGGTTAAATTTTTAAGTTTGATATTTTGTGCCTCACTGAAGAAATACTCTTTTGAATGACAATTGGAGGGTTATTATTTTATGGTCACTATTTCCCAGGTGTCCAGCGGCGGGCTGGCCATACACCCTACAGGGAAGTTTCCTGGTAGGCTGATGCCCAGGGGGCCACCCAAGTCCTTCTCATGGTCACCAGCCAGGTACTTAATGATTTCATACTCCCAGCATTAATTAATGTAGGAGCATCAGGTACTTATGCACCTGTCCAATGGCCACAGGTGCCTCCTGAATTCAACTGCATTGCTGTCTTCTGGATGTCTGGACAGTGATACAGCTGAATACTGTGACAGCAGCGTCTGTATCTTGTGCTGCACTGTGGTATTTGCTTCTGCTGGGGAGGTATTTTTTGCTGCATTGTAGTACTTGCTTCTGCTGGGGAGGTATTTTGTGCTGCACTGTGGTATTGCTTTGCCCTGCCTACTTCTGTTGTTCCTGCCTACTCATGTTGTACCTCCGTCTGTAAATTTGGACACGCCAACAACATGGAGCCACTTTGTTTTTTTCCAGGGCTCATCTGTTATTCTGTCAGGTCTCTTGGTTACTACTAAGTCCAGTACTGGAACCTGAACCAATTGGGAAAAGTAATTGTCTTTGGTTATTGCCCAAAACCTGTTTTTTTTAAGAAGATCTACAAGTTTTAGTTTCTCAGTCTATATCTGGGTAGTTGAAGTCCCCCATAGTAACAAGCTCATTATGATTTGCAGCCTCATCTATTTCCCTTAGTAGTAGACTTTCTGTGTACTCTGTTATATTAGGTGGCTTATAATAA
>ONZH01005029.1:0-22040 GCA_900303285.1 Rhinella marina
GGGTGGTAGGTAGGCCGTCTCTGTTTGCGACCCCGTCCCCGCTTCCACAACATTCACCCAGTGTGCCGTCAAAGAAATGTATCGTCCCTGGCCGCAAGCGCTTGTCCACGAGTAGGTGGTCAAGTGGACCTTTGCGCTGACTGCGTACCTCAGGGCCCGCCTGATGTTACGCGACACGTGCTGGTGCAGGGCGGGGACGGCACTCCGGAAAAGTAGTGGCGCTGGGGACGGAATAGCGAGGTGCGGCAGCCGCCATCAGGTCACGGAAGGCCTGCGTCTCCACAAGCCTAAACGGCAACATCTCCAGGGCCAGCAGTTTGGAGATGTGGCAGTTTAAGGCTTGGGCTTGGGGTGACTCGAGGCGTACTTCCGCCTGCGGTCGAACGCCTGCGAGATGGACAGTTGATGGGACGAGGAGTGTGAAGGTGCAGGCGAAGATGCGGGGGAAGGGGAGGCAGCAGGAGAAGGCCCCAAAGTAGTCGAGGCAGAGGCAGATGTGGAGGTGTCCTGGCTGGAGGTCTGGACCGCAGTGGCAGCACACAACAAAGGGGAAGAGGCAGTGGCAGGAAGACCGGGCGCAGGTTGTATTGCGTTTGCTCTCTCCCACTGAGCCCAGTGCTTGACTTCCTAGTGACGCCGCATGCCTGAGGTGGTCAGATTGCTCTTCTCAGAGCCCCTACTCAGTTTTGAGTGGCAGAGTGTTCAAACCGCGCTCAGTTTGTCATCCGCACAAACATTAAAAAATCTCCACACCACAGAAGTACGAGGCCTCGATGGGGGAGCTTCGCGCGACTGCCTGCTGCCGGGAACAGCTTCGGCCCTGCTGGCTGTGGCCTCACTTCTCTGTCTGGACTGTCCTCTGCCTCTGGACATCCCTCTGCCTGTGGACATCCCTCTGCCTGTGGATATCCCTCTGCCTCTGGACATCCCTCTGCCTTTTTCGGTGCTGCGCAGACCACCACCTCTCCACTGCTTTCCCCGCTGGACATCACCCCTGGCCAAGTGGGGTCGGTCATTTCGTCATCCACCACCTCCTCTTCCACTTCCTCACTCTGCTCCTCCTCCTGCCCACTGGGACATTCCAACAGCCTCCCTTGATGGCAACTGCGTCTCATCATCATCATCGCTCATGATAACAGATGCTGGTTCAGGGTCCACATCAGCAGGAGATGGCGAATACTCAAGTGGTTGGGCATCACTACAAACAAATTCCTCTGGTAGCTCCAGGGATTCTTCCGGCACATCTGAAAAAGGACCCGAAAAGAGCTCCTGGGAGGGGTCAAGGGTGGGATGACTCTGTTGGCCAGGTGTGGAGGAAGGAGGGTCAGAGTGAGACTGTGTGGATGACTGGCTGGTGGACAACTGTGTGGAAGCGCTATCGGCTATCATTCACCACCTGTTCACACTGCTCAGGCCTCAACAGCGGTTAACCCACCCCTGCTTACTGTCCCATAAAGCAGGATTCTGGATGAGCGAATCCTGGCTGCCCCTCACCAGCACGCATTGTATCCCCACTGGCTTCAACAAGGCCCCCAACAGCATTTCCGCGCCCCCGTCCTCGTCCACGTCCGATTCCGCTAGCCCTCCGCATTTTTTTTTTTTGTTACAATATTTGGCGTACACAGCCGTATACTACCAGGTCAGACGGTGTGTATTAACACCACGTATATAAAAGAGTTTTGCAGGCACGCAGAACGCACAGTACAGGTGCCAAATAAAAGGCCTTTTTTTTAAATATTTCTAGGTACACAGCCGTGTACTAACAGGTCAGACGGTGTGTATTAACACCACGTATATAAAAGAGTTTTGCAAGGCACGCAGAACGCACAGTACAGGTGCCAAATAAAAGGCCTTTTTTTTTAAATATTTCTAGGTACACAGCCGTGTACTAACAGGTCAGACGGTGTGTATTAACACCACGTATATAAAAGAGTTTTGCAGGCACGCAGAACGCACAGTACAGGTGCCAAATAAAAGGACTTTTTTTTAAATATGTCTGATTACACAGCCGTGTACTAACAGGTCAGACGGTGGGTATAAACAGCACGTATATAAAAGAGTTTTGCAGGCACGCAGAACGCACAGTACAGGTGCCAAATAAAAGGACTTTTTTTTAAATATGTCTGATTACACAGCCGTGTACTAACAGGTCAGACGGTGGGTATTAACAGCACGTATATAAAAGAGTTTTGCAGGCACGCAGAACGCACAATACAGGTGCCAAATAAAAGGCTTTTTTTTAAATATGTCTGATTACACAGCCGTGTACTAACAGGTCAGACGGTGGGTATTAACAGCACGTATATAAAAGAGTTTTGCAGGCACGCAGAACGCACAATACAGGTGCCAAATAACAGGACTTTTTTTTAAATATGTCTGATTACACAGCCGTGTACTAACAGGTCAGACGGTGGGTATTAACAGCACGTATATAAAAGAGTTTTGCAGGCACGCAGAACGCACAATACAGGTGCCAAATAACAGGGACTTTTTTTAAATATGTCTGAGTACACAGCCGTGTACTAACAGGGCAGGACAGTGGGTATTTACACCTGGTATACAAAAAGGGTATTGCAGGCACACAGAACCCAGAACACTAGCAGCCAAAGAACTGTATTTTAAAAAAAAAAAATGTACACAGCCGTATACTGCCAGAAGATCAGATGGTGCATATACACACTAGGTATATAACAGGGTTTTGCAGCCAAAAGAACGCAGAACAGTAGTGCCAAATATAGTTTGGTATGTAGCAGAGCACCTAATACACCACTAATGCCTCTCTCTGTCCCTACTCCAACAGCTATCCCTGAATACAGCAGCCGTTCTCTGCAGAGTGTATATAGTAGTAAAGCTATCACTGTACTGCACTATAGTAGCCCTGATAAGGGCTTTTAATCATGCTCCTGCCTGTCCAACAGCTAAAACCTATCTCTCCCTTCTCCAGCCTCTGTCCCTGACTAAGTTCACGCAGCATATGCGAACGAGCAGGAAGAGCTGAGTTATTAATATTCGAGGTCACGTGGTTTTTCCAGCCAATCCATGTAGATGCCGTTTTCACGCTGCCAGCGTGCTCCGCGGGCCTGTCATACCCCCCCTGCATGGTGATTGGTGGAAAAAGAGCGCCAGGGAATGTGGGAGGGGAAACGAATTCTAAGTGCGCCATCGCCGTTATACTCGATCGAAATCGAGTATGCCGAATAGCGTAGTATTCGATCGAATACCAGCTCGATCGAACACTACTCGCTCATCTCTACTTACGAGTACCCTAATGCTCGAACGAGCACCAAGCTCGGACGAGTATGCTCGCTCATCTCTAATGTTTACTTTTTTAATTGAAATGAGTGAGGAAAATTGGCTTCTACCTCACAGGGTTTTTTTTGCCTTCTTCTGGATCAACTTGCAGGATAACAGGCCGAACTGGATGGACAGATGTCTTTTTTTGGCCTTATAAACTATGAAATACTGAAATTAATAAACTTTTCATTGATATTTATTGAGATGTACCTGTAATAGATAAGCCTTTGTTGGAGACTTTTATTTTTGGGGAAACAAAGTATTAAGCTTGTTGAAATAAATAAACCCTGATTCTTCTTTCCCGAACACTCCTGCCACTGGGAACTGACCTATTGCCCTCATACACATTAGATTCTAAGGCTTATATTCTGCACAATAAAGCATGGAATAATGCCTAGGTTGGGTACATAGCACTTATGATTTCTACTTTGTACTTTTAGAGTGGTGAGAAATATAAGTACATCCACACTGGGCAGAGACCTTGGGGATTTTCCATTTGGATTGTGCAGGAAGATTTGCAGCTTATTACTGTATTGGCAAAGTGAATAAAGTTTTATGAAATGTCACCCACACACTACAGAAGAAATTTTAAATCTGCAGCGTGTCAATTTATGTTGTGTATTTTTGTGCTTTTTGATGTTTAGGATTAAATACACAGAAAATCCCCAGCAAAACCGATCTATCCTTTTTATGTTAACATGATATTAAAAAAATAACTTTTGATCAAATAACTTTGGGGGAAATTTATCCTGAGAGGTATTTTTGAAGTCAGTTTTGCTTGAGTCTGCATAATTTGTACCTAAGTTCTCAAACAACTCTTGTTAAATTTGTCTTATCTTTAAAAAAAAACAAAAAAAAACCTCTCTATTAGAATGGTATTTTAACATTTTTGTGACTTTTTAAAAAGTCAGTTACGGCAACCAACAGATTTGGTTTTGGACTAAATCTAAGGGCATTATCCTGCCAGTCTCATTTCATTCACCCTTTAACTTCTGTGCAGATATATGAACTTCACTGTATGGGAACTGCAGTGAGCCCCTGGGGGAGCCAGAGCAGGGGACGGGAGTGGTAGTGGACCTGATGAGATATTGTGTCACAGTGAACTCCCTCAGGTCATTGTTCTGGATTAATGCAGTGAAAAGATGGTGATGGTAATCAGGTCAGAAATAAAAGAACAAAAGTCTCTCTTTACTAAATGGAAAATGAGAGCAACAGTATATCCAGTAGTGGTTTGTACACACTGCAATTTCTCTCCACATAAGAAGAGGTATGCTGGCTGACAATGGCACTCTGAGTATACTAGCTAGTAAAAGTCTCTCTGTCCTGAATTTCTTGCTAACAGCATTAAGCTGTCCACTGTGGCTATTGCTGTGGTGATGAGTATGTTAACACATTTCCCCTCACCTGCAAACACTGTAGATTGCAGAACTTCTGTGGCCTGGGACCGTCCAGTGTCCCTGGAGTAGTTGTCCTCACAGATGAGATGGATCTCTAGTCCCTAAGACTCTTGGAGCGGGAGAGATAGATGTGCTCCCTTACTCCAGGCTTACCGAGCTACCGTTACTCTCCTTCCTGAATGGAAGTCAGACCAGCTCACTCCTATCAAGAGGGGTGGAGGATGGATTTTCCATTCCCAGTGCCACCATAGGCAGCAGAGAGTCAGAATCTAGGAATTGGTCTGAAGTTGGACCTCCCAGGAACCCTCCCATTATACTTAAGATGTCTTAAGCATCCACAGGTAACCAGCCATTAGCTGTTAAGAACTAGGGGGCACGGGTGCTGGCCCTGTAAGAGCCCGGGGGGCTTTCACACTCTAAGGATTAGGGGAGAGCCCTTGCTAGCAAGAGCAGGCTGCAGCCTGCCAGGAGAGACAAAACAGATAATTATGGTGGCCTGATCCACTGCAAGGAAGATAAGGAAGATCAGTGGGTCCGGGCTAACAGAGGAAGAGCAGGATGGCAAATGTACTATTGCCTGTCTGAGTGACTGTTGCAGTGTTGAGCAAGGGCCACCATTATAACAGTCAAATTTCATAAATCTGGTTCCCACTCACTTTTAAAAGTGACATAAAAGCACAAAAAGTTTTGACCAAATTGTGTGCGTCAAAATTTGTGATTATTTTCACTTGATTTTTGTTAACATTATACTGTTTAGTGAGTAGAAAGCTGTATTATGAAAAACAACACAATCCATCCATGGGGGAGGGGGTTTGTGACATATTTTGTTTCAGTCTTACACTTGATGGATCAAAATGAGGAAAACACTTACATGTAAATGTAGTAATGATCCAGAACAACATGGATTTTGTTAACACTTTGGTAATTATTTAAGTTGAGATCTGTTGAGTGAAAATAAGAAAGAACACAGGCTATGTTAATGTGGTTGTTTGGTGTATGATCTTCTGATGTGTTTTCAGACACTGCTGTTTCTGTCGATGCAACACAGCGATGTTCTATCTAGCTAAGGTCAGACACACTTTGCAAGAATTCATTCACCGTTGCATGCTGCTGTGCTACTGTTTCTGCTTTCAAAGGACAAACAGTTATGTAAGCCAACAGCCAGACTGTGGAGTAATGAAGAGTCGCTGAAACAGCACATATTGATCAAATCAATAACTTCTTCACAGTGTGAGCTATCATAGCAGTGCTTGTATACCCGTGTATAATGCCTCATTATGGATCCCTGATTACACAGTAGGCATGATGCTCTGAGGTTTTGACATTCCAGAATGAACAGATGCCAGAAAAAAAAGCTATACAACAAAATGAACCACACTGGAAAATATATTTCATTTGTATTTGATAATCTGTGAAAATACATGCAGGTTTACACGGCCAGTGTTGGGCGTTAGGGGGAAAAGTGGGTCTCCATCCGTAAAAGAGCCCCTTACAGTGGCCTTCCTCCAGTGTAAACAGACCTTGCGACTACAGAACTCAGAAGCTGGGGCAGAGATGAAGCAGTCTAGACAATGAAAGAGTCGGCAGCAGCTACTTGGATCTTCTGGCATAGTATCTAAAGTACAATGTTCCAACTCAAAACTCTGCTGGCTCCCATAATACACCTGGCCTTTCTGCTGCCTGAGGCACAAATTGAAACGGTCCCCCCACCCCCCGTTGCCAATTTCTTAACCTAACCCCTTCCCTCCAAGACATACTTGGAAAACACTACATACAGAACGACAAAACATACAGAATAATACAGCCCCACATACCTCTTATATCTAGTGATGTGTTCTCTGATGTAGACGTTCTCTTTCTTTATCTTCTCAATTCAGGCCAGACGGACATGATGATTTCTTTCAGCTATCTCTTGTCTCTGAGAGTTTGTCAAACAGACATCTTAGTTTCCTACTTTTCCATCTTCCCCCCCAACTTCTGAACACCCCTTCTGACAACTTCCCAATACTATAATGCAGAAACAGATAATCCCCCTGAAAATACTATTATCACACAGATAGTTCCCCTTAAATAATTATTGGCACACAGTGCCCTAAAAAATAACTGTGCCCAGCAAATAGTGTTCCTGAAACTTATAGTGTCGTAAACATGGAGTCCTCCTAAAATAATACTGATACTGTGCCAGGGTGCCCTCCATTGTAACAGTCCTCCCAAATGTCCCACCAATAGTAATTGTAACAGTGGCTGCTGTGCGCTGCTGTTCCCCTGCTTACTGCCGCTGTCCTGGGTGTCGTGTTCAGCGGAGATCTGCTGCCTGTGTTTCCCGTTCACCGCTGCAGTCCTGGGCTCTGTCTACGTAACTGCTGTTGCTCTGTGATCCGCTCCAGAGTTTCCATTCAACCCTGGCTACAACAGGGCTCCTTGCCCTTGCATCACTCCCTCTGGGCTGGAGCAGGTTTGATCATGTGACCATGTTGGATCATGTGGGTTGGATCATGTGACCTCGTTGACCAACCCTGGCCCTCCTGATCATATATAAGTGGCTCATCTCTCTTCCCAGATGCCTCAGTGTGAAGGTCCTTGAATCTTGCCTTTGGTTGCACTTGTTCCTGTTTGTGTTCCAGTGTTCCTGACTCCTGCTTGTGTTACCAGACTCCGCTACCCGCCTGATCCCTGTTTGCCTGCATTGACTGTCTCGTTGCTGACCCGGATTGCCTGACTTGTATCTGTGCCGCCTGCCCTGACCCATTGCCTGTCTGACTTCGCCTCTGCCTCATCCTTCGGTCCTGCATTGTTGCTCCTTGTAACAACCCAGCCCTCTAACCATCTCTGTACTTCTGGTACCTTCGGAGGTAACTCCTGGTCCACCTGGACCTGTTGCCTCATGTTCCAACCCTCTTTAAGAGGTAGCGACCTGGTGCTCCCCTTGGAAAGTCCATCCCCACCATCAGGGGTATTGTGAAGATCGAGGATTTCACTTAGACAACGCCCTTAGAGGAGGTAGGGCAGGAGGCACAGTGGGCCCACACCCGCTGATTCGTGACAGTACACTGAGGCCATGGACTCCACTAGTCACCCCAAGCCTGTTGTACAGGAACTGTTACAAGAAGTCAGACGTCAGAGCGAACGCCAAGATGTCATGATGCTGTTCATGCAAAATGTCGCTGCTCATCTGGATGCCATCACTTCTCCAGCTACTGCAGGGTCACCAGTCGCTGCTACCCCTGCAATACCCATAACGGCAAATCTGGATTTGTTTGCCGCTAGTGTGCAACTTCCTTTGCCATCACGCTATGGTGGAGATCCTAAAACCTGTCGTGGATTCCTGAACCAGTGCCTGATCCACTTTGAGTTGCATGGGCAGAGGTTTCCCACTGAGTGGTCCAAGGTTGCCTTCATTGTGTCCCTGATGACAGACGAGTCCCTTGCTTGGGCAAATCCTATTTGGGAGCATGGAGGTCCTGAGATCACTAATCTGCAGACTTCCCTGGCTACATTCCGGCTGGTCTTTGAAGAGCCCGGCCGCACGTGGGGCGTAAGGGGGGGGTACTGTAACAGGGGCTGCTGTGCACTGCTGTTCACCCACTTACCACCGCGGTCCTGGGCACCGTGTTCAGCCTTGATCTGCTGCCTGTATTTCCCATTCACCACTGCAGTCCAGGGCTCTGTCTGCATAAGTGCTGTTGCTCTGTGATCCGCTCCAAAGTTTCTATTCAGCCCTGGCTACAACATCCTTGTTCCTTGCATCACTCCCTCTGGGCCAGAGCAGGTTTGATCATGTGACCATGTTAGATCATGTGGGTTGATCATGTGAACATGTTGGATCATGTGGGTTGGATCATGTGACCTCATTGACCAACCCTGGCCCTCCTGACTTGTACCTGTGAAGATCAAGGGGTTCACTTAGACAATGCCCTTAGAGGAAGTAGGGCCCGAGGCACAGTGGGCCCACACCCGCTGATTCATGACAGTAATAATTCTCTGCCAGAGTGCACTATATGGTAAAAATGTCCCTCATTTTGCCCCAGAATTAACTATGTCCCCATAGTGCCCATATTAATAATTCCCCCTATAATGTGTGCCAGTACACAAAATGCTCCCTTACAATGTGTGCCAGTACAAAAATACCCCCTTATGTGTGCCAGTGCAAACAATGCTCCCTTACTACTTGTGTCAGTTAAAAAAGCTACCCCATTTTAGTGCCCCTAGTAGAACGGATGTTCCCATAGTGACCCACCTTATAATGTGTGCCAGTACTAAAATGCCCCTAATTACAACCGCAATGTCCCCATAGTGCGTTCTCCAGTTGCAAACTAATGACCCCCACCCCATTGTGGCCTGACAGCATGCTGTCAAATAAAAATAATCTTAAATACTTACCTCCATTCTGCTGTATGCAGTGCAGGACACAGACCTCTTCTAGTCTGTGCCCTGAGCTCTATGCAGCCCGGCTCAGGCAGTGCAATGATGATGACACTGGTTTCTGATAGGCTACAGGAACTAGGATTAAAGCCTATCAGAGGGAATCTTGGGTCAGGGTGACATTGCTCCCATGCCCCATCACAGCATTTAACTGCATTGCCGTCCTGAGTAAAGTGATGCAGTTAAATATATAGAGATGAGCCTTTACATAATGGAAGCGTTCATTGCCCATGGCCATTCCACTGCCCCTCTCTTGCCCCTACCTGTGCTGCCTGAGGCAATCGCCTTACCTCTCCTCCTTTGCAGTGCACCCCTGCCCTCAGCTCTTGTGTACTAAAGGAACAGCTAAGAAAAAGCAAGAGGGCAGGGAAGGATGTCTGCAGCCATGTGAAATTCTCTTTCCCCTGTGCCTAAATTACAGGGCTCTGACCTGTTGTTATGCAAGCCTAGGGCTTTCTAAAGGCTCCCAGGGCTTCCATAGTGAAGTGCCTGCAAAGCAATGCCCAAGGCACAGCCTGACAGCTAGATTGTAAAAATCTCATATACTGCAATATTCTAAATATTCTATTGCAGTCTATGGACAAGTGATCAGGAGATCACATGTGCAACTCCTGCAATGAGACTAAAGACGAAAATGAAATAATAAAGACAAAAGTTTTTAAAAATGTAAGCAGACACAAATAAAAAATAAAAAAATCACATGCCCACCTTTCCCAATTTAACACATAATAAATAAACAACAAAAAATAAACATAAATAATAGGTATCTCCATGTCCGAAAATGTCCAATCTATACAATTTTTAAATAGTTTTCAAGTGCTGTGAATGTTATTTGTTGTTTTTAGTGACATTGCTTCTCCAAATAATTAAATGAAAAAAAAATTTCTGAACATATCAACTATGCAACAATTTTATTATGTATCTCCTTCCTGCGAAGCTCGTACATGTACGGGTCTTTAAAGATGGTGCCCACTCATGAGCGCGACGGGCATCATAGCTGCCAGGTGCCTGATGTTTTAAACAGTAGACACCTAGGGTTAATTTATGCTATCAATGATAACGTTGATTGTATATATTTAACTCCTCAGATTCCGTAGTCAAATGTGGGAACTACAAAAAAGTGTAAATAATAAATGTTTTTAAATATCTAAAGAAATTTTTAAAACATTTTAAAAAATTCAAATCACCCCTTTTCCCCAAAAATCAGAATAAAAAATAAATAAACAATAAAAAAAACATCATGGGAATTGCTAGCAGCAAAAAAGCCCTTACTATTAAAATATAAAAGTATGTATCCAATATGGCAAAATGGGAAAAAAGTCAAAATGGCTTTTTGGTTGCTTCACTGTATGTTGGTAATTTTCAGTCCTTGCATAGTGGTAATATGTAGTATTTATATTAGTGGTATTATTTAACAACTATGTGGCTCATTTATTAAAACTGATGATTTACACGCCAGTCTTAATTGTCTCTACACCGCTGGAGGAAGCAGGCTGTGCAACAAACTTAAATCTACACCAGCTACCTTGCTGGTGTAGATATAATCCATTTTCTATTCCAAAAACGATAGTAAAAAATTATGAATAAGGCAGGCCTGTTATAATGCCCTCTTCCCCGCCCACACCACGTCCCTTTTTTCAACCTGTCAGAAAAATGGTGTGAACCGGGAAAGTTGCAGATTTTGTCGTAAAATGGCTTGTGACAAAATCTGCGACATATACTCCACAAAAGTGGCATATATAAGTTAATAAATGAGCCCCTATATGCATATATTAGTTGTTTTTTTTTGGGGGGTGCACATGGCTTTAGCAATACTCTGGCATACAACTTTATGAACTGAGTAAGGCTAGGGCTACACCGGTTGCGGCCAGGATCGCTGGGTAGCAGGGATCCCATAGAAATGAATGGGATTGCCGCGGCAGTCGCAGGATATCCAACACGGTTGGATTTCTTGTGACTGCTGCGGGGATCCCATTAATTTCTATGGGATCCCTGCTACCCAGTCATACTGGCCACAACAGGTGTTGCGCGACCAACGTCGCCTCATAGCCCTAGCCTAACTGTTGGTAGAATACTTCATTTGGAGCCCCACTTTACATTTTGTCAAGGGCCACACGTTGTCTAAAACTGGCCCTGGAGATTTGAATGCCGAATTGACCATGGATTTCACTCTGAGTAATCTATCATCTTTCTGTAACAGAACACAGCATGTTGAGGATTTAAAGATACATGCAGGTTTATTGCTCAATGCATGTGTCAGGACCGGCAGTCATTGCACCCGTTCTGCTGGTCCTGCCCCTGACTCTGGTGGCGAGGTGGTTGCCCGGGGTCAGGCTTCGTCCGCTATTTCGGCAGGCTCCTCCTCCAGCTGGCGGTCTCTGGCTGTGGATGCGCGTCCCAGGCAGGGGACGCCGCAATGGTCATAAGTGCCAGGGACGTGGCTGGTGCGCACTCTCGCTCGCAGCCTGTTACTGGTCGCCGGAAAACGCGAGCAATATAGTGTCTGTTTATTTTCTGTTCATTGGTATCTCATGAGTTTAGTTTTTGTTCCTTGCTTCTCCTCCCAGTCAGCTGGTTGGGTGGGGTCTGCTAGGTATTTAAGGCCCTCTAAATTTTACCTAGCTGCCAGTGTTTGGAGTTTCCTTGATACTACCTGGTTTGACATTCTTGCTCTGCAGTTTAGACTCTTTATGTTCTTTGACCCTTGGCGTGTTTTTGACTACTTCTCTCTGCTTGCTGATTTGGTTCCTGACGTACTCTCCTGGTTTTGACGCGGCTACCTGACTACCCATTTGGTTCATGTTTGTCTGTCTTGTTTGTCTTCCCATCCCCCGCACTTTTGTTAGTGTATTTTCAGTCTTCTGGTTGTCGGCTCAGGGGTTAGCCTGAGCGGGCAATAGGCAGGGAAAGGGGTTGGGATTAAGCTTAGGGATCACTACCCCTTATCTGTGTATCCCAGCCCTGACAGCATGAATGATGATTTGAATGTTCCCTTTACATTGTGGTTTGCTGTAATCTTCAGAAGAAATGAAAGTCCCACAGGTGCATACCTCCCAACCGTCCCGGATCCAGCGGGACAGTCCCGGATTGCAGTGGCTGTCCCGCTGTCCCGTTATGGGGGAGCTATGTCCCGGTCTCTGGCAGCTGTCTCTGCGTCGACAGCTGCAGAGACAGTCGCCTGTTTCAAGAAGAAGCAGATAGCCGGAATCGGCTGCCTGTTTCTTTCATCCTTCTTTCATCCTCCGAGTCCCCAACACACCGAACCCCCCCAGCGCAGCTCTCTCCGTACCTTCTGCCTCATGTCTGGGCGGGGAGCGGGGACGGCCTTCAGTCAGCATTGGCTCCGCCCCCTCTAGACAAGAGAAGAAGATCTGCTGGTGATTCTGCAGCTAGAAAAAAAGGTAAGTATAAGGTTTTTATTTTTTTTTTACTTTCTGTGAGGGGACTGCACTGTGTTTATTATCCCTGTACTGTGACATCACTGTGTTTATTATCCCTGTACTGTGACATCACTGTGTTTAATATCCCTGTACTGTGACATCGCTGTGTTTAATATCCCTGTACTGTGACATCACCGTGTTTATTATCCCTGTACGGTGACATCGCCGTGTTTATTATCCCTGTACTGTGACGTCGCTGTGTTTATTATCCCTGTACGGTGACATCGCCGTGTTTATTATCCCTGTACGGTGACATCGCCGTGTTTATTATCCCTGTACGGTGGCATCGCTGTGTTTATTATCCCTGTACTGTGACATTGCTGTGTTTATTATCCCTGTACGGTGACATTGCAGGTATGCAGGTATGCAGGTGCTCACTACAGTTCATTAAGTATGCTTTGCAGTTACTTGTGCCCTGCTTCAGATCAGTCAATGGTCTTCCAACATATAAAACCACTTATGTTATTCAAAACATATACAAACTCACATTCAGTCTCCCTAATGCAGTTTTGGAAGTTAAAACTAGCTGGGTGTTAGGGGTGGTGCTGGAGCTGTGACAGAGAAAGGAGAAGTGCATAACGGGTTTGGTTGTATACAGCAACAGGACGTGCTACCTACACGATGTAAACAAATGACAGTGATTTGTTTTTATGGTGGAAAGGGGTCAGCTGAGTACAAATTAAAAAAAAAGAATAGAAGAATAATACAGTGCCTTGCGAAAGTATTCGGCCTCCTGGAACTTTTTAATCTTTTGCCACATTTCAGGCTTCAAACAAAAAGATATAACATTTAAAATTTTTGGTGAAGAATCAACAACAAGTGGGTCACAATTGTGAAGTGGAACGAAATTTATTGGATCATTTAAACTTTTTTTGTAATAAGAAAACTGAAAATCGGGGCGTGCAAAATTATTCGGCCCCCTTGCATTAATACTTTGTTGGGCCACCTTCTGCTGCGATTACAGCTGCAAGTTGCTTGGGGTATGTCTCTATCAGTTTTGCACATCTAGAGACTGAAATTCTTGCCCATTCTTACTTGCAAAACAGCTCGAGCTCTTTGAGGTTGGATGGAGAGCGTTTGTGAACAGCAGTTTTCAACTCTTTCCACATATTCTCAATTGGATTCAGGTCTGGACTTTGACTTGGCCATTCTAAGACCTGGATACATTTATTTTTGAACCATTCCATTGTAGATTTTGTTTTATGTTTGGGATCATGGTCTTGTTGGAAGATAAATCTCCGTCCTAGTCTCAGGGCTTTTGCAGACTCCAACAGGTTTTCATCCAGAATGGTCCTGTATTTGGCCCCATCCATCTTCCCATCAATTTTAACCATCTTCCCTGTCCCTGCTGATGAATCGCAGGCCCAGACCATGATGCTGCCACCACCATGTTTGACAGTGGGGATGGTGTGTTCAGGGTGATGAGCTGTGTTGCTTTTACGCCAAACATATCGTTTTGCATTGATTCCAAAAAGTTCGATTTTGGTTTCATCTGACCAGAGCACCTTCTTCCACATGTTTGGTGTGTCTCCCAGGTGGCTTGTGGCAAACTGTAAACAAGACTTTTTATGGATATCTTTGAGAAATGGCTTTCTTCTTGCCACTCTTCCATAAAGGCCAGATTTGTGAAGTGTTTGACTGATTGTTGTCCTGTGGACAGACTCTCCCACCTCAGCTGTAGATCTCTGCAGTTAATCCAGAGTGATCATGGGCCTCTTGGCTGCATCTCTGATCAGTCTTCTCCTTGTTTGAGATTAAAGTTTAGAGAGACGGCCGGGTCTTGGTAGATTTGCAGTGGTCTGATACTCCATTTCAATATGATCGCTTGCACAGTGCTCCTTGGGATGTTTAAAGCTTGGGAAATCTTTTGGTATCCAAATCCGCCTTTAAACTTCTCCACAACAGTATCATGGACCTGCCTGGTGTGTTCCTTGGTCTTCATGATGCTCTCTGTGCTTTAAACAGAACCATGAGATTATCACAGAGCAGGTGCATTTATACGGAGACTTGATTACACACAGGTGGATTCTATTTATCTTCATCAGTCATTTAGGACAACATTGGATCATTCAGAGATCCTCAATGAACTTCTGGAGTGAGTTTTCTGAACTGAAAGTAAATGGGCCGAATAATTTTGCACGCCCCACTTTTCAGTTTTATTATTACAAAAAAAAGTTTAAATGATCCAATAAATTTCATTCCACTTCACAATTGTGACCCACTTGTTGTTGATTCTTCACCAAAAATTTAAAATGTTATATCTTTTTGTTTGAAATGTGGCAAAAGGTTGAAAAGTGCCAGGGGGCCGAATACTTTTGCAAGGCAGTGTGTATATATGTATATATATATATATATATATATATATATATATATATATATATACACACAGAGACACAGAGACAGAGAGGAGAAAAAATATGATATGTTACTACTATAGGATTTCCCCACTGAAATTCTGCAATTGCACTGACTCTCATTAGGTATAGCTGTGGGCATACTGCCATGTCTGCTTGCTGACTTCATCCAACTACAGCTAAAGGCCAAATAATCATAATCATTTTGAGTTCATTGAACAATATATGTCCCCAAGGAATACTATTCAAATTGAATCAGTCATAGTAACAATGATTTTATGATTACATAATAAAGGGAATACGCAATTTGGAAACAACATGATTAGGATGAGCTGTCCTCGGCAAGCATGTTTGTTTGGTCAGAACAATGAGTACATGAGTTATATATTAGTAAGAGTGCAGGCATTTCCTAATTGGCATCTGAACAGCTTTATAAACATGTCTGTCCATGCACATCTGTGAATAATTTACAATGTCACTGCTGTACAGGAGACTGATGAAAGGGCACATTTCCATGAAAATTAAAAGGAAATTTTCAGTCTGTCACCTATATAGCACTCAGAGTGTTGGTTGCAGGTTCCCCTTAATATACAGGAAAAATCACTGATCTGCAAAGTTATTAATAGAGATGAGCGAGTAGTGTTCGATCGAGCTGGTATTCGATCGAATACTACGCTATTCGGCGTACTCGATTTCGTTCGAGTATAACGGCGATGGCGCACTTAGAATTCGTTTCCCCTCCCACCTTCCCTGGCGCTCTTTTTCCACCAATCACCATGCAGGGGGGGGTATGACAGGCCCGCTGAGCACGCTGGCAGCGCGAAAACGGCGTCTACATGCATTGGCTGGAAAAACCATGTGACCTCGAATCATAAAAACTCAGCTCTTCCTGCTCGTTCGCATATGCTGCGTGAACTTAGTCAGGGACAGAGGCTGGAGAAGGGAGAGACAGGTTTTAGCTGTTGGACAGGCAGGAGCGTGATTAAAAGCCCTTATCAGGGATACTATAGTGCAGAACAGTGATAGCTTTACTACAATATACACTTTACAGAGAACGGCTGCTGTATTCAGGGATAGCTGCTGGAGTAGGGACAGAGAGAGGCATTAGTGGTGTATTAGGTGCTCTGCTACATACCAAACTATATTTGGCACTACTGTTCTGCGTTCTTTTTGGCTGCAAAACCCTGTTATATACCTAGTGTGTATATGCACCATCTGATCTTCTGGCAGTATACGGCTGTGTACTTTTTTTTTTAAATACAGTTTATTTGGCTCTAGTGTTCTGGGTTCTGTGTGCCTGCAATACCCTTTTTGTATACCAGGTGTAAATACCCACCGTCTGAACAGTTAGTACACGGCTGTGTACCTAGAAAAAAAAAATATATAGGCCTTTTCATTGGCAACTGTACTGTGCGTTCTCTTGCAAAATAATTTTATATACGTGGTGTTAATACACACCGTCTGAACTGTTAGTACACGGCTGTGTACCTTGAAATATAAAATATATAGGCCTTTTCATTGGCAACTGTACTGTGCGTTCTCTTGCAAAATAATTTTATATACCTGGTGTTAATACACACCGTCTGATCTGTTAGTACACGGCTGTGTACCTTGAAATATAAAATATATAGGCCTTTTCATTGGCAACTGTACTGTGCGTTCTCTTGCAAAATAATTTTACATACCTGGTGTTAATACACACCGTCTGAAAAGTTAGTACACGGCTGTGTACCTTGAAATATAAAATATATAGGCCTTTTTATTGGCAACTGTACTGTGCGTTCTCTTGCAAAATAATTTATATACCTGGTGTTAATACACACCGTCTGAACAGTTAGTACACGGCTGTGTACCTTGAAATATAAAATATATAGGCCTTTTCATTGGCAACTGTACTGTGCGTTCTCTTGCAAAATAATTTTATATACCTGGTGTTAATACACACCGTCTGATCTGTTAGTACACGGCTGTGTACCTGAAATATAAAATATATAGGCCTTTTCATTGGGAACTGTACTGTGCGTTCTCTTGCAAAATAATTTTACATACCTGGTGGTAATACACACCGTCTGAAAAGTTAGTACACGGCTGTGTACCTTGAAATATAAAATATATAGGCCTTTTTATTGGCAACTGTACTGTGCGTTCTCTTGCAAAATAATTTTATATACCTGGTGTTAATACACACCGTCTGAACAGTTAGTACACGGCTGTGTACCTTGAAATATAAAATATATAGGCCTTTTCATTGGCAACTGTACTGTGCGTTGTCTTGCAAAAATAATTTTATATACCTGGTGTTAATACACACCGTCTGAACAGTTAGTACACGGCTGTGTACCTTGAAATATAAAATATATAGGCCTTTTTCATTGGCAACTGTACTGTGCGTTCTCTTGCAAAATAATTTTATATACCTGGTGTTAATACACACCGTCTGATCGGTTAGTACACGGCTGTGTACCTTGAAATATAAAATATATAGGCCTTTTCATTGGCAACTGTACTGTGCGTTCTCTTGCAAAATAATTTTACATACCTGGTGTTAATACACACCGTCTGAACAGTTAGTATACTGCTGTGTACCTTGAAATATAAAATATATAGGCCTTTTCATTGGCAACTGTACTGTGCGTTCTCTTGCAAAATAATTTTATATACCTGGTGTTAATACACACCGTCTGATCTGTTAGTACACGGCTGTGTACCTCGAAATATAAAATATATAGGCATTTTCATTGGCAACTGTATAGTGTGCGTTCTCTTGCAAAATAATTTTACATACCTGGTGTTAATACACACCGTCTGAACAGTTAGTACACGGCTGTGTACCTTGAAATATAAAATATATAGGCCTTTTCATTGGCAACTGTACTGTGCGTTCTCTTGCAAAATAATTTTATATACCTGGTGTTAATACACACCGTCTGAACAGTTAGTACACGGCTGTGTACCTTGAAATATAAAATATATAGGCCTTTTCATTGGCAATTGTACTGTGCGTTCTCTTGCAAAATAATTTTATATACCTGGTGTTAATACACACCGTCTGAAAAGTTAGTACACGGCTGTGTACCTTGAAATATAAAATATATAGGCCTTTTTATTGGCAACTATACTGTGCGTTCTCTTGCAAAATAATTTTATATACCTGGTGTTAATACACACCGTCTGATCTGTTAGTACACGGCTGTGTACCTTGAAATATAAAATATATAGGCCTTTTCATTGGCAACTGTACTGTGCGTTCTCTTGCAAAATAATTTTACATACCTGGTGTTAATACACACCGTCTGAACAGTTAGTATACTGCTGTGTACCTTGAAATATAAAATATATAGGCCTTTTCATTGGCAACTGTACTGTGCGTTCTCTTGCAAAATAATTTTATACACCTGGTGTTAATACACACCGTCTGATCTGTTAGTACACAGCTGTGTACCTCGAAATCTAAAATATATAGGCCTTTTCATTGGCAACTGTACTGTGCGTTCTCTTGCAAAATAATTTTACATACCTGGTGTTAATACACATCGTCTGAACAGTTAGTACACGGCTGTGTACCTTGAAATATAAAATATATAGGCCTTTTCATTGGCAACTGTACTGTGCGTTCTCTTGCAAAATAATTTTATATACCTGGTGTTAATACACAACGTCTGAAAAATTAGTACACGGCTGTGTACCTTGAAATATAAAATATATAGGCCTTTTTATTGGCAACTGTACTGTGCGTTCTCTTGCAAAATAATTTTATATACCTGGTGTTAATACACACCGTCTGAAAAGTTAGTACACGGCTGTGTACCTTGAAATATAAAATATATAGGCCTTTTTATTGGCAACTGTACTGTGCGTTCTCTTGCAAAATAATTTTATATACCTGGTGTTAATACACACCGTCTGAACAGTTAGTACACGGCTGTGTACCTTGAAATATAAAATATATAGGCCTTTTCATTGGCAACTGTACTGTGCGTTCTCTTGCAAAATAATTTTATATACCTGGTGTTAATACACACCGTCTGATCTGTTAGTACACGGCTGTGTACCTTGAAATATAAAATATATAGGCCTTTTCATTGGGAACTGTACTGTGCGTTCTCTTGCAAAATAATTTTACATACCTGGTGTTAATACACACCGTCTGAACAGTTAGTACACGGCTGTGTACCTCGAAATATAAAATATATAGGCCTTTTCATTGGCAACTGTACTGTGCGTTCTCTTGCAAAATAATTTTACATACCTGGTGTTAATACACACCGTCTGAACAGTTAGTACACGGCTGTGTACCTCGAAATATAAAATATATAGGCCTTTTCATTGGCAACTGTACTGTGCGTTCTCTTGCAAATAATTTTATATACCTGGTGTTAATACACACCGTCTGATCTGTTAGTACACGGCTGTGTACCTTGAAATATAAAATATATAGGCCTTTTCATTGGCAACTGTACTGTGCGTTCTCTTGCAAAATAATTTTACATACCTGGTGTTAATACACACCGTCTGAACAGTTAGTACACGGCTGTGTACCTCGAAATATAAAATATATAGGCCTTTTCATTGGCAACTGTACTGTGCGTTCTCTTGCAAAATAATTTTACATACCTGGTGTTAATACACACCGTCTGAACAGTTAGTACACGGCTGTGTACTTCGAAATATAAAATATATAGGCCTTTTCATTGGCAACTGTACTGTGCGTTCTCTTGCAAAATAATTTTATATACCTGGTGTTAATACACAACGTCTGAAAAATTAGTACACGGCTGTGTACCTTGAAATATAAAATATATAGGCCTTTTTATTGGCAACTGTACTGTGCGTTCTCTTGCAAAATAATTTTATATACCTGATGTTAATACACACCGTCTGAACAGTTAGTACACGGCTGTGTACCTTGAAATATAAAATATATAGGCCTTTTCATTGGCAACTGTACTGTGCGTTCTCTTGCAAAATAATTTTATATACCTGGTGTTAATTCACACCGTCTGATATGTTAGTACACGGCTGTGAAGGCAAAATATTGTAACCAAAAAAAAATAAAATGCGGAGGGGGGATAGCGGAATAGGACGTGGACGAGGACGGGGGCGCGGAAATGCTGTTGGGGGCCTTGTTGAAGCCAGTGGGGATACAATGCGTGCTGGTGAGGGGCAGCCAGGATCCCGCTCATCCAGAATCCCTGCCTTTATGGGACAGTTAAGCAGGGGGCGGGTTACACCGCTGTTGAGGCCTGAGCAGGTTGAACAGGTGGTGCAATGGATAGCCGATAGCGCTTCCACACAGTTGTCCACCAGCCAGTCATCCACACAGTCTCACTCTGACCCTCCTTCCTCCACACCTGGCCAACAGAGTCATCCCACCATTGACCCCTCCCAGGAGCTCTTTTCGGGTCCTTTTTCAGATGTGCCGGAAGAATCCCAGGAGCTAGCAGAGGAATTTGTTTGTAGTGATGCCCAAACACTTGAGTTTTCGCCATCTCCTGCTGATGTGGACCTGAACCAGCATCTGTTATCATGAGCGATGATGATGATGAGACGCAGTTGCCATCAAGGGAGGCTGTTGGAATGTCCAGTGGGCAGGAGGAGGAGCAGAGTGAGGAAGAGGAGGTGGTGGATGACGAAATGACCGACCCCACTTGGCCAGGGGTGATGTCCAGCGGGGAAAGCAGTGGAGAGGTGGTGGTCTGCGCAGCACCAAAAAAGGCAGCAAGAGGCAGAGGGATGTCCAGAGGCAGAGGGATGTCCACAGGCAGAGGGATGTCCACAGGCAGAGGGATGTCCACAGACAGAGGACAGTCCAGACAGAGAAGTGAGGCCACAGCCAGCAGGGCCGAAGCTGTTCCCGGCAGCGGGCAGTCGCGCGAAGCTCCCCCATCGAGGCCTCGTACTTCTGTGGTGTGGAGATTTTTTAATGTTTGTGCGGATGACACACTCAAAACTGAGTAGGGGCTCTGAGAAGAGCAATCTGACCACCTCAGGCATGCGGCGTCACTTGGAAGTCAAGCACTGAGCTGAGTGGGAGAGAGCAAACGCAATACAACCTGCGCCCGGTCTTGCTGCCACTGCCTCTTCCCCTTTGTTGTGTGCTGCCACTGCGGTCCAGACCTCCAGCCAGGACACCTCCACATCTGCCTCTGCCTCGGCTACTTTGGGGCCTTCTCCTTCAGCCTCCCCTTCCCCCGCCTCTTCGCCTGCACCTTCACACTCCTCGTCCCAACAACTGTCCATCTCGCAGGCGTTCGACCGCAGGCGGAAGTACGCCTCGAGTCACCCCCAAGCCCAAGCCTTAAACTGCCACATCTCCAAACTGCTGGCCCTGGAGATGTTGCCGTTTAGGCTTGTGGAGACGCAGGCCTTCCGCGACCTGATGGCGGCTGCCGCACCTCGCTATTCCGTCCCCAGCCGCCACTACTTTTCCCGGAGTGCCGTCCCCGCCCTGCACCAGCACGTGTCGCGTAACATCAGGCGGGCCCTGAGGTACGCAGTCAGCGCAAAGGTCCACTTGACCACCGACTCGTGGACAAGCGCTTGCGGCCAGGGACGATACATCTCTTTGACGGCACACTGGGTGAATGTAGTGGAAGCGGGGACGGGGTCGCAAACAGAGACGGCCTACCTACCACCCCCGCCCAAGATTGCCAGCATGGGTTCTGATAAACCCCCCTCCTCCTCCTCCTCCTCCTCCTCTGCCTTAACATCGCCCTCAGCCGCTAGCTGGAAGCGTTGCAGCACTGGCGCGGGGAGACGTCAGCAGGCGGTGCTTAAGCTCATCAGCTTGGGCGACAGGAAGCACAGCGCCCCAGAGGTGAGGGACGCCATATTGCAGCAGACGGAGATGTGGCTGTCGCCGCTGCAGCTAGGACCAGGCATGGTCGTGTGCGATAACGGCCGTAACCTGGTGGCGGCTCTGGAGCTTGCCGAACTCAATCACGTACCATGCCTGGCCCACGTTTTTAATCTGGTAGTCCAAAAATTTCTAAAGACTTACCCCAACCTGGCAGAGCTACTGGTGAAAGTGCGGCGCTTGTGCGCTCACTTTCGGAAGTCAACTGTAGCTGCTGCTAGCTTAAAAAAACTCCAGCAACGCCTCCATTTGCCTGAACATCGGCTGTTGTGCGACC
>ONZH01005030.1:0-34140 GCA_900303285.1 Rhinella marina
GCACAGTACAGTGGCCTATTAAAATGGCCTAGATATTGTATATTTCAAAGTACACAGCCGTGTAGTAACTGAACAGACGGTGGGTATTTACACCAGGTATGTGAGATAATTTAACAAGAGAACGCACAAGTACAGTGGCCTATTAAAATGGCCTAGATATTGTATATTTCAAAGTACACAGCCGTGTAGTAACTGAACAGACGGTGGGTATTTACACCAGGTATGTGAGATAATTTAACAAGAGAACGCACAGTACAGTGGCCTATTAAATGGCCTAGATATTGTATATTTCAAAGTAACACAGCCGTGTAGTAACTGAACAGACGGTGGGTATTTACACCAGGTATGTGAGATAATTTAACAAGAGAACGCACAGTACAGTGGCCTATTAAAATGGCCTAGATATTGTATATTTCAAAGTACACAGCCGTGTAGTAACTGAACAGACGGTGGGTATTTACACCAGGTATGTGAGATAATTTAACAAGAGAACGCACAGTACAGTGGCCTATAAAATGCCTAGATATTGTATATTTCAAAGTACACAGCCGTGTAGTAACTGAACAGACGGTGGTATTTACACCAGGTATGTGAGATAATTTAAACAAGAGAACGCACAGTACAGTGGCCTATTAAAATGCCTAGATATTGTATATTTCAAAGTACACCAGCCGTGTAAGTAACTGAACAGACGGTGGGTATTACACCAGTATGTGAGATAATTTAACAAGAGAACGCACAGTACAGTGGCCTATTAAAATGCCTAGATATGTATATTTCAAAGTACACAGCCGTGTAGTAACTGAACAGACGGTGGGTATTTACACCAGGTATGTGAGATAATTTAACAAGAGAACGCACAGTACAGTGGCCTATTAAATGGCCTAGATATTGTATATTTCAAAGTACACAGCCGTGTAGTAACTGAACAGACGGTGGGTATTTACACCAGGTATGTGAGATAATTTAACAAGAGAACGCACAGTACAGTGGCCTATTAAATGGCCTAGATATTGTATATTTCAAAGTACACAGCCGTTGTAACTGAACAGACGGTGGGTATTTACACCAGGTATGTGAGATAATTTAACAAGAGAACGCACAGTACAGTGGCCTATTAAATGGCCTAGATATGTATATTTCAAAGTACACAGCCGTGTAGTAACTGAACAGACGGTGGGTATTTACACCAGGTGTTGAGATAATTTAAAACAAGAGAACGCACAGTACAGTGGCCTATTAAATGGCCTAGATATTGTATATTTCAAAGTACACAGCCGTGTAGTAACTGAACAGACGGTGGGTATTTACACCAGGTATGTGAGATAATTTAACAAGAGAACGCACAGTACAGTGGCCTATTAAATGGCCTAGATATTGTATATTCAAAGTACACAGCCGTGTAGTAACTGAACAGACGGTGGTATTTACACCAGGTATGTGAGAGATAATTTAACAAGAGAACGCACAGTACAGTGGCCTATTAAATGCCTAGATATTGTATATTTCAAAGTACACAGCCGTGTAGTAACAGAACAGACGGTGGGTATTTACACCAGGTATGTGAGATAATTTAACAAGAGAACGCACAGTACAGTGGCCTATTAAAATGCCTAGATATTGTATATTTCAAAGTACACAGCCGTGTAGTAACTGAACAGACGGTGGGTATTTACACCAGGTATGTGAGATAATTTAACAAGAGAACGCACAGTACAGTGGCCTATTAAATGGCCTAGATATTGTATATTTCAAAGTACACAGCCGTGTAGTAACTGAACAGACGGTGGTATTTACACCAGTATGGTGAGATAATTTAACAAGAGAACGCACAGTACAGTGGCCTATTAAATGGCCTAGATATTGTATATTTCAAAGTACACAGCCGTGTAGTAACTGAACAGACGGTGGGTATTTACACCAGGTATGTGAGATAATTTAACAAGAGAACGCACAGTACAGTGGCCTATTAAATGGCCTAGATATTGTATATTTCAAAGTACACAGCCGTGTAGTAACTGAACAGACGGTGGGTATTTACACCAGGTATGTGAGATAATTTAACAAGAGAACGCACAGTTACAGTGGCCTATTAAATGGCCTAGATATTGTATATTTCAAAGTACACAGCCGTGTAGTAACTGAACAGACGGTGGGTATTTACACCAGGTATGTGAGATAATTTAAACAAGAGAACGCACAGTACAGTGGCCTATTAAATGGCCTAGATATTGTATATTTCAAAGTACACAGCCGTGTAGTAACTGAACAGACGGTGGGTATTTACACCAGGTATGTGAGATAATTTAACAAGAGAACGCACAGTACAGTGGCCTATTAAATGGCCTAGATATTGTATATTTCAAAGTACACAGCCGTGTAGTAACTGAACAGACGGTGGGTATTTACACCAGGTATGTGAGATAATTTAACAAGAGAACGCACAGTACAGTGGCCTATTAAATGGCCTAGATATTGTATATTTCAAAGTACACAGCCGTGTAGTAACTGAACAGACGGTGGGTATTTACACCAGGTATGTGAGATAATTTAACAAGAGAACGCACAGTACAGTGGCCTATTAAATGCCTAGATATTGTATATTTCAAAGTACACAGCCGTGTAGTAACTGAACAGACGGTGGGTATTACACCAGGTATGTGAGATAATTTAACAAGAGAACGCACAGTACAGTGGCCTATTAAAATGCCTAGATATTGTATATTTCAAAGTACACAGCCGTGTAGTAACTGAACAGACGGTGGGTATTTACACCAGGTATGTGAGATAATTTAGCAAGAGAACGCACAGTACAGTGGCCAATTAAATGGCCTAGATATTGTATATTTCAAGGTACACAGCCGTGTACTAACTGAACAGACGGTGGGTATTTACACCTGGTATACAAAAAGGGTATTGCAGGCACACAGAACCCAGAACACTAGAGCCAAATAAACTGTATTTAAAAAAATAAAATAAAATTCACAGCCGTATACTGCCAGATCAGATGGTGCATATACACACTAGTTATATAACAGGGTTGTTCAGCCTAAAAGAACGCTGAACAGTAGTGCCAAATATAGTTTGGTATGTAGCAGAGCACCTAATACACCACTAATGCCTCTCTCTGTCCCTACTCCAGCAGCTATCCCTGAATACAGCAGCCGTTCTCTGTAAAGTCTATATTGTAGTAAAGCTATCACTGAAGTCCACTGTAGTAGCCCTGATAAGGGCTTTTAATCACGCTCCTGCCTGTCCAACAGCTAAAACCTATCTGTCCCTTCTCCAGCCTCTGTCCCTGACTAAGTTCACGCAGCATATGCGTACGAGCAGGAAGAGCTGAGTTTTTAATATTCGAGGTCACATGGTTTTTCCAGCCAATCCATGTAGACGCTGTTTTCGCGCTGCCAGCGTGCTCAGCGTGCCTGTCATACCCCCCCTGCATGTTGATTGGTGGAAAAAGAGCGCCAGGGAAGGTGGGAGGGGAAACGAATTCTAAGTGCGCCATCGCCGTTATACTCGATTGAAATCGAGTATGCCGAATATCGTAGTATTCGATCGAATATCGGCTCGATCGAACACTACTCGCTCATCTCTAGAGAAGATGGATGGAGCCAAATACAGGACCATTCTGGATGAAAACATGTTGGAGTCTGCAAAAGACCTGAGACTAGGACGGAGATTTATCTTCCAACAAGACAATGATCCCAAACATAAAGCAAAATCTACAATAGAATGGTTCAAAAATAAACATATCCAGGTCTTATAATGGCCAAGTCAAAGTCCAGACCTAAATCCAATTGAGAATATGTGGAAAGAGCTGAAAACTGCTGTTCACAAACGCTCTCCATCTAACCTCAAAGAGCTTGAGCTGTTTTGCAAGGAAGAATGGGCAAGAATTTCAGTCTCTAGATGTGCAAAACTGATAGAGACATACCCCTAGCGACTTGCAGCTGTAATTGCAGCAAAAGGTGGCGCAATAAAGTATTAATGCAAGGGGGCCGAATAATTTTGCACGCCCCACTTTTCAGTTTGAATGATCCAATAAATTTCGTTCCACTTCACAATTGTGACCCACTTGTTGTTGATTCTTCACCAAAAATTTAAAATGTTATATCTTTTTGTTTGAAGCCTGAAATGTGGCAAAAGGTTGAAAAGTTCCAGGGGGCCGAATACTTTCGCAAGGCACTGTAGATAGCTCTTAGGATGATGAATAGCTATAACTTTGCCTGTAACATTACGTCCATTGGGCACAGGGCCTCTCAGTCCCATTTAAGCGAATTGAATTGATCTGCAATATCAAACACAGCCACTGTACAATTTACAGTGCTATTTTTAATGTACTATGAAGAGATTTTTTCAAACAGTTTGGAGGGAGTTCCTGGGAGTCCGAACTCAACACTAGATATCAATGATGATTATCTATCCCGAGGATGTGTATTGTATATTGGAAGCCACCTGCATATGTGCAAACAAGGATCTCACATTCCCTTCAATACATTCACTTCCGATGCTTGAGACTCTATTATAGACTTGTGTTCTGACACTTTGGGTGAATATTTCTATCAATGTGCAATATAAGCTGAACATACTTTGCTTCAAAAGCTGGAGTTCCATGAACTTTTTCATGTATCTATGGTAAAGATAGATCATTAATGTTTAAGTCCAGTGCTTTAATGCATTAGACATGGATGCTGTTTAACCTGTTAAAGACTTGTGTTTTGCAGGACTAGGTATACATTTTATTGGTACCATTTTGGAGTACATCAAATGTGTTACATATACAGTATTATAAAAAAAAATTATGGTGTCAGCATGAAAGAACACAATGGTTTTTGGATCTTGCTTTTATGGCATTAAGTATGATTATGCTAATATAAAATTTATAAATTTGTTTTTTTGTTTTTCAACATTTTTACAATAAAAACTTTTTTCTTGAAAATATATATTTTATTTGCTGCATTCAAAGACCCAAGATGTCTTTTTTTTGCCTGTCGAGCTGCATGAGGGCTTATTTTTTAATGCAAGTTCTAGTTATTATTGGTGCCATTTGTTTTATTGTTTTTATTGCATTTTGAGTTTCTTAAACTTCTGGGATCAAAAAATGGGCCATCCTTGTATTTTGCTTCTGCATAATGCATATAACTCCTTCAAAGAGCAGCTTTCCCTCTTGCTTCTCTTTTTAATTGAGATGACAGCATAGTAGAGAGCTGGGTAGGAATTCAAGGTGGGCAGATCACACATGCTGTAGATAGAGAGAGGAAGACAGCAGCATCCTAGATACACTGATCCAGCCTGTATTACTGAAAGTCCTGAGAAATATTTGAAACTAGGAATAGGTTTCAACAGAATATCAGGGGGCCTGATAATGAATGAAAGCAATGTTAGACTGAAATGTAGTTAAACGTATATTAAAGGGGTTTTCCAGTTGTGTAAGCTATTTTTTTAAGCTGCACTGTTGCGCTGCAATATGTGTCAAAGTCAATCCATACAGAAACAGTTTTCAGGGGTCCAGCTTTACCCTTCTACTCTACTACTATTCTGTTTTTATCTGTAATCTGCTCTTACTGTAATGGCGCCTTCTCTTACCTCACATCAGCTGGAAACAAACATTCTGACTACATTGCCTATGATTCTCTTGTACTGTCCCAGGGCCAAAATGGGTGGAGCTAATACAAAAACCCATAAGTAGATGGGGCTTACTGTACATGCCCCAATGTCTTTGTGCGTTACTTGAAGACTCATCCTGCTTATGAGTAAGTTTGGCAGAGAATAACTGTCCATGCTACACAGAAAACTACAGATCGTATACATGGAAAACTTTGGGCTGGCTGCCCAAAAAAGGTATTTATATTACAGATAAAGACTGCATTGCATGGTAAAACTCTGTAACATAGATACTACTTTGTGTAACCAGAATATCCCTTTAAGCTCAAGGAAACCATAACCATATTTAAACATTATTTTTTTCTTTAAGGTTAGAACACTGATCTGTGGTAAGTTCAAAACCCTTTAAACAGTGAAACGTTTCATATAATGATGGTATTATAATTATTATAAATTCTGTATTTTATTATTTAAACAGCACAATATAATCTTTGGTCTTGTGCTTTTTTCGTGGAATATAATTACACATACATTTTAGTACGGCACAACATGAGCATTTATAGTGCAGGGCAAATTAGCATTTTTAGTTACTGATAAACAAGCCTCATACGTAGATTGAGCATAGACATCCTCTCATACTTCAATGATAGCCATTAAGAGCAAGCTTGTACTGACTGTACAGGACAGGACATTCCTGTGATAATCATGAAGGCCTACTTGAATTGTGATGATTGAATGCTAGCTACTTTAAGTCCTCTAAGTGGCTTAGATATCTGACATAAAATTCCTACTTGAAGTTATACATTTTTCCTATAGGCTTTGCATCCTGTCCTTTTCAAAATGTTTAAAAATATAAGAGCAGCTAAATGTGTTTCAATGGGATTTTAGGGCTATTTGATGTATTTGTACCCAATGCTCTTCTCTGCATCCAATGAGTTTTTTAGGAACCAAAAAAGGCACAGGGTTGAAGGAAGGTTTTGGTCGTAGAGTACAGATGCTAAAGAAACATGACTTAAAATATATAATACTACAGTATAAGAGGAAAACAACTGATACACCAATAAAGTAGATGTTCATCATAGCCTCCTTGTAATTAAGCAACTGTAATAATCAATGAGTGTCCTTTAAAGAGACTAATGTTGAAGAATAATGGAGGAACTGAATCAAACTATGTATTGCGGCTACTATTCCTCTGCACATCAAAGTCTTTAATTTGCTGGATGACATTCTGGTTAGTGCCAGTGGGCTGTTATAAGCTACATAGTTGACTCCCTCTTAATTTGGTAGATAATATTTGATAATACAGAATAAAATAATAACACCTTCATAACACAATGTTCCAATAGAGCATGGCACCATTTACTTTTTTTGTTCCAATTTTATGGAATCTTAAAGAAAAACCCTTCATTTGCCTCTGTATAAAATTAGAGGCATATTGAGGAATAACAGGGTCCATTAGACTGCTATGCTTGGCATATTATTGATCTGCATCCAGGGGCATTAGCCTTCTTTGCAACTCTGATGAGCCATATATACAATAAAGTCTATGCTGTACTCAGGTAGTGAAGAAGGTGTCGGTTACCATCCTCTCCAGACTTCAGTGATGTCCCCCCTTTGTCAGGTCAGGTTGTCTAAAGCTGGTCTCAAAAAGTTTCCTGTTCCTGCCCTGCATTGACAGTTCAGAGCAGGAGACAGAGAAAACTATGTGGCTGTGATGTCAAATCTACATTGTACTGAATGGTTGGGAGAGCAGGAGCACCCTTGGGCGGACTGGCCATAGAACTTACATGGAACTTCCTGGTTGGGCCAATGCCCAGGGGGCCACCCAAGCCCTCCTCATGGCTGTTGATCAGATACAGAGTGAACTGATGCTCTCCTAAATTCAAATGTATCACTGTTTTCAGTATGGTGATAGGGCATTATTTTATAGTATTTAGTAGGGGGGGGGTATTTTGTGCTGCGCTACCATATTGTTGGCCCCACCCACTTCTGTTGTCCCTGCCTACTTGTGTTGCCCTGCCTTCTGTTAATTTGGACTTGCCTACAACATGGGGCCACTTTTAGTTTTTTTCCAGGGCCACTGTAAATTCCCAGTCGGCCTCTGGGGACACTGGGCAGATGCCAAGTTTGCCATCCATTAAAAGTAGTCCTCCATATACAGTTATCATTTCAATTCTGAGAAACGGATACCATGTGAGACTCACAATGATTTATCTGCCTTGCTTGTATCCACCTCTAATCTGGATAATGCAGAGCTTTTACTCCTCAGACCACTGAAAACAATATAGACCACAAATGTGTCTGCTGTCGTCCTGATATTTATTCTCCTATAATGATTTCTGAACATTTTACATTAATAAGCATTACCAAGCAGCACTTGCTGACTTCTTTACCACTGAAATGCATCAGACAGACATTTCAAATACCGCAACATTGCCTACAAATAGCTTAGATCTATTTCCCGGCATTATCAGCAGATGACCATAATTCAGTGTTTGAACTTTACCTGGTATGGCAAATAAGATTCTGAAACAGAAAATAACTACTGACAAATATAACTAGAAGTGATACTAATTTATGTTTATCTCTATTACTGTTGCATTTGTAAATATTTTTTCCCCTATTATTAACCCTTTCAACCCCAGGTCAGTTTTCACCTTCCTGCCCAGGCCATTTTTTGCAAATCTGACACGTATCAATTTATGTGGTAATAACTTTGGAACACTTTTACTTATCCAGGCCATTCTGAGATTGTTTTCTCATTACACTTTGTACTTAATGACAGTGGTAAATTTGAGTCAATATATTTTTCCTTTATTAATTAAAAAAAAAATTCCCAAATTTACCAAAAATTTTGACAAATTCACAATTTTCTAAATTTGAATTTCTCTACTTTTAAGACAGATAGTAATGCCTCATAAAATAGTTATCAGTCATCATTCCCCATATGCCTACTTTATGTTGGCATCATTTTGTAAATGTTATTTTTTAAGACGTTAGAAAGCTTAGAAACCATTTTTCAAATTTTCAACAAAATTTCCAAAACCATTTTTTAAAGCACCAATTCATAAATAAAGTGATTTGGAGGAGCTTACATAATGGAAACCACCCATAAATGACCCCATTTTAGAAACTACACCCCTCAAATTATTTAAACGGACATTACAAACTTTTTTAACCCTTTAGGTGTTCCACAAGAATTAAAGGAAAATGGAAATGAAATTTCAAAATTTCATTTTTTATGCAGATTTTTCATGTTAATCAATTTTTTTCTTGCAACACAGCAAGGGTTAGCAGCAAACTAAACCTCAATATACTTTACTCTGATTCTGCAGTTTACAGAAATACCCCATATGTGGTGGTAAACTGCTCTATGGACACGTGGCAGTGGTCAGAAGGAAAGGAGCGCCATATGGATTTTGGAGGCAGATTTTGCTAGAATGGTTTTTAGGCACCATTTTGGAAACTACACCCTTCAAAGAATATATTAGGGGGTGTACTGAGTATGAGCCCCTAAGCGTTTTACGGAATTTAGAAACACTGTGAAAATGAAGAGTTTCATTTCTTCCAATAAATTGTTGCTTTAGCCCCAACTTTTTCATTTTCATAAGGGTTAACAGGAGAAAAAGCACCCAATTATGTGTTACCCATTTTCTCCTGAATATGGCAACACCCCATATGTGGTGGTAAACTTCTGTGAAGTCACATGGCAGGATTCAGAACAGAAGGAGTGCCATATGGATTTTGCAGCACAGAATTTGATGGATTGGTTTGCGGGTGCCATTGGTTTTTATTTTTTGAGTGATTGTCTTATGTGGGGGCTCATTTCTTGCAGGATGAAGTGAAGTTTTCATTGGTACCATTTTGTGGTACATAAGACTTTTTGATCGCTTGGTGTTACACTTTTTGTGAGGAGGCAAGGTGGCAAAAAATGTCTGTTTTGGCATAGTTTTTTTAAAAATAGTTTTTTACAGCGTTCACCTGAGGGGGCATATAATGTGATATTTTTATAGAGCAAGTTGTTACGGATGCGGCAATACCAAATATGTCTAACATTTTTATTTTTGGTAAGTTTTACACATTAAATGCATTTTTGAACAGAATTAAATCTTGTTTTTGTGCTTCCATTTTCTAAGAGACATTTTTTTTATGTTTTGGACGATTGTCTTAGATAGGGTCTCATTTTTTGCGGCATAAGATGACAGTTTGATTGGTACCATTTTGAGGTCTACTTTTCTTTTTTTCTTTATTTTTTACAATTTTTTTTTTATTTTGGGAAAAGGACGATTTTTTTTTTTGCTTGTAACTAATTTTTTTGTAAAACGCTATTTTTTTTAACTTCTTTTTTTACTTTATTTTTTGTCCCACTCTGGGACTTCAACTTTTGGGGGTCTGATACCCTTTACAATGCATTACAATACTTCTGTATTGTAATGCATTGGCTGTAAGTGTATTACACACAGTAATACACTTACAGCCTGCTTCCTATGAGATCATAGCAGCGCGGCGACCCGATGGACTATCCCGCCCTCCACACACATTGCAGGTGAGGCGGTCAGCGCTAACCGCGGCACATCAAAGGTTAATGCGCCGGCATCAGTGTTTTCACCAATGCCGGCGCATAAGGCAGGGGTCAGGCTAACGGGAACAGCCGGTCCCCTGCAGCTGATCGGGTGGGCGCAGCTCCTGCACCCGCCTGATCAGCGAGCCGTAGTACTACGGCGCTGGGAGGAAAGTCACTTCCCGGACATGTACGGCGCTGGGCGGGAAGGGGTTAAAGGGGGTTTCTAGGACATTACCTCCCTTTGTGACCAGGAGCATCTTCCATTTTTTAGCACATGCATTTTTGAAAGCCATATCTTTTTTTCCATTTGGTTATGTAAATAATTTTTGGTATTATGAAGATTTTTTTTTCCACTCGAAACATGTAAGTGGTATTTTTAATAGTTTTTATGTGTTCTGGTATCTAATAAAGACTGTATTTTATCAAGGGCTGAACAAACTTACCTTTTTTGAATGTTTATTGCTGGGAGTCAGCCCTGTGTTCATGCACCAAGTATTTGAGGATCATCATTATCTAGGTGAACTGATCACTCTTAGGCCTCTTCCACAGTTCCCTGTCAGACACGTCCATGAAAAAAAGCGTACGTGTTTCATCAGTGAAGATGTCCGTGAAGGATACATGGTTGGTCCATGTGTCCGTTTTTACCATCTGTGTCATCCGCAATTCAGTAACGTTGCTCAGCTGAAAATTAATTTCCAAAGAATCTCCTACTAGTCTTCAGTGAAAAACGGAGGCACCACGGACCCATAGACTTCTATAGGAATGCTTGGTCCGCATCATGGATGAAAGTAGTGCATGTCTCCATGATTTTTTTACTGACTCACAGTCAGTTAAAAAAATACTGAAATTTAAACAGAGACATTTAAATCAATGGCTACTGGTGCTGTCCGTGGAAAATGCGGACATCAGTGAAAAATGGAAACTTGGACGAGGCCTTGCTCTTCCTATTTTTCTGGTGATACATGGGGCTTTATTTTTATGTCATTTATATTTTAGTATTTGTGTTTTTATTTTTATAAAAACGAAAATGTAAAAAAGGGGAAAGTCTGTTTTTCACATTTTTTTTGTATATAACAGAATTTACAACTGAAATATTTTTCTTTAATTATGTCTAAAAAGGTTATTTGATATATGAGATGTATTGGTTATGGTTTTTGGGGTGGGCATAGAAGCTCTGGTGCAGTGTCTGGTGTTTTTTTTTTTTTTATCTTTATTTTTTAGGTTCTCCTCCCCCATAAGGCCATACAAAACCTTTGGGGCACATTTAACATTACATTTTTGAAATTATTTTTTCAGATTTTTCCTGTAACTGGGGCTACTATGTCAGCCCCAATTACAGGAAAAACATGCCATACACCTGCACATCAGTGTGCACATCACCAACACTGTGACAGATGTGCACACTTGCCCGTTACGTCCCTGTACAACTTCACTGCAGACTTGATCTGGGTCTTCTAAGACCCAGCAGCTTGCAAACACTCGTGGCCCCCTGACAATCACATGACTGCTTGGACCGGAGCAGGAAGCAGCATTGCCGTTTCCTGACCTCTATAGATGATGCTCGTTCAGCACTGCATATAGAGCAACGGTGAAGGCAGGAACGGCAAAAAAAAAACATCCTTGTCTTCTCTATGGGGAGCCCTGCAGTCACAATTAGCATGTAACTGTGGTCTTCGCACTGACTTTTTAAAATGTCCATGCTGCGATATGTGCGGTACACCTAAATGTATATAGTCAATGGGCGCTGTTGGCAAGTGGTTAACTGTTCATTGACCTGAGAGACCCTTCCCCTCCTCCACATCCCCCATTCGTATGCCGTTAATGGAAGCCATGTCCCTGTAAATTAAATTGCTTACTTTTTTTTTTTTTACCATGGAAACATGACATTTCAAATACTTTCAATAATGTTGGAACTTGATATAAATCTTGCCAGGCTCCCTTAATTTATGCTAGAAACTGATGGAGTGGGCACTAATAGTACGCTTTGCTTCACTTGTCCTCTTGTTGTTTGAGAGCTGCAATTTGTAGCACTACACTAATAATTATGCTTTCATACATAACTTTCAACCTGATCATTTATAATAATGCCCTAAGCATCTGGATATGAAAGGCAAAAAATCTGATCAACTTGAAGAGCAAATTATTCTTATTTGAGCTGTACGTTTAATTCACAAAACAATATGACCACCAATAATTTATGTGAGTAAGCTTATAATGCTTTCCCTTTGTTACCAACAATTGATTTAGAGATTTAATACATTTTCATAAAGTAATGCTGAAAATTCATTTTGTGTTACATATATAAATTGTGCATAAATTATTTTTCTTTAATATACTTGTTTTAAATGAATGGATCCTATACACAATGCATCACTAACTATGACAGTGTGAGCATTGACATTATTATTTTGTTATGTCCATGTTATATTTCTCTTATATCTATTTAACATTAAAGGGCATGTGTCAGCAGATTTTTACCTATGAAACTGGCTGACCTGTTGCATTGTGCACTTGGCAGCTGAAGGCATCTGTGTTGGTCCCATGTTCACATCAGGGTTGCCAACCTTTCTTTCAAATTTTTCTGGACAACTGAACCAAAATTTACGGACAGCCAAAAATTTTTACCCTATTCACACGTCCTATTTTTCTTTCCTGATTCGATCCTGATCCTGATCTGGATCCATTCATTTCAATGGGTCCTGAAAAAATCAGGATCGAATCAGGAAAGAAAAACAGGACGTGTGAATGGAGCCTTTTACGGACATACACCACATCGCTTTTTAGAGGACACACCCGTTTTCATGCCCTCAAAATGCCCTTGAATTAAAAACACCGCAGAATAAAAAGGATTGTTCAGTAATTAAAAATTAAATATGGCAGCAGCATATGGAAAAGAATCCACAATTCTCAGCTGTTACAGCCCCGCTTCTAGTCTGAGTGCTTTGTTTATATGGCTGCAGTAATGATGCCTGTGACACGCTGGACTTTCTGGCATCATTTCTGCTGCCATGTCAACAAAGACTGACAGGGACGTAATGGGCAAGTGTGCACATCTGTCACAGTGTTTGTGATGTGCACACTGATGTGCAGGTGTATGGCATGTTACCACTGCAGCCAGGCCTCAGCATTAGACCACTGACTGGTGATTGGCTGCAGCAGTAACATGCCATATACCCCGCTGCAGTTAGTTAACAGCTGCAGAAAATGGCGTTGAAGGAATAGGTGAGGCATATTTGGATGTACATTACATTCACCAATACCAAACATACAAGATGATACAGCACCACATACCTCTTAAATCCAGTGACGTCTCCCTGATGTAGAAGTTCTCTTTTCTCATCTTCTCTATTTGGCCCAGACTGCCATGGTGAGTTCTTTCAGCCTTCTCTCGGCAGAGTTTGCCACAAAGACACCTTAGATTACCCACTTTTCTATCCTCCTTCTCCTCCTGGTGCCCCAACATTGTTATCCTGCTGCTACCCCAAATACTGTGCCCGCTGTCCTTCCCAATGTCCCCAGACATTATACTGTAGAAATAACAGTGCCATATAGGTGGGCCCCCCATAGTAACAGTGCTCCCCAAAGTCGCACTAATACTAATAATTCTCTCCCAGAGTGCCCCAATAGTGATAAATGCTGCATGAGTAGCCCTTTTAGCAGAAGTACCCTCCATATTGTACCAAATAATGATAACACCCCCAATATTACCCCTGGTAGTAGTAATAATTCCCCATAATAGAAATATTTTTTCTCATAGTGCCTGACCAGTAGTGCTCCCAGAAATGATAAGGCCCCGCTATCATGCTCCCAGTAATTAAAATACCCCTTATAGTGCCCCCATAGCTTAAACAGTCGCCTATAGAGTATAGAGGGCCCCTCTAGTGCCCCCATTGGTTTAGATGGCCCCCTGCAGTGCCCCCACTTGTTTAAATGTCCCCCTGTAGTGCCCCCACTAGTTTTGATGCCCCCCTGTAGTGGCCCCACTAGTTTAGATGGCCCCCTGTAGTGCCCCCACTAGTTTAGATGGCCCCCTGTAATGCCCTCAGTAGTTTAAATGGCCCCCTGTAGTGCCCCTAATAGTTTAGATGGCCCCCCTGTAGTGCACCAGTAGTTTAGATGGACTCTGTAATTCCCCCAGTAGTTTAGATAGCCCCCAGTAATGCCCCCCAGTCATTTAGATGGCCCCGGTAGTGCCCCAGGAATTTAGATAGCCCCCTGTAATGCCCCCCAGTAGTTCAGATAGCCCCCGTGTAGAGCCCCCAGTAATTTAGATGGCCCCTTGTAGTGCCCTGCCCCCAGTAATTTAGATAGCCCCTTGTAGTGCACTGCCCCCAGTAGTTCAGATAGGCCCCATATAGAGCCCCTGTGATCTGTAGCTTAGCAGTGATATGAAAACAAAAATTAAATACTTACCCGATTCCTTCTCCATGTCGTTGTCTGTGATGTCGGCTGTAGCCCGCCCCACACGCCTCTTCTACCTAGCCTGCAACGTGAGTTGACTCTGTCCCCGCGCAGGTAGGCCGTGGCGCACAATGACGTCATCATGAACGCACAGACGTGATGATTTCATCATACGACATGCCATGAGCCGGGACAGAGGTACTGTGTCTGTAACATTAGGCTGCAGGCTGGCCTGGAAGAGGCCTGCGACCTAATGTACATTTACATGGACCCACAGTATTCACGGCGAATGCGTCTACGGACGGTTGGCAACCCTGGTTCACATGTGTCGACATTGCTGAGAAAAATGGAGTTTCAATATATGCAAATAAGCCTCTGGGAGCAACGGGGAAGTTGCCATTATACCTAGAGGCTGTGCTCTCTCTGCAACTGCTGGGTCCTCTGCACTTTGATTGACTTTAGAAGAAGGCAGGGCCAGGAGTGATCACGCTTACACTGCCCTGCCCTGTCTATCAAATTGAAAAAGGAGCTGCAGTTGCAGTGGGACCAGAGCTGGTAGGTGTAACTGCAATGCCCCCCATTGCTCCTAGAAGATCATTTGCATATATTAAAACACACATATGAACGTCAAAAAAGCTATTGACAATCTATCAGCACTAAGAGCTGCTGAGTCCATATGAGGAAGGTCATAAAACATAATAAAAAGTCAGATCTGCTCTGCTAAAAGTTCTATAAACACATATCAGATGAAGGGTGATGCTCCATGCCGACTCCTGCTCACGCAGAGATATAGTTACTCACTGCTGCCATCCACTGCTGTGGTAAATTCATCACCTTTGGTTTTTGGTCCTAGTAACCACACCCAATTCCCTAGATAAGAGATATGGAAGAGGGGACCTGGAAAATTGTGAAGCAGCACAGATAATAATTTCCAAAAAGGAATTTATTATACTCAAAACAAATGGATTAAAAGCTCACATCAATAGAATAAAAATGAATGGCAGCAGTGAATAACTTTTATCTATGTGTGAACAGGAGTCTAAAGGAACAATTTGGGCGTGAACACGTCCTATCTTTTGCAGAGCGGAGGCATAGATCGGAAGCCCACAGAAACACTGGAAAGCGCTTCCATGCCCTATCTTTTGCTGTATTTGTGGATCGTGGACCCATTCAAGTCAATGGGTCTGCAGCGCAATATGGCATTCACACGGCCTGTGCCCATGCATTGTGGACCACTATTTGGTGTCCTCAGAATGGGCATGGCAACCATATGGTTGTGTGAATGTGCCCTTTATCTGATAAGTGATTATAGCACTTTTAGCAGCATGGATCTGACTGTATACAGACCTATTGAAATGAATGGGTCAGGATTCAGTGCGGGTGCTATGCGTTCACGTCATGCATTGCACCACATTGCACGGAAAACTCGCTCTTGTGAAAGGGGCCTTATAGGTACAAATCTGCTGACAGATTCCCTTTAATATTAAAATAAAACATAAGTTTTTTGCTTTTTTTTTAGATTTGTCGGCCGGCTATTGCTCCTTCACCAATTATGGTGCAATATACAATGAGAGAGACTATCCCATCAGGTTACAGACTACGTATTTGTGTAAAAACACGTTTTCCTGTCTGCTTGTTTGATTCTTCATGTATATGGTGCCAGATGATGATGATTTCTCAGGGTATCTTGTTGCTGGTGTCAGCATGATATTCAAGTCTAATTATAAGGCTGTCTACAATTTTGTTCTTGCAAAAGCCGACTTTTAGATAAAAGCTATAATCACACATTAAATATGATTGGGAAAATATATCTGAAAGCAGAAATCTTAGGAGAGCCACTGGGGTTAAATCAGTCTTCTGGCAAAGCTTGTTCTGGTATTAGTCAAGTACTTGTGTTAAGGAGGGACAACATAGATAAGCCTAAAGAGGATGCAAATTTAGATTTGATGAGTATAATGTACGATGCTGTATGACATGCTTATCTGATACAGGAAATTATACAGATGTTGTTCCTGAGCCAATATCCATTTAATAATCTTCAATGAAATCAAAACTCTAATATTTCTTTTTTTTCTGCTGCACACACATAAAAGATGCTAAAACACCGCTAGCACTCCGAAGTCTATTTACGTGTTTGTCCAGCTGGAAAATACATGATCCCACTGTCAGCCACCATCCTGGGTCCCAGTCTGTCCACTTCTGGCTTGAGCTTGACACAGAACAACAGTTACTGTGTGGGTCCTGGACCTGTCCTATGTATGAAGAGGCTGATTTTTAGGCTCATTTCAGTTCCCTTTTCTATGTACACATAGCTTTGATGGATGATGGGGGCTGGCTTAGCAACCGAAATGAGCCTGACAGACAGCCCCCTTCATACATCACAGGCCCTGTGACAACACAATTAATGCTATCCTGTGAAGCACAGTCCATAGAAAGGATGCTCTGCTGCTGGAAAAAGTACAAAGGAGAGAATGGAGGGTCTTAGCTATGAAGAAAGATTAAATTGATTGAATTTATTTAGTCTTGAGAAGAAACATCTAAGAGGAACATAATTAACTTATACAAATATATAAATGGGCCATACAAAAAATACTGTGAAAAACTGTTCCATGTAAAATGCTCTCAAAAGACAAGGGGGCACTGCATCCAACTGGAGAAGAAAAAGTTCAGTCTCCAGAATCGTCAAAGCTTCTTTACTGTAAGAACTGTGAACCTGTGGAATAGTCCATCTCAGGACGTGGTCACAGAAGGAACAGTCGACAGCTTTAAAAAGGGTTTAGATGAATTCTTAAAAGTAAATTACATTAATGCTAAATGAGTCTCACTTCCTTCTATGATTTACATCCCCACCTATTCCTTGGTTGAACTTGATGGACATATGTCTTTTTTCAACCGTGTTAACTATGTAACTATGTAAAAGCCCCAGATCAAGTATATAGGACATCACAGCACTCCAATGAAAGTGATGAAAACTATAGATTTATTGTCTAGTGTTAGGATCACTACTAAACCCTCATTTAGTGAAATTAAAGTCTGTGTAATAAATGGATAGGCTGTGTAAATACCAGGGCAGGAGCCTGTCTTACTAATGGACTCTCTACTCTGGCTGTCCTTTGAAAGAGGATGACCCATCTTCATTACACAATCCCATTAGAGGACTTGTCCCAAAATACACTTAAAAGTCAATGAAAAATATAATATTTTAGTACCTGAGAATCCCAATGGTCCTGAGAATGAACCTAATTTGGTCCAGACCTTATCACCATCATGTACAGCCAGAATCCATTGAATGTTGAATGAGAGGAATGAACACCCTTCACATCATAGAAAGGGGGCAGTGCATGTCTGGCCTACTGTCATCTTAAAAAGAAACCAGCTAATTTTTGTCATCAGTCAGGGTCTCGGATGCCAATCTTTATTTTATGACATGTCTGACATTCAAAAAAATAGAACATGGAATGGCACCAAGGCCATAGATCTACACTGAAGTCAAGTCATTTCCTTAAAAGCAAATCCCTATCTCAAACTTAACAGTTCTCCTTGTTACGATATCACATGGACCCTAGTTAAATCCAATAAAGTATTAAGCCAGTGCAATTACAATGCAGTGTTTTGGCCCAGGTAGTCAAGCCCTTCTCTGATTGACATGTCATGAAGGTGTTTTATGACTAAATCCATTTAAGAAATAAGCTTATATATCCCATATTGACTGCGCTAAATAACAAAGGACTTTTAGGTAGATGAAACTTAGTCTGTTAATCATGTGACTGTAAGCATACTTTGCTTCTAAATAAAGGTAAACCATTTAAAACACTCCGAATTACGAAAGCCCTAATCTTACTTTTTCATTGACATAAAAGAGTGATTTTTAATGCATGGTGGAATAAGTAATATAATAATTTTAATATATAGGTTCATCCATGTATGGCATTACCAAATTCACATAGGGGAACATTTATTAAAACTGGCGATTTAGACGCCACTCTTAATATATTCCCTATAGCTGGCGGTGGATCCGCCGGAGTTATGTAGAGGTGCCGGCCTATTCATAACTTTGGCGGATCCTCCACCACTTCTAAATGTAAGACAGCTTCCTAGTAGTCTTACATTTAGACCATATTCTACGACTAAAACAGCCGTAGAAAATGGTAAATGAGATGGGCTTACCAGCCCATCCTCTTCCCCGCCCACTCTTTTACGGCTGGCGTGAGAGGGGAGAAATTGCAGATTGTGGTGCAAAGGACCTTTTCAGTGTCAGAAATACACCTAATTTAGGTGTATTTCTGTTTAACCACTTTACGTCCGCCCATAGTAAATAAACGTCCGTGAAGTGGTTATCTATTTCTGAATGGACGTTTCTGCACAGTGGGGTACCTGCTGTCAGTGACAGCAGGGTACCCCAAAGAGAAGGCAGGGACCGTTCGCAGGGGTCCCTGCCTTGTAGATCACTGTATACACAGCGTTCACCGAGCGCTGTGTACACAGAGCAGGAAGCGCTATTGCGCTTCCTGTTCCGGCCCGGAGGTCACATAGACCCGATCAGCCCTGCACTGAGGCTGTACAGCATAGTATTAATAAAAAATAAAAAAATAATAAAAAAATATAAATATATATTATATATATATATTATATAAAAAAAATCACATATAAAAAAATAATTTCCCCCCAAATATGTCATTAAAAAAATGTTACAAATAAAAATAAATAAATAAAATAGACAATGGTATCACCGCATCCGAAACGACCGGCTCTATAAAAATATCACATGATCTACCCCATCAAGTGAACTGCGTAAAAAAAATCTAATAAAAATTATGCCAAAACAGCTTTTTTTGTCGCCTCACCTACCAAAAAACATAATATCAAACAATCAAAAAGTCGTATGCATCCCAAAATGATATCAATAAAAATGTAATAAAAAAAGAAAAAAATGACTCTTAAAAAATTGCAACACAAAAACATAATTTTTTTCTAAAAATGCTCTTATTGTGTAAAACGCAAAAAAAAAAAAAATAGACATATTTGGTATTGTTGCGTCTGTACCAACTGGCTCTACAAAAATATCACATGATCTACCCCATCAAGTGAACGGTGTAAAAAAAAATATAGAAAAATGCCCCTAAACTGCTTTTTTTTTTTTTTAGTTAACCTCCCAAAAATTAGATTAAAAAGTGATCAAAAAGCCAGATATACCCCAAAATGGTGCCAATAAAAAGCACAGCTTGTCCCACAAAAAATAAGACCTCACGCAGCTCAGTCCACAAAAAAATTTAAAAGTTATCGCTCCTAAAAACCATGACAAAAAATTCCATGTTAGAAAATGCAGATGCTGTTCCTCCCCTTCTGAGCCCTGGCGTATCCCCAAATAACAGTTTACGACCACATGTGGGGTGTTTCTGCAAACTGCAGAATCGGGGTAATAAATATTAAGTTTTGTTTTGTTGTTAACCCTTGATGTGTTACAGGAAAAAAATGATTAAAATTGAAAATCTGCAAAAAAAGTGAAATTTTGAAATTTCACATCTATTTTGCTTGAATTCCTGTGGAATACTTAAAGGGTTAACAACATTTCTAAAACCAGTTTTGAATAGTTTGAGGGGTGTAGTTTCTAAAATGGGGTAATTTATGGGTGGTTTTTATTATGTTAGCCTCACAAACTGACTTCAGAGCTGAACCGGTCCTTAAAAAAGTTGATTTAGCAAATTTGCAAAAATTGCGTCTAAAATTCTAAACCTTCTACTGTCCTAAAAAAATAAAATGACACTACCAAAATGATGCCAACATAAAGTAGACATATGGGGAATGTAAATTAAAAAGGATTTTATGGGGTATCACTATCTGTTTTAAAAGCAGAGAGATTCAAATTTAGAAAACAGTGAATTTTTTCAAATTTTCGGTAACTTTTGGATTTTTTATAAATAAAATTAAAACTTATCGACTCAAATTTACCATTAACTTGAAGTACAATGTGTCACGAAAAAACAATCTCAGAATCGCTTTGATAAGTAAAAGCGTTCCAAACTTATTACCACATGAAGTCGGTCTCACCAGCTTCCTCAAGGGTAATAACATGCAATGAGGTGTGTAAGTATATATATATATATATATATATATATATATATATACTACTAAATCAAACAAAGCAAGATCACCTGTAGTGCCCTAGTGGTCATGAGGGGTGGAGGCAAAGGGAGGCGAATCTATTACTGTGATCATACGCCTGAACAAACTCACGCCACTAAGCGTACGCTACCAGATATTGCGTATGCATAGCATACCGACGTATCACCCAGTGCGTGTCACGATGCATACCAAACAGCCAGAGTTACCGATGGTACAATGTGTACCAACGTGCGTTCCAGGAGTTCCAGGAGCCTGGACGTGTCACGCACTGGGGTCCATATGGAGGAAAGGAAAATAAATCAGTAAATAAATAAATAATTAAATAGGGAAAAGAGCAGAGCGCGGGACCGGAGGGCAGCGGCAGCGCAGGACAGGTAAGTAAGATTATTATAAGTGGCTGGGTGGGCTGATCTGAGGTCTGATGGGGGTCCCTACGTACAAGTGAGCGATTCCTTATGGAAGAGCTCACTTGTATTCGCCCTATAAGACGCACCGCATTTTTCCCCCTACTTTTGGGGGGGAAAAAGTGCGTCTTATAGGGCGAAAAATACGGTATGTCTTTTGCCGGGTTATATTATACTGTGGAGGGGATAGATGTGTGTGTGTGTGGGGGGGGCTTATTTTAGTATGGTTTAACGTTTTGGGGAGGAACCATCTGATTGATGGTTCCTTGTCTATATATGTGCACATATATAATTGAATAGGGTATATTTCATTTATCTTTGCTTTGCATGAATTTAGGTATGCACTTACTTACTTATTTACTTCTCCCTTGTTCCTTTTTTTTTTCTCACATATATATTTTTTCACATATGTTTTGGTGAAATTATTCAGATATCTTGTTTTTATCATTACACAAAGGCTGTTATTGCTAATTTTGGTTCATTCACCCCCTCTTTATACCCCCCCCTCACATCCTCTTTATTTATTTAATTATGTATTTATTTATTTATTTATTTTTTTACTGATTTATTTTCCTTTCTTCCATATGGTCCCCAGTGCATGACACGTCCAGGCTCCTGGAACGCACGTTGGTACGCATTGTACCATTGGTAACCCCGGCTGTTTGGTATGCATCGTGACACGCACTGGGTGATACGTCGGCACGCTATGCATACGCACAAAACCACGACCAGCACTCTAACGCATTATGAATTAGTGTGCCCCCTTTTTCTTTGTTTGACAAGGTTGATTCTGTGGTAAAAAACGCATCAAATCCACAGCAAAAACTACAAGTAGTACATGTGGTTTTTGGTGTGGAATTGCACAGAAATCCACAGGGAAATCTGGGTGATTTTTTTATTCATAAGCCTGTACCCAGCCATGTCCAGTAAGTACCAAATTTGCACCAAAAACCGCATGTGTTACTTTTGATCTTGTTGCGGATTTGCTGCAGATCTCAATGGGTGAAATCTGCATCAAAAAATTCATATCAACAATTGACATGCTGTGAATTTCTAAATCTGCATGCCAGGTCAGTTTATGCACAGAAAGAAAAAGCAGAGTGTGCATGAGACTCATCTAATCTATTATGTTTTGCTGGTACTGTACTACACTGCAGTTTTTCTGCACAAAAATCTTCACAGAAAAAAGCATGTAATCCGCATCATGTTCAGGTATCCTGACATTGCAATGATAATGGTCAGCGGTGTTGCATCCAAACCATAATCTGCTGTTGCCAGCAGTTCTACACAGCCAACATTCAGAACAGTGGTATCATCCTACGTAGCAGGGTCTGTACGGTATACAAATAAATTAAGAGATTGCCTAGAATCACAAGGCTATTAACAGCAAGCAGAAAACCCTTAATTAATTTGTAGACTGCACCGTCTTCTGGCTTTTGGCTGTGGATTGGCCATGTGGCAGCCGTAACATGGGACAACATCCTTACAACCATGGCACCTCAGAGTAATAAAGATAATATAGCATTTCCAGTGTATATGCACAGTGTATAAAGTAAAATAAAAAGATCAAAAAACAGGTCAATGACAAAATATGCAGCATTTTGTGCCAGAATTGTGTCTTAATTCTAGCATCTCAAACTAAGTAAAACAATAATTGGTATAATGTTAAACCAAAGTATCTAGTCCTGCACCTAATTTATCATCCAACCTGAACCACTGTGATAAATCTGTCGCATGTCTAATTTTCTACCATCTACAGGATTACAAAATCTGCCCCATTCTGTTTAGAGCAAACCACAGACTGCTTTGATGCAGTACATGTTAAGATAATTAAAATCCCCTGCTAAAACAATTCCCTGTACTATGGCTTTTTAGTTTCAGAAAAAAAGAGAGAGCAGACCCTGCATATATAGTGTGTTGCTTCTTGTTACCTCTGTGTGCATCAAGCAACCAATGAGAGGAGGAGCACGCACACCTATATATACCACCTAATCCAGGCAGCCTGTTTGATAGAAGGGGAAAAAGTGCACAAGAATGCTACTCCCAGGATAAAATAGGAACGCATTCACACTTGAAGGTGCCACTACCTCACGCATATACTAGAAACTAAGCCTTGGCGGGGGTAGACGGGCACAGATGTGTTTTGATCAAAATATATTTGGCTAAGAGTCTCAGATTTTATCATTAGAGTGAGGGCTTCCTGAGATATTCCCAAAAAATGCATTAGCCAATAGAAGCCTGGTCACATGACCCTTATCAGCCAATAGAAGCTCACAGGCAGTTAGTCTTCACACACACCAGGTTTCCATAACAACCCAGCCATTTTCCTTAACTGCTGTAGGTCTGCTTTAAAGGCGCAGGGCGCTGTGGATACTGTTAAAGGGGTATTCCGGTTACCATAAATATAACTTATGTTTTAGACTTACTCATCATCAATCATTACCTCATATAATGTAAATTTCACATATTTACCGTTCAGTAGTAACAAAATATGTTTTCTTCTACTGCTAACCACTGTGTTTCCTCATAAATTACCATGGCATTGACCTGTAATTCATACCACCCTCAAAAGAAGGACTTAAAAGCCCCACCCCCAGGTCCCGCTAAGACACGCCCCAACTTGGTCAGTCCACACCCCATTCCACTACACAGCTGACGGGGATTGAAAAAATGAAGGTAAAAATCAACTTCTGTCAGCTGCAGGGGTGGGAGGGAGGGTGACTTTCTCCCTGCGCTGGGGAGGGCGCTGTGGATGTTACTGTTAAGGGATGGGCACTGTAGAGGTCACTCTCGATATCTTTATATGACACACACAAACATTAAATGAAATAGATGAAATATATCCGGGCGAAGCCGGGTCCTTCTGCTAATATATATATATATATATATATATATATATATATATATATATATATAATGCTTATATCTATTGTGTTAGTGCATTATAATTTGTTTTCTGTTAATATTTTCAAAAAATGTAGCCATGGACATCTGTATATTTATTTATAATATCGTGCAGGATGTTTTTATCTCTTTTTTTTCTGTGATTTTTGTTTACTTTTTAGTTTCAGCCTCTTTAGTTATGGTTGGAAGCCTCTATGAGTAAATTTACCCATATACTGATTCAGAGATAGTCTTAAGTAAGATTTTCAAATTAACAAATATAATTCATATTCTGTATTTTTTCTGAGGCACCATTTCCATGTTCTAACATTGAAAAATCGATAAGAGGCCACACATCAGTGAACCCAGAAACTATGAGATCCACCATTCCCTCAAAATGTTGTTTTTTTAATCGCCTTGTAAAGAAGATACTATGAAATATTTGTAAAAAAATATTTTGAATCTATAAAAAGGAATACAATTTTTACCAGCCATACATCAGATTCTGAAAATAATCTTGATGCATGAACTATAATTAGAGATGAGCGAGTAGTGAAATATTCGAAAGTTCGAAATTCGATTCGAATAGACCGCGAAATTCGACTATTCGACTGAATATCGAATCCCATTAAAGTCTATGGGAAAAAAATGCTCGCCACTTGGAAATCTCAATTCGACCACTTGGAGGTCACCAAGTCCACCCTGAAACCTCAGAAAAGGATGCCAACACTGCTGGAATGCAACTGGGACAGCAGGAGAAGCATGTCTGGGTGCATATAACGCGCCCAAGTCGCACTATTACGCCACTATCACAGCCTCTCAACAATACACTCCAAAGACAATCTAACCTCTCTGTAAAGTGAGACCATACAAGGAAACCTTCTTTCCTCTACATTGCCATGGACCCCAAGCCAAACTAGACAAAAAAGAAGAAGAAATTCTGCACCCCTTAAAATCACGTTGCCTATGACAACCACAGATGGCATAGGCAAGGATGAAAGCAAATAGACCCCACCCCTAATTGTCATTGTGTGTGTGTGTGTGTGTGAGATGTGGTCAGACATGTCTTCTTTAAAATGTAAAAACAACTCAAACACATGCAGAAGCCTTAAAATGCCCAAATTGTTGGCGCTAGAGATGTCATTGACCCGACCTGGCCCAGTGTCATGTCTAGCAGGTAAAGCAGTGGGGATGTTGAGGGATGCGTAGGACCGCAAAAGGCAGGAAGAGGCCGTGGGCTGGCCAGAGGCTCATGGAAAATTTTGTGGAGGCCCAAGAGGTGAGACGTCTTAAAAATTGTGTGGAGGCTAAAGAGGTGAGACCTCTTAAAAATTATGTGGAGGCCCAAGAGCTGAGACCTCTTAAAAATTATGTGGAGGCCCAAGAGGTGAGATCTCTTAAAAATTATGTGGAGGCCCAAGAGGTGAGACCTCTTAAAAAATTGTGTGGAGGCCCAAGAGGTGAGACGTCTTAAAAATTATGTGGAGGCCCAAGAGGTGAGACCTCTTAAACATTTTGTGGAGGCCCAAGAGGTGAGACCTCTTAAAAATTGTGTGGAGGCTAAAGAGGTGAGACCTTTTAAAAATTTTGTGGAGGCCCAAGAGGTGAGACCTTGATAAAATTTTGTGGAGGCCCAAGAGGTGAGACCTGTTAAAAATTTTGTGGAGGCCCAAGAGGTGAGACCTTGATAAAATTTTGTGGAGGCCCAAGAGGTGAGACCTGTTAAAAATTTTGTGGAGGCCCAAGAGGTGAGACCTTGATAAAATTTTGTGGAGGCCCAAGAGGTGAGACCTCTTAAACATTTTGTGGAGGCCCAAGAGGTGAGACCTGTTAAAAATTTTGTGGATGCCCAAGAGGTGAGACCTTGATAAAATTATGTGGAGGCCCAAGAGGTGAGACCTGTTAAAATTTTGTGGAGGCCCAAGAGGTGAGACCTTGATAAAATTTTGTGGAGGCCCAAGAGGTGAGACCTGTTAAAAATTTTGTGGAGGCCCAGAGGTGAGACCTTGATAAAATTTTGTGGAGGCCCAAGAGGTGAGACTCTTAAATATTTTGTGGAGGCCAAGAGGTGAGACCTGTTTAAAAATTTTGTGGATGCCCAAGAGGTGAGACCTTGATAAAATTATGTGGAGGCCCAAGAGGTGAGACCTGTTAAAAATTTTGTGGATGCCCAAGAGGTGAGACCTTGATAAATTATGTGGAGGCCCAAGAGGTGAGACCTCTTACAAATTATGTGGAGGCCCAAGAGGTGAGACCTTGATAAAATTTTGTGGAGGCCCAAGAGGTGAGACCTTGATAAAATTTGTGGAGGCCCAAGAGGTGAGACCTTGATAAAATTTTGTGGAGGCCCAAGAAGGTGAGACCTTGATAAATTTTGTGGAGGCCAAGAGGTGAGACCTGTTAAAAATTTTGTGGAGGCCCAAGAGGTGAGACCTTGATAAAATTTTGTGGAGGCCCAAGAGGTGAGACCTGTTAAAAATGTTGTGGAGGCCCAAGAGGTGAGACCTCTTAAACATTTTGTGGAGGCCCAAGAGGTGAGACCTGTTAAAAATTTTGTGGAGGCCCAAGAGGTGAGACCTCTTAAAAAATTATGTGGAGGCCCAAGAGGTGAGACCTCTTAAAAATTATGTGGAGGCCCAAGAGGTGAGACCTCTTAAAAATTATGTGGAGGCCCAAGAGGTGAGACCTCTTAAAATTTTGTGGAGGCCCAAGAGGTGAGACCTCTTAAAAATTATGTGGAGGCCCAAGAGGTGAGACCTCTTAAACATTTTGTGGAGGCCCAAGAGGTGAGACCTCTTAAAAATTTTGTGGAGGCCCAAGAGGTGAGCCATAAATATATAAATTTTTCTTATTTACGGAGCAATTCTACGGCGGTTAAGGAGGAGGAGGAGGAGGTGGAGGAGGAAATGGCACTTCATACAGATGGCACTTCACTTTTGGCTGCTTTCCACTGGTTGGAGAAGCAAAGTCCGGGTCAATCCACTTGCTGTTCATTTTGATTAGCGTCAGCCTGTCGGCACTGTCGGTTGACAGGCGGCTGCGCTTATCGGTTATAATGCCCCCGGCTGCGCTGAACACCCTTTCTGATAGCACGCTGGCGGCAGGGCAGGCAAGCACCTCCAAGGCGTACAGGGACAGTTCCAGCCACATGTCCAACTTGGAGACCCAGTAAGTGTAGGACGCCGAGGGATCGGGGAGGACAGGGGTACGGTCTGCCAGGTACTCCCGCAACATCCGCCGATACTTGTCCCTCCTGCTGATAGCGGGCCCCGCAGTGATGGAAGTTGCACGAGGGGGTGCCATGAACGTGTCCCACACCTTGGAGAGTGTTCCCCTGGTGGCTGTGGGCCTGATTGATGTTGTGGGACTCTGGGAGACCCTCTCCTCTCTGCCGCCAGCGATGGTGGGTGGGAAAATCTCCATCAATGTTCTGCACGAGTTCCCTCTGGTATTCCAGCAATCGATTCGTCCTCTCCTCTACCGGAATAAAAGAAGAGACGTTATCTTTATACCGGGGGTCCAGGAGTGCGAAGACCCAGTACAGTTTGTTCTCCACTATCCGGACAACACGTGTGTCCCGGGAAAAGCAGCCCAGCATGAAGTCAGCCATGTGTGCCAGACTCTGAATAGGCATGACGTCACTGCCCCCACCAGAAGGATCACTTGCCATTTCCTCCTCTTCCTCTTCCGCCTCCTCTCCGCCCCATCCGCGCTGAACCAATGGGACTCACACAGCCTGACTGCTACACTCGCCGCCAGCATCCTCCTCCTCTTCCACAGCCACCTCCACGTCATCCTCCTCCTCCTCATCCTCCTCCTCCTCCTGCAACTGCCACCGAGAAGCAGACAAAAGTGTGGTCTGACTGTGTAGCTCCGTTGCGTCTCCTCCTACCCCGTCTCCTCTGCGTGCAATGCGTTCTCCCTTATTGCGATGAGTGATTCTTTAAGGACGCATAGGAGCGGGATGGTTACGCTCACTATAGCGTCCTCGCTGCTGACCTTCTTGGTGGACTCCTCAAAGATACGCAGTACATCGCATATGTCTGCCATCCATGGCCACTCGTGGTTGGCAAACTGAGGGAGCTGAGTTGGAGGCACGCGTGGATTCATAATCTGGTACTCCATCAATGCTCTCTGCTGCTCACACCACCCTGGCCAACATGGAATAGGTGGAATTCCAGCGAGTCGGCAGGTCGCACAACAGCCGATGTTCAGGCAAATGGAGGCGTTGCTGGAGTTTTTTTAAGCTAGCAGCAGCTACAGTTGACTTCCGAAAGTGAGCGCACAAGCGCCGCACTTTCACCAGTAGCTCTGCCAGGTTGGGGTAAGTCTTTAGAAATTTTTGGACTACCAGATTAAAAACGTGGGCCAGGCATGGTACGTGATTGAGTTCGGCAAGCTCCAGAGCCGCCACCAGGTTACGGCCGTTATCGCACACGACCATGCCTGGTCCTAGCTGCAGCGGCGACAGCCACATCTCCGTCTGCTGCAATATGGCGTCCCTCACCTCTGGGGCGCTGTGCTTCCTGTCGCCCAAGCTGATGAGCTTAAGCACCGCCTGCTGACGTCTCCCCGCGCCAGTGCTGCAACGCTTCCAGCTAGCGGCTGAGGGCGATGTTAAGGCAGAGGAGGAGGAAGAGGAGGGGGGTGTATCAGAACCCATGCTGGCAATCTTGGGCGGGGGTGGTAGGTAGGCCGTCTCTGTTTGCGACCCCGTCCCCGCTTCCACAACATTCACCCAGTGTGCCGTCAAAGAAATGTATCGTCCCTGGCCGCAAGCGCTTGTCCACGAGTCGGTGGTCAAGTGGACCTTTGCGCTGACTGCGTACCTCAGGGCCCGCCTGATGTTACGCGACACGTGCTGGTGCAGGGCGGGGATGGCACTCCGGGAAAAGTAGTGGCGGCTGGGGACGGAATAGCGAGGTGCGGCAGCCGCCATCAGGTCGCGGAAGGCCTGCGTCTCCACAAGCCTAAACGGCAACATCTCCAGGGCCAGCAGTTTGGAGATGTGGCAGTTTAAGGCTTGGGCTTGGGGGTGACTCGAGGCGTACTTCCGCCTGCGGTCGAACGCCTGCGAGATGGACAGTTGTTGGGACGAGGAGTGTGAAGGTGCAGGCGAAGAGGCGGGGGAAGGGGGAGGCTGAAGGAGAAGGCCCCAAAGTAGCAGAGGCAGAGGCAGATGTGGAGGTGTCCTGGCTGGAGGTCTGGACCACAGTGGCAGCACACAACAAAAGGGAAGAGGCAGTGGCAGCAAGACCGGGCGCAGGTTGTATTGCGTTTGCTCTCTCCCACTCAGCCCAGTGCTTGACTTCCAAGTGACGCCGCATGCCTGAGGTGGTCAGATTGCTCTTCTCAGAGCCCCTACTCAGTTTTGAGTGGCAGAGTGTGCAAACCGCGCTCAGTTTGTCATCCGCACAAACATTAAAAAATCTCCACACCACAGAAGTACGAGGCCTCGATGGGGGAGCTTTCGCGCGACTGCCCGCTGCCGGGGAACAGCTTCGGCCCTGCTGGCTGTGGCCTCACTTCTCTGTCTGGACTGTCCTCTGCCTATGGACATCCCTCTGCCTGTGGACATCCCTCTGCCTCTGGAGCATCCTCTGGCCTCTGGACATCCCTCTGCCTCTTGCTGCCTTTTTCGGTGCTGCGCAGACCACCACCTCTCCACTGCTTTCCTCGCTGGACATCACCCTGGCCAAGTGGGGTCGGTCATTTCGTCATCCACCACCTCCTCTTCCACTTCCTCACTCTGCTCCTCCTGCTGCCCACTGGACATTCCAACAGCCTCCCTTGATGGCAACTGCGTCTCATCATCATCATCGCTCATGATAACAGATGCTGGCTCAGGGTCCAACATCAGCAGGAGATGGCGAAAACTCAAGTGTTTGGGCATTCCACTAACAAACAAATTCCTCTGCTAGCTCCTGGGATTCTTCCGGCACATCTGAAAAAGGACCCGAAAAGAGCTCCTGGGAGGGGTCAATGGTGGGATGACTCTGTTGGCCAGGTGTGGAGGAAAGGAGGGTCAGAGTGAGACTGTGTGGATGACTGCTGGTGGACAACTGTGTGGAAGCGCTATCGGCTATCCATTGCACCACCTGTTCAACCTGCTCAGGCCTCAACAGCGGTGTAACCCGCCCCCTGCTTAACTGTCCCATAAAGGCAGGGATTCTGGATGAGCGGGATCCTGGCTGACCCTCACCAGCACGCATTGTATCCCCACTGGCTTCAACAAGGCCCCAACAGCATTTCCGCGCCCAGCCGTCCTCAGTCCACGTCCTATTCCGCTTAGCCCCCCTCCGCATTTTTATTTTTTTTTGTTACAATATTTTGCCTTCACAGCCGTGAAATTATTTTGCAAGAGAACGCACAGTACAGTTGCCAATTATAAGGCCTATATATTTTATAGTTCAAGGTACACAGCCGTGTACTACTGTTCAGACGGTGGGTATTAACACCAGGTATTTAAATTATTTTGCAAGAGAACGCACAGTACAGTTGCCAATTATAAGGCCTAAATATTTTATAGTTCAAGGTACAGCCGTGTACTAACTGTTCAGACGGTGGGTATTAACACCAGGTATTTAATTAGTTTGTAAGAGAACGCACAGTACAGTTGCCAATTATAAGGCCTAAATATTTTATAGTTCAAGGTACACAGCCGTGTACTAACTGTTCATCGACGGTGGGTATTAACACCAGGTATTTAAATTAGTTTGCAAGAGAACGCACAGTACAGTTGCCAATTATAAGGCCCTAAATATTTTATAGTTCAAGGTACACAGCCGTGTACTAACTGTTCAAGACGGTGGGTATAACACCAGGTATTTAAATTAGTTTGCAAGAGAACGCACAGTACAGTTGCCAATTATAAGGCCTAAATATTTTATAGTTCAAGGTACACAGCCGTGTACTAACTGTTCAGCACGGTGGGTAATTAAACACCAGGTATTTAAATTAGTTTGCAAGAGAACGCACAGTACAGTTGGCCAATTAAAAGGCCTAGATATTGTATATTTCAAGGTACACAGCCGTGTACTAACTGAACAGACGGTGGGTATTTACACCAGGTATGTAAAATTAATTTGCAAGAGAACGCACAGTACAGTTGGCCAATTAAAGGCCTAGATATTTTTATATTTCAAGGTACACAGCCGTGTACTAACTGAACAGACGGTGGGTATTTAACACCAGGTATGTGAAATTAATTTTGCAAGAGAACGCACAGTACAGTTGGCCAAATTAAAGGCCTAGATATTGTATATTTCAAGGTACACAGCCGTGTACTAACTGAACAGACGGTGGGTATTAAACACCAGGTATGTGAAATTAATTTTGCAAGAGAACGCACAGTACAGTTGGCCAATTAAAAGGCCTAGATATTGTATATTTCAAGGTACACAGCCGTGTACTAACTGATCAGACGGTGGGTATTAACACCAGGTATGTAAAAATTAATTTTGCAAGAGAACGCACAGTACAGTTGGCCAATTAAAGGCCTAGATATTGTATATTTCAAGGTACACAGCCGTGTACTAACTGATCAGACGGTGGGTATTTAACACCAGGTATGTGAAATTAATTTTGCAAGAGAACGCACAGTACAGTTGGCCAATTAAAAGGCCTATATATTGTATATTTCAAGGTACACAGCCGTGTACTAACTGATCAGACGGTGGGTATTAACACCAGGTATGTGAAATAATTTTGCAAGAGAACGCACAGTACAGTTCCAATTATAAGGCCTATATATTTTATAGTTCAAGGTACACAGCCGTGTACTAACTGTTCAGACGGTGGGTATTAACACCAGGTATTTAAATTAGTTTGGCCAAGAGAACGCACAGTACAGTTGGCCAATTAAAAGGCCTATATATTTGTATATTTCAAGGTACACAGCCGTGTACTAACTGATCAGACGGTGGGTATTAACACCAGGTATGTGAAATTTTAATTTGCAAGAGAACGCACAGTACAGTTGGCCAATTAAAAGGCCTAGATATTGTATATTTCAAGGTACACAGCCGTGTACTAACTGATCAGACGGTGGGTATTTAACACCAGGTATGTGAAATTAATTTTGCAAGAGAACGCACAGTACAGTTGCCAATTAAAAGGCCTAGATATTGTTATATTTCAAGGTACACAGCAGCCGTGTACTAACTGAACAGACGGTGGGTATTAACACCAGGTATGTGAAATAATTTTGCAAGAGAACGCACAGTACAGTTGGCCAATTAAAAGGCCTATATATTGTATATTTCAAGGTACACAGCCGTGTACTAACTGATCAGACGGTGGTATTAACACCAGGTATGTGAAATAATTTTGCAAGAGAACGCACAGTACAGTTGGCCAATTAAAGGCCTAGATATTGTATATTTCAAGGTACACAGCCGTGTACTAACTGATCAGACGGTGGGTATTAACACCAGGTATGTGAAATTAATTTGCAAGAGAACGCACAGTACAGTTGCCAATTATAAAGGCCTATATATTGTATATTTCAAGGTACACAGCCGTGTACTAACTGATCAGACGGTGGGTATTAACACCAGGTATGTGAAATTAATTTAGCAAGAGAACGCACAGTACAGTTGCCAATTAAAGGCCTAGATATTGTATATTTCAAGGTACACAGCCGTGTACTAACTGATCAGACGGTGGGTATTAACACCAGGTATGTGAAATTAATTTTTGCAAGAGAACGCACAGTACAGTTGGCCAATTAAAGGCCTATATATTGTATTATATTCAAGGTACACAGCCGTGTACTAACTGAACAGACGGTGGGTATTAACACCAGGTATGTGAAATTAATTTAGCAAGAGAACGCACAGTACAGTGGCCAATTAAAGGCCTAGATATTGTATATTTCAAGGTACACAGCCGTGTACTAACTGATCAGACGGTGGGTATTTAACACCAGGTATGTGAAATTAATTTTGCAAGAGAACGCACAGTACAGTTGGCCAATTAAAAGGCCTAGATATTGTATATTTCAAGGTACACAGCCGTGTACTAACTGATCAGACGGTGGGTATTTACACCAGGTATGTGAAATTAATTTAGCAAGAGAACGCACAGTACAGTTGGCCAATTATAAGGCCTATATATTGTATATTTCAAGGTACACAGCCGTGTACTAACTGATCAGACGGTGGGTATTAACACCAGGTATGTGAAATTAATTTTGCAAGAGAACGCACAGTACAGTTGCCAATTTAAAGGCCTATATATTGTTATTTCAAGGTACACAGCCGTGTACTAACTGATCAGACGGTGGGTATTAACACCAGGTATGTTAAATTACTTTGCAAGAGAACGCACAGTACAGTTGCCAATTAAAAGGCCTAGATATTGTATATTTCAAGGTACACAGCCGTGTACTAACTGATCAGACGGTGTGGTATTAACACCAGGTATGTGAAATTAATTTTGCAAGAGAACGCACAGTACAGTTGCCAATTAAAGGCCTATATATTGTATATTTCAAGGTACACAGCCGTGTACTAACTGATCAGACGGTGGGTATTAACACCAGGTATATGAAATTATTTGCAAGAGAAACGCACAGTAACAGTTGCCAATTATAAGGCCTATATATTTATAGTTCAAGGTACACAGCAGTAGTGCCAAATATAGTTTGGTATGTAGCAGAGCACCTAATACACCACTAATGCCTCTCTCTGTCCCTACTCCAGCAGCTATCCCTGAATACAGCAGCCGTTCTCTGTAAAGTATATTGTAGTAAAGCTATCACTGTACTGCACTATAGTAGCCCTGATAAGGGCTTTTAATCACGCTCCTGCCTGTCCAACAGCTAAAACCTGTCTCTCCCTTCTCCAGCCTCTGTCCCTGACTAAGTTCACGCAGCATATGCGTACGAGCAGGAAGAGCTGAGTTTTTAATATTCGAGGTCACATGGTTTTTCCAGCCAATGCCATGTAGACGCTGTTTTCGCGCTGCCAGCGTGCTCAGCGTGCCTGTCATACCCCCCTGCATGGTGATTGGTGGAAAAAGAGCGCGCAGGGAAGGTGGGAGGGGAAACGAATTCTAAGTGCGCCATCGCCGTTATACTCGAACGAAATCGAGTACGCCGAATAGCGTAGTATTCGATCGAATACCAGCTCGATCGAACACTACTCGCTCATCTCT
>ONZH01005031.1:0-15622 GCA_900303285.1 Rhinella marina
GTCTCACCTCTTGGCCCCACAAAATTTTTAACGTCTCTCCTCTTGGGCCTCCACATAATTTTTAATACGTCTCACCTCTTGGGCCTCCACATATTTTTAAGAGGTCTCACCTCTTGGGCCTACACAAAATGTTAACACACAAATTTTTAAGAGGTCTCACCTCTTGGGCCTCCACATAATTTAAGAGGTCTCACCTCTTGGGCCTGTACAAAATGTTTAAGAGTCTCACCTCTTGGCCTCCACAAAAGTTTAGGTCTCACCCTGGGCCTCCACATATTTTTAAGAGGTCTCACCTCTGGGCCTCCACATAATTTTTAAGAGTCCTCACCTCTGGGCTCTACAAATTTTTAAAGGTCTCACCTCTTTAGCCTCCACACAATTTTAAGACTCTCACCTCTTGGCCTCCACAAAATTTTCCATGAGCCTCTGGCCAGCCCACGGCCTCTTCCTGCCTTTTGCGGTCCTATGCATCCCTCAACATCCCCACTGCTTTACCTGCTAGACATGACACTGGGCCAGGTCGGGTCACTGACATCTCTAGCGCCAACAATTTGGGCATTTTAAGGCTTCTGCATGTGTTTTTGAGTGTTTTACATTTTAAAGAAGACATGTCTGACCACATCTCACACACACACACAATGACAATTAGGGGTGGGGTCTATTTGCTTTCCCCCTTGCCTATGCCATCTGTGGTTGTCATAGGCAACGTGATTTAAGGGGTGCAGAATTTTATCTTCTTTTTTGTCTAGTTTGGCTTGGGGTCCATGGCAAGTGAGGAAAGAAGGTTTCCTTGTATGGTCTCACTTTACAGAGAGGTTATATTGTGTTTGGAGTGTATTGTTGAGAGGCTGTGATAGTGGCGTAATAGTGCTACTTGGGCGCGTTATATGCACCCAGACATGCTTCCCCTGCTGTCCTAGTTGCATTCCAGCAGTGTTGGCATCCTTTTCTGAGGTTCCAGGGTGGACTTGGTGACCTCCAAGTGGTCGAATTGAGATTTCCAAGTGGCGAGCATTTTTTCCCCATAGACTTTAATGGGATTCGATATCTGGTCGAATAGTCGAATTTCGCGGTCTATTCGAATCGAATTTCGAAATTTCGAATATTTCACTACTCGCTCATCTCTAGTTAAAATATAAAATGATGAAAAGTTTAAGAAATTCTTAAAATACAAAGGGGATATGTCATTTTTAATTTGTCATGAAGCAAATTTATTTTTGTAAAATTCGGCAAGGCATCCGAATCAAGTTTTCCAAAAACTTTGTTCATCTCTAGTTAAAACCACCCTGCAATCCAGCAGCAGTGGCCATGCTTGCATACCATGGGAGAAAGCAGTAGCCTATGTGCGCTCCCATGGTCCCAGCCACCAGAAAAGCTGATGCTTTTTCCAATAGCGTGCAAGCATGATCCCCACTTCTGGATTGCAGGATCGTAACCATGGCATTATATAATGTGATCAAAAAATAAATAAATCCAGCAAAGGAAGCAATATGGATATTAACAATACATTTGTAAGTGGCTTGTATTACATTTCTCTACATAACAAATGCCACTTGTTTAAGTGAGACAGCATCTTAAATAAACAGATTTTGAAAAGTGATGCATAATAAAAACAAAAGTTGCATTTCTCAATTATTACAATAGGTCAGATTCCTTGAAGACATATATTTATGATGTCAAACAATAATGAAGGTAGCACTATGCTGCTATATAGTAATAGTACATTTATAGATCAAAAAATACCATTCAATGTGGTTCAGTCTAAAAGTCTTACTTTTTCTATTGTCTCATTATAATTTATAATGGGCATAATTGTCTATTATAAATGTGGACCATTTCTACCTTCTTATTGATCTCCTATATATTAAGTTATTAAGAATGTATCTAGAATGCAGCTATTATGGGCTTTAAGGACATAATTGCATTCAGAGACCCATGACATTGTTTTTTTTTTTTTTTTTTTTTTTTTTTTTTTAAAGAAAAAGAGCTGTATTGTTATGGCAGCACAATGGGGCACACATAATACAGTATATTGAAAAACTAATGTTATTTTTTTTAAGAAACATCAGTAATTCAAAATTGTTTCACTGTTTGGCACATTGAATATGATGCATCATAAAATGAGAGAAGAGAGAAGGGCACGCTTTCATGTGCCGTATCAATAAGTCAAACAGGGGTAAAAGACAATAAGATGTGCTTACCCTAATAGTTGTGTAAGGACACAACTGCTATGTAGAGCTTCGCTGGTTATTCGCACTGACCAAGCGTACGGTTCAGCGTAGTTCGCACCGACCGAGTGTATGGTACAGCGTAGTTCCTGGACTGCTGCCGCGAACCGCGTATACACGCCGAGCAGGAGATGTCGAGGTGTCAGTAGATGCAGTAGAGGACGGAGGTAGTGGATCAATCGTAAGGCGCTGTCACAGGATTTCTCGATACACAAAGGTGTTGGAAGTAGGAGACTGTTTATTGAAGGTCTGTCAACGCGTTTCAGGGGATTAAACCCCCTTCGTCAGGACAATATAACACAGTGGAAAATACAAATACAGGGGTTGTTTTAAAAGTCCAATTTTGGCGCGAGCGGCACAAGGGGGAGTAAACAATGGGCGTGTTTGGAGTGACTGACATTAGTCATGAGATAGTAGGACCCAAAGTGTTACATATTAAAAAAGAGAAACTTAGAATACAGGCAATATTATAAAAGCACATATTTGGAAGAAAATCTACGTAATATACAGAATAATGTAGATAATCTGTCTAGTGATAAATACGAAAAAAATACAATAAAATGAAATCAGGGGAAATAAAACACTTATTATAAACATATTAAATTCATATTCTATATGGAGGATAAAAACATGGTCTTTGCTGGTCACATTATCTTGCTTATATTTCTTTGAAGTGACATTATCTCTCAATATTGTTGCTTCCAATTACATTGTAAAAAAGTGTATCAATGCTGAACGATGAATCTAGGATGAAACATAGTCTCACAATACTATATGGGAATACTATATTGTTGCTAAACTGCAGGGATGACACGACTCAGCGCTAAGACACCATGTGTTAAGTAAGGCGCTGTCACAGGATTTCTTTTTTTATTTTTATATTATAGTTTCATTAATCTCATTCAATCCGTAGGGGGTTATGGTATTCAGCTGGTATATCCAATATATTTCTCTTTTTTGGAGTATATCAAACCGGTTATAGGGATTATATTGGATGTGATTTATTGGAGTGATCTTTATTGGATGTTTTTGTCTATCCTCAGTAGCTGCACAATATCTTGATAGGCTGTGTTTGGTGTACAATCGCTGTATATTGAAGCGGTGCTGCAGTGCCTGCCTGCAGTGTAAAGCTTGCGTAGTACGCCCTACATATTGTAGGCCGCAATTGCATTCTATAAGATAAATCACAAAGGAAGATTGACAGTCTAGGTAATATTTGATAGGAAAAATTGTTCCATTGGATTTAGATTGAAAATACTCTTTTTTGTGAGTAATAACTTTGCAACAAAGGCAATGTTTTTTATAGCATTTAAAGCTGCCTTTTCTTGTATGGTTTTATTGATTGTTGTTATTTTAGGTGGTTGATGGGTGTCTCAATTTGTTAGGCGCAATGAGGTTTCTTATGGTTGGTGCTCTGTGGTAGGTGATCAAGGGTTTTTTTGGTAAATGTTTAGCTAGATATGGATCTTGAAGGAGTATATGCCAATATTTTATTAAAATCTTTTTCACCTGATGGTTTGATGTACTGTATTGAGTGATGAGATTAATGTGGTCAAAACTAGTCTCTTTTTTATTGCTGGGTTGTAGACATTCATCTTGGGTAATCTGTGCACATTTTTTTATAGGCGTCAGAAATAAGCTGTTTGGGATACTTTTTATCTCTGAATCTTATGTTCAATATTTTGGCTTGTAGTTTATAGTCATCTTTATTTGTGCAGTTTCGTCTTAAACATTTATATTGACTGTAGGGGATGTTGTTTAGCCACATTTTATGGTGAAAACTAGTATAGTGAATATAGCTATTTGTGTCCACAGGTTTGAAATAGGTTTTGGTGATTATTTGGTTATTTTGTATAGTAATGATGATATCTCGGAATTCAATGTATATTTTATTAAAGGTCGGGGTGAAAGAAATGCCCCACGATGTCATATTGAGAGACTGGCAAAACTCTCTGGCCGTATTGTCATCACCATCCCAGATTATAAATAAATCATCAATATATCTTTTATAATATATGATCTGACTGTTATGGGTTGGGTTATTGAGGATGTATTGATCCTCAAATTCACCCATAAAGATATTGGCGAAAGAGGGGGCTACTTTCGTCCCCATGGCGGTCCCCGTCTGCTGATGATGTAGTGTATTATTATACAAAAAAATAGTTTTTAAGAATACACTCTAGTGCTTTAATTAAACAGTCATTTTTGAGGTATTTTTAAAGTGGGGTCTCTAGAGAGTGATTGTCGTACACAATTAATGCCCAATTCATGGGGAATATTGGTATACAGGGAAGTTACATCCAAAGTGAGAAGAGCAAATGACGGTTGCCAGATTATATTTTTTAGTTAACTGATTAACTGTCGTGAATCATGTAGGTAACTGGGGAGTTTTTTTACATGAGGTTGCAGATGTAAATCGAGAAAATGAGATAAATTACTTGTAGCACATTTGGTGTTGGAAATAATGGGCCGGCCTGGGGGTTTATCTGCATTTTTGTGTATTTTGGGTAAGTAATAAAAATATGGTGTATTTGGTGTTCTGGGTATTAAAAATTTTTTCTCGTTTTCGTTGATATATTATTCCTCGAAGACCTTTTTAGCATGGTCTTTAATTCTTTCATTAGTGATGGAAATGGGTTTATCTTATGGTAGTAATTTACATCATTAAGAATATTCATGGCTTCGTACTCATAGTCTTGATAATTTAAAATAATTATCCCTCCCCCTTTATCCGCTGGGCGGATAACTATATTTTCATTTTTTCTCAAATTTTACAGTGCTCTCTGTTCATTCGTATTTAGATTGCCTAGACGTTTATCGCTATTAATGGCATCATTGATCTTATTTAGTTCAGAAGATACCAGATCAAAAAAGGTGGGGATGATATAACCTTCGCTTTGTGTTGGAAAAAAATTTGACTTTGGTCTCACCTTTTGATGTTTATAGAAGGAAGTGATGAGTTCAGTTCCCTTGTTTCCTATGGTATCTTTCTTTTTATTGCGTGTCTTTTCTATTTCAAAATGCCTCTTGATCGTTAATTTTCTCCTGTATTGTTGTATATCAATAAAAAGTTCAAATGGGTTAATTTTATTGATTGGACAAAAAGATAGACCGTTTTTGAAGTAAGCTTGTTTCAAAAGATGTGAGTTTGTGAGTAGAGAGGTTAAATATTTTGACAGTAGATTGACTGTTATTCTGAAAATCATTATTGATACATGTATTAGGGATCAGTGTTTTCCTTTTTTGAACCCCTCCTCTCTTCCCACTATTTCTGATTTTCTTTTTCCTGGAGTGGGCTTGAAGTATTGGGTGATGTGTGTATCGTGAGTTGTTGGGGGATATATCGGTAAGGGGGGAGTGGCCAATGGTTTGGCATGGCCTAAAAAAGGTACTATACCATTGCAGTCATTATTAGTATTGTCAATAACCACAGTATTGGGGGTAAAGGATGTACCGGTTTTGGCTGTCTGTGTAGGATAGATGCTGGTATCGTCAAAACAGATCAAGGATGATGTCTCTAAAGGAACCTCTTTTATATGGGGGTCAGATGGTTTGATGGGAGATTTATCAGAGACCCTGTTTTTGGATAACAGGTATTTTTCTCGCAGTGAACAAAATCTTTCTAAAAATTGATCAGTGGGGAGGTCATTAATACTGGTTTTCAATTGATAGTTATCTGAGGTGGCAGCAGTGTGAGTTGCCAAAATAATAAACTTATTGGAAGTATTGAGAGGTGGAGTCGTAGTCTTTGAAGCACCAAGCAGACCAGCAATGGTATGAACCGGATGATTGACCGTTTTTTGCATTGATGAGTGATGAGAATTTATCTTACTGGATGTAGTAGGTATAGAGGGAGGAGTGGACGGAGGGGGTGTTTTGGGAAGAAGAGTGATGTTGGGGGGAATAGATGGAGTAGAAGGGGATAGGGATACAGAGTGCCCGACTGGAGTCTTAAGGTGAGAAATGGTACCTGAAATAGAAGTGGTACAGGTTGGCATATTAGGGGAACTGCGGGCCTTCTTAAAGTTGGTATTGGAAAAAGATCAGCTTTTATGTGTATCAGGATGATGATATTTATGTGGTAACAATATTTTCAAGGTATTTGGTCTAGAGATCCTAGTCTGGTTGGACACCGGTTTCTCTGTGTTGTATAGTGGATTAGTGTTGTTATAAGGTCTCTTCCGAGTGCGATATTTGCCAGATTTTTTGTCTTCCCTGTCCCTATTTAGTTTCTTGGATTTTTTAGCAACAATATCAGATTCAATATGGTAAATTTTATTAGTGAGAGACTGATTTACTGTAACGAAATCGGGATGGGATTTGTAATGTTGTAATGATGAGATGTTTTGTTCAGTCTTGAGGGCCAAATTGCTGGAGAGGGATTCCCTTTTGTAAAGGATAAGGCGCATTAGACCAGCTGCGCACTGATCTGCGCACAGTCATTATTTTGGCAACTGACCCTGCTGACACCTCAAATAACTATCAATTGAAAACCAGTATTAATGACCTCCCCACTGATCAATTTTTAGAGAGATTTCGTTCACTGAGAAAAATACCTGTTATCCAAAAACAGGGTCTCTGATAAATCTCCCATCAAACCATATGACCCCCATATAAAAGAGGTTCCTTTAGAGACATCATCCTTGATCTGTTTTGACGATATCAGCATCTATCCTACACAGACAGCCAAAACCGGTACATCCTTTACCCCCAATACTGTGGTTATTGACAATACTAATAATGACTGCAATGGTATAGTACCTTTTTTAGGCCATGACAAACCATTGGCCACTCCCCCCTTACCGATATATCCCCCAACAACTCACGATACACACATCACCCAATACTTCAAGCCCACTCCAGGAAAAAGAAAATCAGATCCCTGATCCCTAATACATGTATCGATAATGATTTTCAGAATAACAGTCAATCTACTGTCAAAATATTTAACCTCTCTACTCACAAACTCACATCTTTTGAAACAAGCTTACTTCAAAAAGGTCTATCTTTTTGTCCAATCAATAAAATTAACCCATTTGAACTTTTTATTGATATACAACAATACAGGAGAAAATTAACGATCAAGAGGCATTTTGAAATAGAAAAGACACGCAATAAAAAGAAAGATACCATAGGAAACAAGGGAACTGAACTCATCACTTCCTTCTATAAACATCAAGAGGTGAGACCAAAGTCAAATTTTTTTCTAACACAAAGCGAAGGTTATATCATCCCCACCTTTTTTGATCTGGTATCCTCTGAACTAAATAAAATCAATGATGCCATTAATAGCGATAAACGTCTAGGCAATCTAAATACGAATGAACAGAGAGCACTGAAATATTTGAGAAAAAAATGAAAATATAGTTTTCCGCCCAGCGGATTAAGGGGGAGGGATAGTTATTTTAAACTATCAAGACTATGAGTACGAAGCCATAAATATTCTTAATGATTTAAATTACTACCATAAGATAACCAAAAACCTATTTCCATCACTAATGAAAGAATTAAAGAGCATGATAAAAAAGGCCTTCGAGGAACAATATATCAACGAAAACGAGAAAAAAATGTAATACCCAGAACACCAAATACACCATATTTTTATTACTTACCCAAAATACACAAAAATGCAGATAAACCCCCAGGCCGGCCCATTATTTCAAACACCAAATGTGCTACAAGTAATTTATCTAATTTTCTCGATTTACATCTGCAACCTTATGTAAAAAAACTCCTACATGATCCACGACAGTTAATCAGTGAACTAAAAAATATAATCTGGCAACCGTCATTTGCTCTTCTCACTTTGGATTTAACTTCCCTGTATACCAATATTCCCCATGAATTGGGCATTAATTGTGTACGACAATCACTCTCTAGAGACCCCACTTTAAAAATACCTCAAATTGACTTTTTTATTTAAAGGACTAGAGTTTATTCTTAAAAGCAATTTTTTTTTTATATAATAATACAATATATCATCAGCAGACGGGGACCGCCATGGGGACGAAAGTTCGCCCTATTTCGCCAATATCTTTATGGGTGAATTTGAGGATTAATACATCCTCAAAAACCCAACCCATAACAGTCAGATCATCTATTATAAAAGATATATTGATGATTTATTTATAATCTGGGATGGTGATGACAATACGGCCAGAGAGTTTTGCCAGTCTCTCAATATGACACCGTGGGGCATTTCTTTCACCCCGACCTTTAATAAAATATACATTGAATTCCGAGATATCATCATTACTATACAAAATAACCAAATAATTACCAAAACCTATTTCAAACCTGTGGACACAAATAGCTATATTCACTATACTAGTTTTCACCATAAAATGTGGCTAAACAACATCCCCTACAGTCAATATAAACGTTTAAGACGAAACTGCACAAATAAAGATGACTATAAACTACAAGCCAAAATATTGAACATAAGATTCAGAGATAAAAAGTATCCCAAACAGCTTATTTCAGACGCCTATAAAAAATGTGCACAGATTACCCAAGATGAATGTCTACAACCCAGCAATAAAAAATAGACTAGTTTTGACCACATTAATCTCATCACTCAATACAGTACATCAAACCATCAGGTGAAAAAGATTTTAATGAAATATTGGCATATACTCCTTCAAGATCCATATCTAGCTAAACATTTACCAAAAAAACCCTTGATCACCTACCGCAGTGCACCAACTATAAGAAACCTCATTGCGCCTAACAAATTGAGACACCCATCAACCACCTAAAATAACAACAATCAATAAAACCATACAAGAAAAAGGCAGCTTTAAATGCTATAAAAAATGTTGCCTTTGTTGCAAAGTTATTACTCACAAAAAGAGTATTTTCAATCTAAATCCAATGGAACAATTTTTCCTATCAAATATTACCTAGACTGTCAATCTTCCTTTGTGATTTATCTTATAGAATGCAATTGCGGCCTACAATATGTAGGGCGTACTACGCAAGCTTTACACTGCAGGCAGGCACTGCAGCACCGCTTCAATATACAGCAATTGTACACCAAACACAGCCTATCAAGATATTGTGCAGCTACTGAGGATAGACAAAAACATCCAATAAAGATCACTCCAATAAATCACATCCAATATAATCCCTATAACCGGTTTGATATACTCCAAAAAAGAGAAATATATTGGATATACCAGCTGAATACCATAACCCCCTACGGATTGAATGAGATTAATGAAACTATAATATAAAAATAAAAAAAGAAATCCTGTGACAACGCCTTACTTAACACATGGTGTCTTAGCGCTGAGTCGTGTCATCCCTGCAGTTTAGCAACAATATAGTATTCCCATATAGTATTGTGAGACTATGTTTCATCCTAGATTCATCGTTCAGCATTGATACACTTTTTTACAATGTAATTGGAAGCAACAATATTGAGAGATAATGTCACTTCAAAGAAATATAAGCAAGATAATGTGACCAGCAAAGACCATGTTTTTATCCTCCATATAGAATATGAATTTAATATGTTTATAATAAGTGTTATTTCCCCTGATTTCATTTTATTGTATTTTTTTCGTATTTATCACTAGACAGATTATCTACATTATTCTGTATATAATGTAGATTTTCTTCCAAACATGTGCTTTTATAATATTGCCTGTATTCTAAGTTTCTCTTTTTTAATATGTAACACTTTGGGTCCTACTATCTCATGACTAATGTCAGTCACTCCAAACACGCCCATTGTTTACTCCCCCTTGCGCCACTCGCGCCAAAATTGGACTTTTAAAACAACCCCTGTATTTGTATTTTCCACTGTGTTATATTGTCCTGACGAAGGGGGTTTAATCCCCTGAAACGCATTGACAGACCTTCAATAAACAGTCTCCTACTTCCAACACCTTTGTGTATTGAGAAATCCTGTGACAGCGCCTTACGATCGATTCACTACCTCCGTCCTCTACCACATCTACTGACACCCCAACATCTCATGCATCATAAAATTGCATTCAGTGTAAAAGATTAGCCTTTCCTTTTATGTAGAAAAAAAACGTTAAGGAATATTCTTATATTCTTTGTATATATGACATAGCCCAACATGTGGGAGCTTGTCACATGAAGCAGCATTTGTGTTCTGTCCCACAAGGGACATAATGAACAACAATAGTTTTGTATTGCAGTGCCTTAGATGTTCAATCTGGAGGTTTTTTAAGCCCCCAGCTACCATGGAAATCCATTGGCATCCCACGATTACGTTGATATTTATAGAGATACAATAGAATTAAACATTAACAACATAAAAAACTTAAGACATGAGCAAATCTCTTGAAATTCACTTTCTTGAATTCTGATTTTAATCAATCGGTTGACAGATTTGATTTGAGTGTGAACGTGCTCAGGTTGCCTCAAGTTAAGCATGACACTGTGAGGTCTCTGGGGGACTACAAATTCTCTCTTGATCATTTTTCAAATGTTTCTACACATTCCCACTTGCGGTAAATTCAGCTGATTGGTTATGAGTTCAAAAGACTTAGTCCTGTCTAAGGTCTCACAGGCTGACATCATATATCAGAGCAAAAAACAAGCCATAGGGAGGAAAGAACTGCCTGTGGATCCCAGAGACATGAACTTGTAGAGGCATAGATGAGGAGATGGTGCATAAGACGTTTGCTGCACTGAAAGTTCCAAGAGCACAGTTGCCTCCATAATTCTTAAATGGAAGAAAATAATGTAGGGAATAGAAAGCTCACATTTTGCACTTCATGCCCCAGATCCCATTGTGTGTTTAAGAGCTCAAAACTGATGAAAGAAGATATTGAATTGAGCATGGAATAAAATCTTCATAATTTATTTCCACATAGTAAAATTCAGGCACACTTCCTGTTAGTACTCCAGAGCCATTGTGTATTTTTCTGCGACTGTCGCATCACAGTCACATCATTTGACCTTCACAGTAGCCCGCCGCTTTAACATTAAGTTTCACAGCACCCCACTCCCTTGACAGTGAGCTCCTCAGGAGCCCGCCCCTTAACAGTGACCTAAACAGCACCCTGCCCCTTAACACTGACCCTCCCAAAGTGCCATGCCTCCTTAAAATGGGACTTCCACAGCAGCCCATCCTCTTAACTTTGACCTTCACAGCAGCCCGCCAATTTAACAGTGAGTCTCACAGCACCACCACTCCCTTGACTGTGACCTCCTCAGGGGACCGCCTCCTTAAGAGTGACCTCTACAGCACCCCGCCCCTTAACACTGACATCCATAGGGGAACGTCCCCTTATCTGTGATCTGTGATGTTCCTTGCCCCCTTAACAGAGACCTCCACAGCACGCGTCCCTTTAATAGTGACTACCAGAGTACCCCGTTCCCTTAACAGTGTCCTCACAGTACCCTGCTGCCTTAACAGTGATCTCCACAGCAGCTTCCCCTTTAATAGTGGCCCCTGCCCTCTTAACAGTGACGTCCTAAGTTATGTAGAGGCTGCCGGCCTGAATCTTTGCTAGCTACCTTGCTGGCATAGATTTAGATCATTTTCTAAGTCTAAAACAGGCGTAGAAACTCATGAATGAGATGGGGCTGCTGGCCTGCCCCCTTCCCTGCCCATGCCACACCCCTTTTTTTAAGAACTGGCGTATATGTTCAGGGGACGGTGGGGTGACCTCAATGCTATGATGGGTCTCCTGGACACTGTTGAGGTGTCACCACGTGCTGCTACTCTCTGGAAAGGATGGTAAGGTGTGGTTCACCCCAATGGGAAATAAGTCCAGAAAGTCAGGGTCTGCAGTAAACCAGTGTGCCTCTTTACTGGAGGAATTCAGGAGCAAAAAAATACAGGCTAGGCATAGGGCAGGCTTCTCTAGTCTCCTCCCTGGCAGAAGAAGGGTTTGATTCTGATGACAGGCCTGAGCTAGCTGTCCCTCTCTCTCTTCAGAAGGCTGGTACCCTGGCCAAAGGCTGGAGACCCATGGTCTGTAGCTCTGTAGTCACGGTGGGTCCTTGGTCCACATACTTGGTAACCCATGGTATGTGGCTCAGTGTTTCCATCCCAGCGTCTTCTTCTTGTCACTCGTCCAGGCTGGCATGAGTCTCCCCCTCCAAGCACTGGTCACTAACTGCAGAACACTAGGGGCTCTAGGTGCTCTCCTTATATACCATTTCTAGCTGGACTGGAACATTCTAGTGGGAGGGGTGGAGTGGAGATACTTAGCATAAACATTTACAAAGTTGCAACTCCCATCTGTCATAGACTTACATCAACCTCAATGATGCTCAACACAGCAGTTTTTCCAGAAAAAAAAAAAAGTTTCCAGACTTACCAACATAGCTAAACCAGACATTCAAAAGGTCAGTCTGTCTGGATTTGGTGGTAAAAAAGTTCTGTTTTACCCCAAAAAACATGCCCTTCTTTAAATCCTATGGCAGCTATGGAAAACAACCATCTTTTCATTCAAAGTCCCAAAAGTCTCTGTATTCAATTCACAAGGTCTTGAATAGAGATGAGCGAGCACTAAAATGCTCGGTTGCTCGTTATTGGAGTCAAATTTTTCCGGATGCTCGGGTGCTCGTTTCGAATAACGAACCCAATTGAAGTCAATGGGAGACTCGAGCATTTTTTGCAGGGGAACAAAGCTCTGCACAGGGAAAGGTTGCGTGAAAACCTGGAAACCTCAGAAAATGATGGAAACACCACGGAAATGGACAGGAAACAGCAGGGGCAGCATGCATGGGTGCCTCTGAGGCTGCCTAATCCTACCATTACGCCAAATTCTGGCCAACAGCCTGGTGGTGACCCTCAAGACAATTGTGCTGACCCAGACCAAGATGGGCAAGGCACATGCCCATCACATGTTAGTAAAGCACCCAACTAGGTGCAACGAAGGTCCATCACCGCCTGCGGGCAACACCACTGCTCATGCTGGCACTGCTGTCCTATCCCCCGCCCCACGACGCAGGCATAAGCGTCTCCCTCTCCGCACCCACCCAGTAGTTCACAGCGTACACAAAGTTCTCCCAGCACAGTGCCCAGCTCTCGACATCCCAGACGGGCAAACACGCACACTGAGATTGCAGTTTACAGCTTGGTGGTGAACCCCAGAGTAGCTTGGTTAGACTAACATAGCAGCTGAACCCCCCAAAAATTAAGCATGACACAGCATGGTGGTGACTACAGTTCAGTGAACAATTCTGTGGTGTGCGGTACAGTAGCTGCAGTCTAGAAAAAATGTTTTTTTCTATCACTTTTATATATACTACAGTCCAGTGAAAAATTGTGTGGTGTGCGTTAGACTAGCCGGAGTCTAGAAAATATACATTTTTTCGCTCAGTCATATATCCTACAGTGCAGTGAAAAATTCTGTCGTGTGCTGCACACTAGCTGGAGTCTACAAAATATAAGTTTTTTTCTCTCAGTCATATATCCTACAGTGCAGTGAAAAATTCTGTCTTGTGCTGCACACTAGCCGGAGTCTAGAAAATATACCTTTTTTCTCTGTCATATATCCTACAGTGCAGTGAAAAATTGTGTGGTGTGCGGTACACTAGCGGCAGTCTAGAGAATATGTTGATTCTCTCAGATACATTTAATACAGTCCAGTGAAAAATTCTGTGGTGTGTGGTACACTAGCCGCAGTCTAGAGAATACGTTTTTAGCCTCAGATATTAATTCTACAGTTTAGTGATTACACAAAATGTTAAACCCAAGGGCTAAAGGGTCGAGGACGTGGGTGTCCAAGTGATGTAGAGGGGCAGAGGTCGTGGTTCTGGGCAGGGTGACAAAGTACCTACTGATGAGGGAGCAGAGGAACGCCACAGAGTTTCGCTCCCTAGCTTTATCTTCCAACTTACAGGGTCACGTGGTACACCACTATTGAAACCACAGCAGTGCGAACAGGTGATGATGTGGATAGCGGATAATGCTTCCAGTAATTTATCCACCACCCAGTCTTCCACGCAGTCCACCCACGCTAGCCAAGGGAGTAGACCTCTGGCTCCTCCAGCTCAACCTCCTTCCCCCCAGCCTGCCTTCCCCCCCATGGAAAATATGGATTCAGATCCCCGCATACTCACAGAAACTCTTTTCAGGATCCTACCCAGAGACACAAACCACTGCTCAACAGCAACCTGAGCAGTTGCTCTGTCCCGATGCCCAAAATTTAGAACTTTCACAGTCTGTGGGTGATGAGAGTGTGCAAGTAGTGCGTCAAGAGGTGTCAGATGATGATGAGACACGGTTGTCAGACAGTGACGTTGTTGTCAGGGCAGTAAGTCCCAGGGGGGAGCAGAGTGAGGAATCAGAGGAAGAGCAGGTGGATGATGAGGTGACTGACCCGAGCTGGGTTGGTAAGCCTAGTCAAGACAGTGCTTCTGAGGGGGAGGCAAGTGCAGCACCAGAACAGGTTGGAAGAGGCAGTGGGATGGCCAGAGGGAGAAGCAGGGCCAGAGCAATTAGATCAGCAACTGTTTCATGGAGTGAAGCTCCCATGCCGAGGCCTAGATATTCGCAAGTCTGGAGGTTATTTAAAGAAAGTGAGGATGACCGACGGACTGTGGTGTGCAACTTGTGCCACACCAGGATCAGCAGGGGAGCCACCACTACCAGCCTAACCACTACCAGCATGCGCAGGCATATGAGTGCTAAACACACGACTCAATGGAACCAAGGCTGTTCACCTCCTGCGGATCACACCACAGCTCCTTCCCCTGTGTCACATGCCGGCTTTGCGAGTCAACCCAACGCCCAGGACCACGGCACGAACGCCTCCCGCCCTACAACCACCCCTTCACCTCCACGATCCTCCACACCCTACACCAATGTGCCCCAGCGCAGCCTTCAGCTGTCTTTGCATCAGACATTGGAGTGCAAGCGCAAACGCAAATACAATTCCACCCACCCACATGCACAAACCCTAAACATCCACAATTTCAAACTGCTGAGCCTGGAGATGCTGCGCAATAGACTGGTAGAGACTGAGGCTTTCCGCAACCTGATGGCGGTGGCTGTCCCTCGGTACTTGGTCCCCAGCCGCCACTATTTTTCCCGATGTGCCATCCCAGCCCTACACCAACACGTGTCAGAGAACATGATCCTTGCCCTGAACAACGCGGTTACTGAGAAGGTCCACCTAACCACAGACACGTGGACAAGTGCTGCCGGGCAGGGACACCATATCTCCCTGACGGCACATAGGGTTAACTTGGTGGAGGCTGGGACCGAGTCTGACCCTGGGGCCGCTCATGTGCTGCCCACACCAAGGATTGCGGGGCCTACCTCGGTCACGGTTTCTTAGACTTATTATGCCTCTTCCTCCAATACCATCTCCTCCTCCTACTCTCAAATACAATCTGTGAGCACGGCGCCTTCAGTCGGTAGCTCTAGGTGCAGCAGCACTGCCGTGGGTAAGCGC